>BMAV01025235.1:168690-232610 GCA_019973955.1 Trichonephila inaurata madagascariensis | reverse complement strand
CCCCCACACTACCCCCCCCCCCAAAAACAAACACACACCTTCCCAAAAAAAAACAACAATTTTATTATTTTTTTTTTTGGGTTCCTTCCCCCCCCCCCCCCATAAAATGCACAAAATATTTTTTGCACGATGCATCTATTTCAAATCAAATAAATTATTGAGTTTTCTTTCTTTTTGATTTTCTTTTCAAATATGAGTGAAAGCCAAAGCGTAAGATTCTAATTTTCCGTACCGAAGCCATCTAACGTGCGCAATTATAGATCCATGTGTTCTCCACTTTCGAGTTATATTTACAAGCACCGAAATTTCCATTGTCATCAGACTAACAAATGATAACTTCAGGAGAATAGTTGCATTTTCCTAAATCCCGTTAAATTTAGAACGGTGCAGAATTTACTTTATTTTAAGGGACTCCAAACGAATTGAGTTCCTTCTCTATTTCTTACCAGAAAAAAGTCAAGATTTTACTTTGACAGATACATTCTTATTTTAAAAACTGATTTTGTTTTGAATTCAGTTGAATGATAATGGAATTTAAACCACTTGACTGTGAAACTCTTTGTGTACCTCGTCAATATTAAGCAACGGAATCAAGTCGGAAAAACTCTCCAAGTCAACAAAATTTTTCGAGAGAGAAAGATATTTTTAAGCAAAATAACTAGTTTATACATGGCGGATTGGAACTCTTCGTGTATAAAATAAATCCAACTACAAACCACTAGACAAATATTTAAATTATTCGTTGTAATTACTGTTTTCTTTCTAAACACTTCCTTGTAATTCTGTTGATTTTTAATGTAAAAATAAGCCTTAATTTTCCCACCCTCCAGCATATGAAGTATAATTTACTTCACTTTCAGGAGAAAGGGAAACTATTGCCTTTCAAGTGTTTATATGTATGCTTCTTTGGAGTCATTAGATGATTTTTGATGAAACTGTCTTTTTATATATGGTTGCTCAGCAGGATTTCTAATATCAACGGAATTGTGTTTGAATAGAAAAGGTTAACAAAAAGCGAAAGTTTAAACATATTTTGGGTTTAAAAACAATCATTTTACGTTCCTTAGAAAATTCTTTGAGTTCAGGTAATTATGAAATTGGAAATTTAATTTTGAATTTTGATAACATTTTGATTGAATCCAAATGAGTCATATTTTTAAAAAACATTGAGAATCCAAATAACAAATACAAAATAAATCTTATAAGTTTTGTGACAGTTTATCATCTTTCTATCACAATAACAAATCAATATGAATGATTAACTCTTTATTAGAAAGTCCTGTCAATATATATATATATATATATATATATATATATATATATATATATATATCGGATTTTTTTTTCATTAAAGCCTATATTCTATCATTTCCCCCGACAAAAATTTTAAATGAATTTTTCTTTATTTTCTTATTCCTGATTTTCAAATATTGGATGAGAAATAACTTTCTGTTATGCTTCTGAGTTGTTATTGATTCTTAAAATGTAAGGTCAATCCCACACATTGTCTGAAAATAATGAGTTTTTAAGAAGAGAAGCATTGGATTGACCAAAGTGTTGCTCTTTTTAACAAAAGTTTGTGAATCCCCAGAAAATTGGCCTGTTCCATCTTCACTGTAAAATAAGTTCTATTTTCTCTGCTAGAGAAGGATTTCAAAATGGATTCAGACGTTTGTCAAATGTTAAAAGTAGGGATCCTTTCAACGGTTTCCATTCTTGGATGAATTCTGAAATATTTGATTATCTTTTGTATGATCTTGACCTTGTGAATAAAAAAATCAATTCTCTTCTGAAGTCATTCCACATTGTCTCTATTTTTTTAGATGATTTGAATAAATATCTGTTACTCATGCTTTCCTTTCTTTTTTACTACTGAAATGATGGGTCAAATTGAGCGTGGAAATCAAACCACCCGAACAGAAAAAAAAGGAAGAGGTTTTGAAAAACAAACTTGTTTATTTTTAAATCTGGGTGGGAAATTTGGATTCTCTTGGATCGACCGATGCTTTCCTCTCAAGGAATTGGACCACAGAGCGCTTACAAAAAGGAACTAGTTTTCTTTTCACTTTCACGATGCATACGGAAGTGCGACATTTTTCATCGTCACAGTAGAGTTATCTAGAGCATTCTCACGGTAAACCCCAACTTTTCCCTCTTTCTTCGCATTATGCAATGGAACATTACTTAAGCGTCTTTCCTGGCCATTCAAACCCTCAACTTGGGTTTACTACTACATAAACAGAAATATTTTGGGATCGAAGAAAATTCAAATACTATTTATAAAAAAAAGAAAAGTGTCTTTGTCCAACTCATTATTTCATATGCCAGGAGCTCCTTTTATCCTGTCAAAGACTTTTCAAAGATATTAAATTTTTGTTTCATATTTATCAATTGGTCTTTGTGTGCTTAGAATTAAAATAAATCTGTAATAATGAAAAATAATGGAAAGGGACATGAAATCATTTGCATGCGTGTCCTAAAATGGAAGGCTAATTTTTCTATATCAAACGTAGAAATAATGTAGATATGTCATAGCAAAAAGTATTTTTTGTTTTTTTGTAGTTTTTAAATTACAAATTTTAGAGGTTAACATTATGATAAATGGCCACAATAATTTAAGCAAAAATGCGAGGGAGAGAGCGGGCTCAAGTCCTCATGCCCCTGAAGTCCTGCCGTTTAGAGGGGATTATGCACATTCAATCTGTCATGGCTCAAGTTCCTGACGTTGGCGTGGTGTGGAAGTTAGAAGAAGGATCCATCTTAGTTTCCATCCTCGTTACTTGACTGTGGCTCAAAACTACGAGGTCCAATACCCCTCCTTTTTCTACAGAAAGTGCGACTTTTAATAAACACTCACTCGAGATTTCTTTTTGATCTGGTTTAATGTAGGGATGCGGATTTCAATATAATTGTAATGAAACTAGAGCAGTGGCGCACACAAGGGGGGGGGGGGGGGCCCCCCAGCCCTTGATTTTTTTCCGATTGATTATAATTCTAAGTAAAATTTAATTAAGTATTTGTTATTAATGATTAATTTTATTAATTAATGCCAATTATTTATTCAATAATTAGTTTTTTACTGTGTTTTGTTCCCGAAAATCGACAAAATCAAAAGGAGCATGATACAAAAATTGTGAACTTTCGACCCCGGACCCCCCTTAAAAAATTCCTGTGTGCGCTACTGAACTAGAGCATATCAAAGAAATTATCTTTGATATAAATTTCCTCCGGGTCGTAATCATATTGCCCTCTAAATTAAAGTTTCTTTTTTAAAATATGTCGTGTAATTTAACATTCTTAAGGACCTTTGTCAGAGCAGTTGTTAAAAGAAAAGCATCAGTAAGAACGCCGAAAGGGAATAGACCCCTCAACTCGGAATATTTACGAGTTTCGGAATATTTTACGAGTTTCACTTCCGGGGCAAATTTTATTTCCCCCCCCCCCCCCTCGTGAATTGTGATATGATAAGTATACACTTTTCCGGTCCCCAGCACTGCTACTGTTTTACACGATTACTGAGGGGCTCCGATCCAACCCCACGTACGTTAAGGGGTGGAGTTTAAATGCTATTGCACGAAGAAAAAATATTTTGATAACAAGGCTAGGATTTTTTGAAACAGTTGATGGATCGAACAATTTTGAAAAATTTGACAATGAATGACTTCACAAAAACAGAATACTCTTCGAAAATCTTGGCGATGTCAAAATCAGGTGGAATAGATTTATTGAAATCGGAGCAAGATTCTCTGTAAACCAAAATAATTCTTCTCTATTAAGCGAATTCAAGAAAGGACATGGGAAAAAAAAAATTCTCTTTTCTCTCATTCGTCGAGTCTTAAGTGAAATGTCCTGATACACAGTAAGGGAGTCTAAAAAAAAATCCTTCAGTGAAAAATAAAGATTCTTAACCTAGCTACTGTATTGTATAAAATTTGCATAGGTGTCAAAGTTAGAATCAGTAGATTTCACAACTTCAACGAAAATTCAGTTAGGGTTTCAAGACACGAATGAGAACATCACATCATTTTCTATGATTTAAAATTTTTCCTTGAATCCAGGAAAATGATTTTTTGAAAATTTACAGTTTTTAACAAGGGTTATTTAAAACTGTATCTCACTTCCGGTAATTTTGTTGTTTAAGTGATTCATCTTTCTTTATCAAATATTTTAAGAATTTCATCTCATTTCCTGAACAGGAGAAATGAAATGAAAATAATCGATCAAAATATTTACAATATTATTAGTTTATGAACCATGACCTCTCAATACTCATAGAATTGGATTGCTGATAAAGAAATATCAACAAGACATTATCAATAGATTTCGTTTCTTAAAATCGCAATGGGGATCCTAAATTGGTAATATTTTATTTATATATTACTGTGTTGTGAAAAGGTTTCTCATTTTTTTCACAGAATATTTTAATCAGGAGTCACTCAAACAAAATTCCGAATGACACAAACGAAACATTGACAATTAAAGAAAAATTAATATCCGCATTTTAAAATCAGGATTTTCCAATGAGTAGCATTTTTAGAGTTGAAACGAAAAAGATTTTCATTAATTTTTGGTAGCAACCTTCTCGGCAGCTAAGTCTTTAAAACAACTCAAGTTTACTGTAAAAAACGCTTTCTTAAAATGTCGTTTATTTCGGGACTTTTTTTACTGCGAAAAAATTCAATAAACTTTTGAATTGATTCCTCCTTCTGGCGCAGAAATGAAGCGTTACCCACATGACCAATAACATTTCCGAGGAAACTTTTAAAGGAAAAAATACCTATCCGATGATTATTAGGAAATGCTTTTCAAATCCAGATGAATACAGATGAATTGGGGCTTTTTTCAAATGCATTGTATTTGCGCATTCTAGGGATGGCTTTTTGTGAAATCCCATTTTTATATACTTTTTTGTCGATTCACGAGGAGTCTTTTCCTTAATATTTCACCAGTTTCATCGCTTGAAAGACAAATTTAAAAACGGGAAACAGCGCCTGATAGGATCGTTATTAAAAAGGACGGGGTCACCCTCCAAACGGGATCACTCAATTTGTCTATCCTTTTCTGAATCTTATCTTGCTTCAGCTCCTCCTCTGAATTTCATACAGTATTAATATGGCGCGATAAACCAAGTAATTACACCCCAGGTACAAAGGTGTTTCAACACCCATCAAGGGAGATCCTATGTCTTGATTCCCCTAACACGAAATATTAGCAGGTTAAACAAGCTTAGAATTCAGAAACAATGAGTAGTCAATTCATTTAGCATTAGAGTACGAAATTTTAGTTGACTCCAAAGCCTTTCTTTTCCCCTCTTTACTCCATTACAAATATTGATGTTTGATTTCTTTGCCATAATATAAGTTGTAAAGTCAACACATAGTCCGTTCTTTCTCTTGTTCTTTTGCAGGACAACTTTCTACTATTTTCACGATTGTGTGTGTGTATGAATTCCCTTAATTTATATTGAGAGATAGATATAGAAATAGTTGCGCCTCGGTTAATTGTTTGATAAGTATATATTTCAAGACATGACATAATTTTTCGATCCAAAATGTTTCTTAATTAAGCATCTTTTTCTCGTAAGAATAGATAAGATCGATTCAAAAAGTTACTGAAAGTAATATAATATTCATTAGGTTGATAAAAGTTGCTTGCTGATTTGTACCGCTTCTATTCAACTTTCGAAACAGAATTATTTTCATCTTCAGAAAAGATTTCTTATAAGGCTATTCAATACGCTTTTTTTTTTTTTTTAAAGAACTTAAGCTTTAAAAAAAATAGTCATAATTTTAAGGACCTATTAAAAAACGTTAAAAGGACAATTTTGTTAAAATCTCCGTTTTTTTATATTCAACAAACAAAATTTTTAATAACAGCCTACGTGATAAGTTTTTTTTTCTTGCACTGACGAGAAAAACTCTTTTTTTACAGAATTCGTTTGACTGACTTGACTGTGTTAATTATCTGTATAAAATATCAGTTTCTTGAAGAGATTCAGCTCATTAGAAGTGAACTTTTTTTCAAATTGAATTTTTCGTTATGTCTAAGGGGGCTAAGAAAGGATGTTTAGTTAAATATTTTTGTACAAAATTTGTTTACTCTTTTCGTCGGACAACACTGAAATTTCCAATACAAGAAAATATATATATATAGTTCAGCTTGGAATCGTCTAATTCAGGGGTGTCCAACCCGAATGACCTTACGGGCCACTTCGGAAAAACATAATCTCGTGGGCTGCACATAAAAATATGTACCTTTTATATCAGATTTGGAAACAAAAAAACTTTTATTGGAGTGGAAAGTTAAAACAGAATTAATTATTATTATTGTTTTCATTATTTTTCATGTATACAGACATAGATAATATAATAATGCAACGATCAAATAATGTTTAAAATATTACAGTTGCCATTTTCTTGAAAATTACGGTGTTCCTTTTGAATTGATCTTCCGTTACTCATTGTTGAAATTTGATTGTGCTGTCATTCGCAAACGATTAAGTATACATTGCCCTTTATCTTAACCGTCTTGAATGTTTTTTTTAAACTTTAAAAACCTTTTCTGACTGCCTCTTGCTTTTTGGGTACTCCAAACAGAAAAGGAGAAATGAAAGTCGCACACTCAGAGAATCATGTACCATCCACAGTAAAGAATGTGCATAATGCAATTCGGGATTTATTAAAAAAAAAGTAATTTATTATAGTAAAATCAAATGTAACTGTTTGATAAAATATAAATCTATTTTAATCTAAAGGACATTTCTATTATCAAAAAGGATTTATTTTAAACAGGCAAATGCATTGGTAAAAGGCAAATACATAACAGGTAACAGGCAAATACATTGTAGATTTATATATATAAATTTCCCCTCAAATAAATTTCAAAATGAAAAAACTTTAAAAACCTGATATTTAAAGTTTTTTTTTTTAAAAAAGAGTCGGCGGGCAGCAACTTACGTACTGGCGGGCCACATGCAGCCCGCGTGTTGGACACCCTTGGTCCAGTTGATGCTTTTGTTGTTGTAAAATAACTTGATAGTTAGTTCCTAGTTTAATTAGTTATATTAAGTTATATTCTATTTATGCAGTCTACTGATTTTCATCTCTTGACTGCTGTTCAAATTTACTCGTACTGTCTGTCATGATGCAGTTTCGTGAATTCGGAAAGTCATGAATTCTATTCAAGGCCGTTTCTTTTATTCAAACTATTTATTTATTGTGCCTTCAATTTTCCACATTTACAAAAACAAGTGGTCATTAATGGACCAAAAGACGAATCAAATAATGAATTGGTTTTATGGTTATTCGTTTGTGCTCAGTTCATTGAGATTATTAATTAAAAAGAGGATTCATTCAACTCTGTTCAAATCAACTCTACTTACCAATAAGGAATTTCAGTCCAAGAAGTATTTGAAATGAAACTGAGAAACAATTGCCTTTGTTTAATTATTTTCTTTGTACATAAATTTTGTCCCTAATAATTGGGAGATACTTGTTTTATGAAATTTCAAGAGGAAAAATCACTCCATCCCTTGCGAACCATTATACATGACTACTTCTCAAGACAATTTTTTGAAATCTTGTTTCGGATCCGTTGGCGAGCATTGAATCAGCTTGTGAAATGTGAGTAGGAACTAAAGTTCCTCGAACCAACAGAATTCTCCCAATTGTCATTGTCACGATACTGGAAGGAAATCTAGTATGACTAAAATGCCATAGTTATGTAGCATACAGATACGCAGTTTATTATAAAATGAGTCTTTATATAAAAGAACAGACATGAAATAAATTAATTCCTTTTCAGCCACATTGTCCGCTCAACACAGAACTCTTAATTGTTTTACAGAAAATTCATTGGAGAGTTTGACCTTTACTTGAAAATATTTTAGCAACCTTACGAAAGGTGAAAATGTTTCTTAGGTGTCCATTTAATGCATGCACAGCTTCTGTTATCATTCCAACTCTATGTCCCTCTCCTCAGAGGCTACTTTTAAATTGTGCCCAAACTCTCCTACTAGAAACTTGTCAATGCCATCTGTCAAATACACAAGCAGACTTTAACTCCTCTTTCGGGAAAGTCTTGCAGGAAAATTGTCATACTTATTGGGAGCACTCCGAGAACAGCAAAAGGATGACTTTTTTTACATTCAAAAATATATACTTCAGCTAAATCTTCTATTCTATTTATTTTTCTATCGAATGGATACAATTGAAATCAATCGTAATGAATTTTGTATCCAGTATCTGTATTATCTGATTTAGATTAGGCATTTCATTCGATGAGTTTTGAAATAAAACTATTCAAATGAGACCCTTTATCAACCGCATTATGATTAACTGCAGTTTTTTTTTCATGCAATATTTTTTTAATCACCACATTAAGGGATATACATAAAAAAAACAACTTTATTTTGGGAAATTTAATCCGTTAGAGCTAATTAATTAATTAAAGATATTCATCTGTAAAATTAATTATATACACTGCGCACTTAAAATAAATAGTCAAATGTTTTCTAAGGTCTTCATTAACATACAAAAACATAAGACATGAACTACTTTTACGGAACAAAAATGATAATCTTCGCAATCCGCTGAAAACCCAATTTCTGCTATAAAACTATTCGCCTTCTCCGCTAAAATACTTAGTATACGTGCTGCCATATATCTTGAAAGAGTGGATTGAAAAGAATATTCCTGCCAAGTATCGTCAGAGTATTCGTAAAAATGGTTATTCTATGTAATTTTAAAGTATTTAGAAGCACCGTCGGTAGATAAAGGGTTAATCAAGATTTTGAAAGAATGGGAGGGCTCAGTGTGAAGCTGAAACACAATAATCTGTGCAGATATTAACATGCACTCAGTTATTCTTGAAAATGCTTTAGGATCTCGAAGGAAGGAAGGATCACTCATCTTGCACTACTTCGATCAATTCTATCCCTCGTTCTGATGAATAGGCACGTGAATTTAACACTTTTTATTAACAAATAAAATGTTTTGACATCTCCCAAAGTTTCTGTCTCGATCTGTTTTGTTCTTTTAAAGAAGAAAAAACTACATTAGCTTGTTATAGGGTGGACAAAATATTAAATTATGGTTGTGTAAAGATTGCGCAATTACATTAAAAATAATATGAGTACTTTTTGAGTAAACGTTGAATATTCTTTGCTTAAAGAACGTAATTATATGAGCATTTGTTCTTGAGTCATGATTTTTCCATCAACAATGTTCATTTGATAACTAAACGCTCAATTTTTGACCCAATCTTTCAAAGAGCTTTTGGCATCTAAAAAGTAGCCATCCATTTCTTGACTTTCCACTAAAGCGTTCAACGCGTGTAAAGAAAGACAGTGATGCGTTAAAGACTTTGTCTCGTTTCGTTCATTCCGTTATTTAGTTTCGATCAATTGAATGGATGCGATCGAATGACTAAGGCAGCGACTTGAATCGCAACCTTGTTGCACATTTTGAAAGCCGGAGAAATTTAAAAAACATTTAGACACAATCATCATTGTCTCATTTAGAGATGAAATTTTTGAAAACTATTCCCATTAGATTTAATGCGATACGGTAGTTGACTCAATTGAGAAATTGAAAATAATCATTTATTTATTGAGTACAAAAATTATGATATGAAAAGAATTAACTTTTGGTGTGGTTTTGCAATCGGAATGTATTCATTTTCGTAAAATACATCTCACGTGTGTGTGGGAAAGAAAGATATTTTTAGCAACGAATTACAAAAGTCCCAAGTTTTGGTGTATTCAAAACAACCTCGAAAATACAAATCCATTGCATTTTTTGCTTGTTTTTCTGTTTAAAATAGTAGTGAAATATAGGATAGATACTCTCTTCAATCGTTATAATTTCCATTTTATTGAATACTGCTCAACTTCTCATGCAACTTATTAAAAATAGAAATTTGATATGAGCTGTACTTTCTATACAATAGAATGAATATATATATATATATATATATATATATTCGTTTGACAACATCTAATTTGAAATGTAGGAAAAAGGAAAAAAGAGAGGTCTTATTTTAATAAGAATTACTTTTTAAATTGCAAATTCCGAATATTTCCGTCTCGAAGTATTTGTCGATCATAAACTAGACTCTAAATTCAATTTTTTGATTTCAGGTGAAAATTTGGTTCCAAAATCGTCGCTCCAAGTACAAGAAGATGCTAAAAGCCCAGCATCAGCAACAGAATAGCCAACAGCCGAACCAACAAACGCCGGGGAGTACGCCGAATATGCAGCAGCCGCCGAACCCCGTATCGACGCCGCAGACCCCACCAGAGTCTCACGACGCTCACAGCCCACCGTCGGTCGGCCTACTGCCTCCGCCACCCTCGGCTCAGGGCATGCCGAACGCTACCGTCAGTCCCCCGGCCATGAGCCCGCCCATCTCCTCGTGGGATATGGCCTCGTCCAAAGCGGCCGCCATGAATGTCACGAACAATTACATCCCTCAATACTCCTGGTATCATCAGACGGACCCCTCTATGAATCAACAAATTCTCACTTAAGAAACACAAATTTCGACTTTGCTATTTGACAACAATACAACTGACGATCAAGGTTAAAGAAGAATTTTTTTTAAAAAAAAATCAGAAAAATTGGACCACAATTACTTCTTTGTTGGATGGTGTGATTTCTAGCGTGTTTTGTGTCCTTATTTTTTTGAAAAAATATTCAAAAAATTGCAATTTCATCGCCCCATCCACCCTCCCAAAAGTGTTCGTGCGTATGGCCGGGGATTCAAAAAAGGCGAATGAATCCGTTTGAATTCCTCAGTATTAACTTTTTCATGTAATGTTTCGGAGGGAGCTCCTTATCAAGGAACGTGGGTCGGCAAGATGTCTCTTCATCCTGAATCAACAAACACTTTTCCAAGATTATAAAACGAAATAACAAGCCATGACACACATCATCGTCCCATCTCATGCAGGCTGCATTGGCCAGTAAGTCTTTTCGTCACTGTGGAGCCAAATACGTATAACCATTCATTATATATATATATATATATATATATATATACACACACCCACAAATATATATATAAATATATGTTTTTCTTTTAAGTTTTTTTTTTTTTTTTTTTTTGTTTTGTTTTGTTTTTTATAGACCTCTATGACAGTGGAGGTTCAATAACTGCTGAAATGTCTTCAACGAGTATAAATGAAAATAAGATAATTTCCAACGAACCTAAGCTTCTCCATGTGTCAACTGCAGATTTAGTAGTCGGAAATGTGCTTTCTCTTTGAAATAAGTTTGAAAGAGCATAGAATTCTCTCAACATTTCATCGGATTTTTTATTAATAATTGCGTAAGGATTAACATCTCAATGAAGCATTTCTCAAATTTTTGATATAGTTGTCTTATTTTTATTTTCTCTAAAGAATTGGCTCAGTTATGTTTATTAAAGGGAGAAAATGTTTATCACACCCTTTAATAAGTATCAGAAGGCTTTATTAGCCTTTCCTTTCTTCATAAATTCAGCAATTGCATCGAAAATATTTCTGTCTATATTTCATCACAACACTGTTTAAAAACCATCCAAATACTCCGAGATCTTCACACGACGTATAAACAGTCTTTAAATGCCACAACAAAAATAAATTTTCCCTAGAACATTTCTCAAAGAAAGTAATGTTTCTGTCTATACAGATTACAAGAGAAATCACAGGCAAGTCTGCAGTTTTCATAATGAGGCTTTCAATCATTCTTAAAATTATTGGAATAATTCTTTATTCTTTTGCTTGTCCATAAAAATGATTTTTTTTCCTCCTCATTTCTCATTTGAAGATGAACACTGTTAGCGAGCATTATTTTCAAGCACTAGACGCGATAAAATGTTTTAAATGTTCTCAAGGAAAAAAAGTTTTACAACTTTTCTTTTCTTTTTTTTTAAAAAAAAAAAAAACTAAGACTAGTATTGGTTTGAAATTCACTTTCGACTCGTTTAACATGGAACACTGGAAATCTAATATTTTACAAAATCACTTATGTTTTCAAGAGATTTAAAAAATTCTGTTATATATATATAAAAATTTTAAATAAGGGGATTTGATTGAAAAAGATCACACACATTAAAACGTGCTTCGGTGTAGATTCCCAATGTACACATGTTTCTTAATTTTTGTTGGCTAACATTGTTCGCTTTGATTTTGATTGAATGGACTTTCTTGCAAATAGTAGGATTGATTTTTTGATGATTAAATTTGAATGTGAAGGTTTTTTAAGAACCTTTTGCTTTTTAAAACTAACATTCACTATTTAAATGTTACCCGTGAATCTCTATCTTTTCATTTGTCAAGAATTGATTCTAAGGATTTTATATAAATATCAAAGAAGTATTTACTGATTTCCAATCCGAAGCAAATGTAAATACAAAAAATCAGTGTGTACATATCAACTGTAAAATTCAGAAATTACTCAAATATCAGTAATAAACATCATATGAAAACTAATGGTATTGGCATTTCTTTTTTTAATGATCCGTCTCTAGTGTTATTCATTAAGTAACAGACTATTGAACACACCATTATTGTGAAATATTTCTAAATTACAAATAGCTCTTTATTATTGCAATAAAGTTTAAAATTTTTAGTTGAGGAGTTGAGCACGGATATGTTGAACAGAATTTGTCATGTTTTTTCCTTCCCCTTTTATCTCATCAACGTCGAATAAACAAAAAAATATTTTCTTGTCCTGAAATTATTTCCCCCCAAGAATAACGAAAAGATATAGTGTTGAATGACTCTTCCAGAAGGTAACCTGCAATGATCCACATTTTTTCCTATCTGTTTCTAAAGAAAAAAAAAAGGTAAGAAAAACTACTCTAGTTAATTTAGTAAAATTTCATTGTCATTGCTGTTGGGACTCTTCCATGAAACAGGTAAAGTTTAAAATGAGGAATAGGGTTCAAATTCTAGTTATTATTCTGCAATTACCCATTCATGTCACAACCAAAGTCATAAAATAACTCACAGAATCCAACCCAACTCACTGGGGCAGATCACTTGTAAGAAGTTCTGTGAAAAGTGAATTCGTAATAGGATACAATTCACTGAAACGAAATCAAGGAGAAATGGACATAAATCTGTCTAATAAAAGAACTTTATTTGAAAATGCAACAACAGTTTGGAATCAAAAGGCTTTATTTTTCGAATCAGTCCATTTTTTTTTTTTTTTTTTAAACTTTCAAAAACGGATGGGTCAAAAAATTGTTCTGAGCATAAATATATTACAATACTTAACTTTTAAAAAAAAAGAAAATGATTCTAAATGTAATTGAATTGATTCAAAAATCAATTATTGCATATTCTAGGCATTCATTTTATTTTAACCTTGTTGCTGAAAAAATCATTTCACAAAAGTAACTAACAAAGCTAATTTTTAACTGAACTGAATTAAGCTATTTTCTTGATCCAATTTTACATTCAGTCTAATATAATTCTTCCTTCAAAATGTTTTACATTCCTTTAGGTTGAGAATAAAGCTTTGAAGTATAATGCATTAAAACCAATTCGTTCTTGAATCAACTATTTACCTTGAATTATTTTAAGCGCATTTCTCTATAATTTAATTTTGATTTGAAGGGTCATGAATTTTAAAACCACTAGGAGCAGTGATACTAATATGTAATTTACATTAGTTCTTAAGTAAGTCAACTCTTTAATCATCAATATCCACTGTATAAGTCAAAATGGGATCCAAATGTTACTCAATGTTCATTCAGTTCTAGCGCCGATCAAGTTCTTTCATACAAAGAATGAAAACTTGAATAAAATTAAGACACTCAAGTTAATTTTGTCTTTTATTTTTGGAACCAAACATTTCATATACTTGATAAAGTTAATTAAATGTGTGTATATATTAATTACCTTGTAAATTTTTGAGAACAGATGCAATGCATTTCCCAAATTGTAACACTTTGGAGGCTATATAAATGTTAGAAAATAGAAAAATGCATTTTTTGCTATACCCAGATAACTCATTTTTTTTTGTCTTATTTATTTTGCCATTTGCAGCCCAACTGTCTTTACATTTTTTTTAATGAGATCAAAGCCTGATTTTTTGGATCTTTTAACTTTAAAATAGATGATTGAGAAACTGTCATTGTTAGCAGACGTGAGTGATATTATATTTTTGTAAATAAAACGCAGAATGTCTTGGACTAAAATGCAATGTTTCAGATGTGCATCTTTGTTTTTGTGTACAACTGTTTGAAAACTTTCAAAATGTAGAAAACTGAAAGGAAATAATTTAAGACTATATTTTTTTCTTAACTTATGTAAAAACAAAGATATACAATGTTTCAAATTCTTTCCATATATTTTATGAAGTCAATTGTGTGGGGAATTTCCCATTTATATTTTTCCCTTAAGAAAACAAAGTTTGTCTGCAGATTTATGATTATTCAATGTAATGTAATCTCATCAAAAAGCACTGAAGCAAGTCTATTTGGAGTTTTCTTGAGACTTATTAGAAATTGAATTGGTAAGATCAAAGGATATTGTGGTTCGGGCATTCAAACCTTTCAAATCACTGGGCAATTGAGCTAGCTTCTCTTCAGAAAGGACGTATTTTTAGATCCAGCAAGTAATGTCGCATCTGAAATTTTAACTCTGGTGTACAAGCATCACTATTTTAGGTAAATAACTACAATTAGTTTTTGTATTTGTGTAAGAGAAAATATTGTTTTTGAAGACTTTTATATACAAATATATATATTTCTAAAAGTGTAGGAACTATATTTTTCTACGCAAAAATAATTTGTAGAACTAATGCAACACGCAGCAAAGTCAACTACTTAGGGAAATAATACCTGTTGCTTTGTGACCATCTCGATCCAATTTTCAATAGCAACATATTCTTTGTGCCATTGTAAAACAGAAATATCATTTAGAAAGTGGCATATTAAATTAAAAATGCCTAAGAAGTTTTTATTTAATCTGATTTGTTACTCTAAGCGTTCCATTCAAAAGTATAATTTAAAATCAACTGAAACAAGTTTGTTTTTAGATTAAAAAAAACGATTATAATTTCTATTTAACAGATATAAGAATTTTATCAGTGGTTACTCTCTTGAGTTTGAATCAAAATGCTGCATTGAGAATTAAGTAAAATAATCCAAAAATTGTGTTCTGTTGTAGAACGTCTTTTAGAACAAAGACACCAAAACTATTTTTAGAAGGCTTATAAGAAAAAGTAAATATTTCGTTGCAAAGCAAATGAAGAAACAATCTTCAATTTAGGATCTTCTAGTGACTAAATCTGTTTCAGACGAAAAGTGAAGAGCTTTGAAAATGTCGAGATTTTAAGGTATCCGACTACGTTCGGAACCATGATTTTAAAAAAGCACATAAATGGATAGTTTGCATGATATTTAGCGTCACTTAGGTTAGAATACATGTATAAAATTGTTTTAAGGACATTTTTTGATAAAAATATTTATTTAAGTACACTATTTCGGCAAAAAATTAACTTAGAATAACCTTTTTTCAAAATGTTCTCCTTTTGTGAAAAATTATTCTTACATAATACTATTTTGCCTGTATATAGCTCAGACCTCTGTACAGAGGCTCAACTATGATTTTTGAAAAATTCACATTATTTTCAGTTACAACCATTTGAAATAATTATCGGCGTTTTTTTCTTAAAATTTCTCCCCTTTGTTATATCGTAAAACATGGATAAACCCACTTCTAAGCTATATATTTCAAAACTTCTAGTTGAGCCTCTGTACAGAGGTCTGAGCTATATACAGGAAAAAAATTATTATAATAGAAGCATTTTTCACAAAAGGAGAATATTTTGAAAATAAGTCATTCTATGTTCATTTTTTGTCAAAATATTGTACTTAAATAATTTTTATTGTAATACTATTCTTAAAACAATTTTATATACATTTTCTAATTTAAGTGACACTAAATATAAATATTATCCATTTATATATATACACTCTTTTGCAAAATCACGGTTCCGAACGTAGTCGGATACCTTAAGCTATTTACTTAAAAATGGTTGAATTGAAATACAAATTTGATGTATCAAACAACTTAGCATCGCTTATCCCCTTAAGCAGTCAATTTTCTTACTCAAAAATGTGCTTGTTTTGCAAACATTTTTTATTACATTTTATAAAGTATGATACTTAACAAAATGCGTGAAAATGGAAGAATTTTATTTTGATTTCCAATTTTAAAGTTTTCACATTCTATTTTATTGTATGTTGTTTTCTTTTTATTCTATATTACAAAACGCCCTAAATGTTTGCTTTTTATAAGTACACTGCATGCTTTGAAGAAAGTTTCATATATCTTAAAAAAATTTCTCTCATACTTACTACTCTCTCTCTCAAAAAAAAAAAATAAATAAATTTGTACGTCTGTTTTAAACGATTGAGGATTTTGTGTGTGTGTGCATATATATATATATATATATATATATATATATATATGCACACTGATGTATGGTGTAATGCTAAGTCTTACATGGCAATGGGGGCAGAGATAATATCGGCATTTTTGGATTATCTTTTCATTTTCCTTTCTTTGAAATCTACGAATTGTACATAGCCTTGCCAATCCCTGTTCTTTATAGAATATTTTGAAGAATCTAAGTTTCTGTCTTCAATGTGAAAAATTCCCACCTTCACAAAGAAAGTCCCGCATGAGAAGTATTTCAGGATCATGGGCAAACTGTATCTCTTAAAAATACTATCACTAATAATCTCACTATAAGAATTAAAAATACGTCCATAAATAATGAAAAATAGAAAGAAGAAAATGTCGGTGCCCGTGTGGCCAGCTTTTTGTAGCCCGTACCTTTTATGGGCAAACCAGTTAAAGGGTTAAACTTATACTAAAGAAAACTATACTTATATTTCCTTCTTAGGCCACATTCGATTAAATGTTTCAACTATCAAATAAATAAAAAAAAATAGTTAGAGATTAAATTATTTCTAAATATGCAAAATTAAGACAAAAATCCTTGGGATGTTGAAATCATTTATGCTGCAAAGAAATGATTGAAACGAATGCATTTTTTTTTAAAAAATTCAGTTTTCCTTTTATTTGGATGCATAAATATTGAGAAAGATAATTTCAAAAGCTATCTATAGGCCTTTTTAAAGTTTTTCCGATAATTCCTTTAAATATATACCACACAAAAAACTGTAACGACATGAAATTATATGTTATTGCGCAAATTCTCTCGTTTCTGATCGACTCTTTCCTCAATAACAAGGATATTATTCGAGGATATGTTTTTGACTTGCATTATTTTGTGAAAAATTGTTTTGTCATCAATTTTTATTGTTCTACGTTTAAAGGAAACATTTTTTCAAATTCTAAAAATTTCGTGATGTGAATGAATATCTATTGGTGTTATCTGTAAGAATTTCTCTTCTAAAGAACCATTTTTTTATTAATATTCCATAAAGAATGCAAAGTCTCGAGCAGAATTCTAGTTTTCTAGCCCTACTTAATGCATACATTTTACCAAATAGTTAAAAAAAATGATTAAACGGCATTTTTTTAAAATAAAAATAAAGATTAAGTTTGTTTTACTTAAATAATTTCAATTTATCGAAATAAAACCTTCATTTAAAAAGAACGAAATATATATTTTTATTCGAATACATTTACTCAAAATTGAATTTCAAATTTTTCAAACTCCTTCAAGGATTAATTAATGGAGAAATATTTAAGCTCACTATACATAAAATGCTTATATAAACAATTTTGGCAACTACGCATCATTTTCAAGGCATGTCGAAGGAACACACTTTTTATTTAAAAAGGACCAGAACTGATAGTATTTGGTGTTTTAAGAACTAAGTGACTGAGAAGTGTTTCGGAAATATCAATGCGCGAGCTTCTTTATTTCGTAACTTGAAATGATCTCGGAAGAATTTTTAAAAAGGAATATCCATTCCGTATTCCAATGATTTGATCGTGATTTCGCACATCCTTGTTTCAATCTCACCTGGGATTCAGATAAAAATCTGACAACTTTTTACTTTGAGTGACTCGGGAGTTTTCAGATTCGTATAAAATTTATATATATTTGAAACGTATAATGTTTTAAAACTTATTTCACTAAAAAACATTAAAAATTTTTTAATGCAAAAACATTCAAAAGGAGTCTATATATATAAAAGAATAAAGACGGCCAATGAGATGTTGATATTTTGCTTGTATATATACATACTTTTTGTTTTCATCAGAAATTGGATCTTAATAAATTACTTGAATAATTCCTATGATTTTTTGCATAAAAGACAATTTATAAAAATTGACACAGTAAGCATCCAATAGAAAACCATGCCCTTTACTTATTGGAATTTTCTGTATAATAATATGAGAATAGTAATGTGATACCTTTAGCTTCATTTTTTTTTTTTTTTTTTTTTTTTGTGTTTTTTACGGGATATTCAAATCAACACTATGCTATTTTTCCTTAAAAAGGAAGGTTCTAGGAAGAGAGGTTTACTCTTAAAGCATGAAACTTTTCATTGAATTAATAGACATTTTATAGTAAGAAATTCTTATTTCACAAACATCCAAGTTCAGAACAAACTCGTTAAAAGAAGTATTTAAATAGAAAATACATAGGTAATTATGTATAAAAATGATTCCGATTGATTTTTTTTGCTCCCCGTGCTTTAAGTGAAGTTGCTGTGATGTCAAAGCATTAATACTTGGGTGGCAAATAAGAATTAGCCATTCCCTGAAAACAATTCAGAAGGATGTAGAAAAGATGTTCCAAAAAATTGTGAAGAAACTTTCACCCATAACGTAACGGAGGATTTCAATGTTTAATCGCAAATTTTTCCATTAGATAAAGCTCAATTTCTATTATAATGAATTCTTTGAATTGATTTAGTGTAGAAATAACTGTCCTTAAGATAGTGCAGAAAATCCTATAATAGAAAATTTAATGTAGGATTTCAAATAATACAAATAAAGCAATTCAAAGTTTTACCTTTTTTTATTTACAAATTTCAAAATCATAAGGTAATTTTAAAAAAAAATTATCAATAATTATACATTATTATTTTTAACCTCCATTTGGTAATACACCATGAAAACTTGACATTTTCTTTTTTGATACCCATGAAATGTTAATCTACTAATAAGGTGGATGATAATGTAACATATTACTGCACAAACTGATGTTTATGATAGGATGATTAACTGGGAATTATTTGCTACAAGTTGTATTGTATTTCGAAAAATCCTTCTTAAAGTAAAATGAAAAGAAATAGAGTCGAATCTGTAAGAGACTTAGGAATAGGAAATTTTTTAAAAAGAAATATTTGATCGAAAAGAATTTTGTATGCTATGTATAGAAAATCTATTTCACAACTCTCACTCAACATTCGCGATCCTAAGTATTATTGTGGAATCTTATTTAATTATATAACTTTGTAAATATTAGCTTGATACTTTACCATGTGTTTAAAATATTATCACAATTAGGAAGAAGGTTATGACTTGTATTTAAATTCCGTACAATAAAAGGTATGTATTATATTTTATTCCCACTCACTGTATAACAATTTTTAAGAATGAAAACTAAACGATTTGAAATGTTTCCCTTCATTACATACTGTGAGATTCTGTTAGCACAAGATTTGATGTATCTTTGAAATTTCTCTGAAGCGTATTTTCCTTCGAATTTCAGTTTCCTTGATGTTAATACTAAGAATTTGAATAAAAAAAGTGCTGTCTAAGCCATGTTGTCATTTTCGATAAGTATTAGATCCCTATTTTGAGTCCTTCGGGATTTTTTGAATATTACTAAGTCAAATTTCTTAAATTGATGGTGAAAAGGAAAACTTCTAAATGACACAATAAAAAATTGAGTTAAAACATTGATTTTCTCAAGAAACTGTAATTAATAATTATTATAAATATGCCCGGTGGGATCTCAGATTTAAACGTACATCTTATTTTAAGGATCGGATGAGTTTAATTTTAAAGTATATTCTTTTCTTTTTTTTTAAGATAGACTACAGGATGATTCGTACTGGAAACATAAAATCGAACTTTATAAAGCGGCCCCCTTAGAAAACAGTTGGCCTCAAAAAATTCCTATTACTAATATTTTTCAGAAAACAATTGGGCCATGAGATTTTTTTTTTGAAATTTTTCAGGGCTTATCTATATGAGAAAACTTTTCAAAATCCTCTAATATTCAATAACTTTGTTTTCACTTAAATAAATGGGCCCCTCGGGAGTGGTGACAGATCTCAAATCCGGGATTTTGAACAGCACAATCGCATGAACATTTTAACGTTAAGTTCAAATGAACCTTTATTATGCCTAAACGGGTTCACTACGGCTCTGAACATAGCACGGTAATATATAAATAACTAATAATAAAACATATTTAGAAAATCTCATATAAAAATCGCATTAAGACATTTACATCTATCTCATTGCTCCAACACACGATTAGTATGCTGTTAATCGTCCTGATCTGTCCCTACAGTCGGTAAGTAAAGATCCGTACAGATTGCATTGGCCAGGCTGTGGTCACATCAGGAGCTTGACAGGGAAACTACTTTTTCATCTTACTCCTATTCGTCATTGACTGTATTGGCGCATCTGTAGAGTGAGGGAGCGAATATTAACGTCGTACTATTCAGCTAACCGAGGGCTTTTGGCGACGGACCTAGTCATTTTGAACCATGGTTAAGTAACGAGGAGCTAGCTCCTTACTACCATGCCACACAAACGTGGGACGTTTGAGCTCTCCACAGATTTAACGTGCATCGCTCCCCTACATGGTAGTACTGTGCTCGCCTGATCCGATACCTTGACCACTAGGCTACCACGGCCAGAGGGAGAATAGACTTACGAAGCAACATGGTACCAGGGACCTGGTCTAGGTATTTGGATCAGGGAGATGCTTGTAAACTAGATTTATTAGTTTTTATTAACAATGGACATTTCAAAAACCAAAGGAAGTCAGGAATCCTCGATCAATAGAAAAAGGCCTATCTCACAAAGGAAGAAAATATCTTAAAAAATATTCAAAGGGAATGTAAATATCCAAGTGGATTGAAACGGAGAACCCAATCGATACAATTAAAAAAAGATTCAAGATCTGAGTATGTAGCATTCCTTTAACTTCTGCTCGAGAATATTTTTATCCAGTTGGTTACAAAAAAAGTTTTATCCCGTCTATTTACGAAATGAAAAACTGCAGGAAGATTCTTTTCCCTTCTATTTAACAGGCTTCTCTTGGATTCAAGAGGCGAAAATTGGACATGAATCCATTTTTAAAAATAATATCCATGACTTGAGCAATATTTGATTAAGGATCATAGACATTTTTTTTCTAGATAATTGATCTAGAGCAAAAGCAATACCAGATGGGAGAAAAAGAATTCAACAACTTTTTAGATCTTATTTTTCAAGGAATTTTAATAATAATTTATCTTTTATTGTATTTTTTTTGCTTTTGAATTCAGATTCTTTATCATGTCAAAAGCTAAGTTGAACAATGAAAAAACCGAAATAAAAATTGTTTCTTTTTAACTCTGTCAAATGTCTAATCTTACTCGAACATTTTCTTTGTCTCGTGAAATGAAATTTTGGGGTGAACATGGCGCTTGGTCAAGTGATCAAAAGAGCTGTCCAAAACTACACGACCGGAATTTTTTAAAAAGTCAATATTTGACTAATGCTGACTTGACTTGATTAAGCTGACAAACTCTTAGGAAAACTCAAGTCTTAATGTAGAATCTCGATGAATCGTTTTTTCCCCCTCCACCCTTTTATCTTCTTCGCAGTGTGTAAAAATTGTTCTCTCCGTAATCCAAATGGAAGATCTCATGCAGGCTGTTTGTGTTATTTTAGAACGATTGATTTTCAGTATTTGTCCTGCTTATAGAACTGGAAGCATATAAGTATAAACCAAGTACTTCATTAAAGGAACACAAATCTATACATATATTTATTACAGTTTTCAACTATTTTTCTTTCAGATGATTCGTTGGTTATGCTGAGTAGCTCTAATCGTGAACTCCCGTCAGGCGTGCTTTCCGTCGAGGTGCGGGTTCGAGTCCAGATGCCACTAAAAACCCTCTTTGTAGTCTGGTGTACGTGAAGAGGTTCCTATTGATACGGTGTGGACCTCGTGACTTTACCAAAATGACCGTTGCCTTTTTGGTTGCTTTCTAGAGCGACACTCTATCGCTCATCTTGGGACACGAATCGCTTTTTTTTTTTTATAGAATTCACTTCAAAAGATAATTTCTTTCAACACAACACCTTACCTAGGCCGCGGTAGACTAGTGGTCAAGGGAATCAACTCGTGGCCGGTGTGTCAGGAGTTTGAGCCCAATACCGCTCAAGACACGCAGTGTAGAGGAGCGCGCACGCGATGGACGTTAAATCTGTCGAGAACTCAAACGTTCTCCCGTTGGTGTGGTGTGGTAGTTAGGAGAGGAGGTGCCAGCTCAGGTGTCATCCTCGTCACTTGTCCATGGTTCAAAGTTCCGAGGTCCGTCCTCGAGTAGCTGAACAGTGCGACGTTTATATTCACTTACTCACTCAGCGCCTTATTTTTAATGAGTTGAATACTATTAATTTGAAGGGGAAGTTTGGAGGAAACACTGTTACTTAAACACCAGTGGCGGTTTATCCGTTGGGCGCTTGGGCGGGCACCCAGGGGCCTGGAAGGGCCCAGATAAGCTGGACTTAACCAGATTTTCTGGTTATAAATTTCGATTCCGCAATGCCAAGGGGAACCGTAGATCTCCTGCGCCCAGGGCCCGAAATAAGCTTAAATCGGCATTGTTAAACACAGTGGAATACATAGACTTCTCTAATTGGGATAGAACAAGGACACAAAAGTTAATGATTAGGCAAAAATTTGTTGGCTTAAACCCCACCTCTTTGTGTACGCCACTGCTTTAGATTTCTTTTTTCTTTCAAACTAAAGAATAAAATTGAATACATTTTAATAAATTTATTCATTAAAAATTCATTCATTTTTAAATAAATTTTCATCCTATAAACACTTTATTCTTAGAGAAACTATTTCCAATAATCTCTCGATTTCTATCTAGGATAGTTACAAGCTAATACTCTCTTTGCAGTTAAATTTTAGTTACCTATTCATACTTTTACTCTAGTCATTTCAGGTGAAAATTAGGAAGAAAAAATAAGTAATAAGGCTTTGATTTTCATGAGAAGGAACATAAATTACAATATTTCGAAAGGCTCATTGGTTTAAAATTACGTGGTCCGTCGCCAAAAGCCCTCGTGTAGCTGAACAGTGCGACGTTAATATTCACTCACTCGAAAGGCTCATTTAACAGAAATAGAGAAAGTTGTTGGCACTCTATGGAAACGATTTGGATAGTTAATTTTTATCTATGAATGCAGTATTTTTGGAGGAGATTTGATTCTATCTGATAGCCATGGTTCTTGACTATAGCTCTTGCTCGAATTTTCCGTGAAAGTAAATTTTTCTTAGTAAGTACTTTCATGCCAATTTTACTCTCCAACTGTTTTCCTATGTTCTCGGATGCTGTTTTAATAAACCGAAAGCACTAAAGTTCTTTGGAGAAGCGTCAGGGGATTTTACTGGTATTTCATCAAATACACTTCTGATTTTTTTCTTTGCTAAATAAGCGGCAGTTGATTTATAGACATGTGATTAGTTAACTTTATCACTATCCTTTCCATAAAAGAATAGAACTTTTTCATCAGATATTGGTTCTAAAATATTTGGAACTAATTTTGACTTTACTTTAGACTTTTTAATTTGCCGTTGTAACAAAAAATTGCAATTATGATGAATCCCTTTCTGTACACTGACGAAACCATTCATTTCCGTCAGTTGTACAATAGAAAATTTATCTTTTATTTCAGTCACTTAAATATACCCATACCTCATCAAGTGTTACCACAAATTTTATTTTTTCAGCTGTTAGGTGTTCTTCATATAATTTTCTACACTTTGTTTCTCTTTCAGCAATATTTTTTGGCAAAAGTAGATAAACTCTCTTTATGTTTAAACATCTTTTTTAACTTTAGATTTTAAGGAATGATTTTATTTACAGTGCCGGAAAACACATTCATAGTTTCTCTCAATGCATCTTTTTGATAACTGCCTGAATTCGAACAGTTTTAGGATGAGGTTTCATGGTTATGGTTTCATTTAAGTGCAATAACCAAGAGACTTTTACACCGCTTTATAATTTGTTAATACGAATATTTCTCGTAGGAGAGCGCCATTACGTACTGACGAGTCATCTATCGATTTTAGGAGAGTCATTTTCATAATAAATTATTTATTTTACATTGCAATCAAAAGAAAACATTAATCGTTTAAAAATTAATTATAAAAAATAATTTCCATAAAGTGCGAACAAACTTGTGTAGGGAAAATTGGTATTTCGATATCCGCTATTATAACGCAATTGAAAAAAAAAAATGTACTAATAAGAAGTGAATACTTTTCTTATTTCACCAGTAATAATAAGTGCATACATCACCATGTATATAATTGCTCTAACCATCAATAGAATGCTCACTTTGTACATTCAACGAATTTGTTCGCCTTCGATTTTAAGCCGCACCCGATTTTCAGTAGCATAAACATTGAAAAAAAAGTGTGGTTTAGATTTAAATTAATACGGTATGTCCATTACAAATAAAAACATTGAAAGTGCAAGTCAAAATATTGTAGCAAAGGGAGTTGATAAAATAGCTGAGAAATCTGCATAATTCAGCACTATCAACTGCCTTTCTTTTAGCAATATGTTTTGGCAAAAGAAGATGAACTTTAAGTTTCAACATCTTATTTGAACTCTAAATTTTAATGAATGATTTAACTTCGGAAGACATTCCTGGTTTGGAATCTTCGAGTCGCGCGCGCTCGCGGATTTTATTTTAGGACTTGTTCGTTGTCTGCGTTCGAAAGATGAGGTTTCGTATTCATGTTTTCCGTTTTACTTTCAGCTGAACGTTTTGCCCTTTCAAATTTAATAGATTACAAATACCTTTTTCTTAAATGCAATCACCGAGATTTTTACACCGCTTTATAATCTGCTGATACGAATATTTCTCCTCAAAAAAGTGCAATGTGTGATGTACCTTCAAGCCATTCATCCATTTTAGGAGCTATTTTCAAAATAAATGCTTTACTTTACATTCCAATCAAAAGAAAACAATAGCAGACGATTATTCTGAAGTTAAAATTCTATCTCAAAATGCAAGTGAAAAAATAAATTACAAATTCGTTTCCATAAAATGCGAATGAATAATCGCTTATAAAAATTGTTTACATTACCTCAACTTTTCTCTGTGAGTGACTTTAGTAAATTTACTTTGAATTCCCAATCAACACTATTCATTGGTACATTTTTCTTACTTTTGTGTTGGTTTTGTAAGAAAAAAAGATTAAAATGCGAGTTTTTGTTTTTTTTTGTTTTTTTATGATTTGCATCCTTCATACCTCAATCAAGTATTCTGCAAAAGTTTTGTATTCGTTTTTTATTATAAAACAAATTTTAAGAAATAACTGACAAACATCACCGAACCCAAACGTGTTTTCTTATCGTAAAAAATCAAATAACTACTAACGAAAGTCTAATTTTTGTCATCAGAGGAAAACAATAACTTTCTATGCATCTGAATAACTGTTGATTTGTAAAGAAAACGAAATGAAAATTTGGGTGTAAAAATAGCATTGAGTGTAAGTCTAGAGAAAGTACAATTATACTTTAAGGCTGTTTTCGTCCCCGGACGTTAAAGAATAGAACCCGAATTAGGTACAATTTTTCAGATATAAAAGAAATGAAAAATTAATATTATATTCCGGCTTCACTATCCCTTAGAGGGCAACATATGTTATCATACTTCACATTTTTGACCGAATTAAGCCATTTTTTCTGGCATAAAATGTGTTACGCGTTTTTTCTCCTATACCGTAATGTTAAATGAGCTATCCTTTCACGTGTTAAAATGAAAGAAAAAAAATAATATTCGTGGAATATTTTGAAATTTTAGAAACGCTCTATTGTTAACAAATGTATGAGTTATAATGTTGCAAATTTTCATGAAAATTGAGTCATTTTTCTTGTCTGAAAATGTGTTTAGTTCAGGGTCTCTTATTTTTGCCGAAAACAGCCTTAAGCGCTATAAAATTGTAAAAAAAAAAGTCAGTTCCATTTCATTCAATTTGAATTGCATTTTTCAAATACATTTTGACGGAAATATACTGAATTTTGAGGGATATTTATTCAAGAGTTGGGAAAAGACATTCATTCACAACAAAATGCGTTTTCTTTTCTCTCCATTTCGGATCCAATGATTTTCCTCCAACTTTTTCTCAAAAAATTTATCGGAAAGGAAGCTATACGAAAAAATCCATCATTATATTTAGCCTTTGGCACGTATCCTCTCCATCTGTCACCTCATTATTTACTCTTTCCAGATGACGCTAGTGTGTGAAAGATATTTTTTAAAAGCGAAAATTTTATGCGAAAGTCATCGAGGAGTGATTAAAATATATTTTATTCAGGAATATAATATGCTGTTTATCATACATCTTTAAAAGTCTTTCTACGATCCATTAGCTAAATCCCACATGCAACAATGAAATTTTGTAAATTAAAGATAAGGTGCTTTTTTTTTAAAGATTTTCTTATGAATTTTTTTAGTTTTGTTTCACGCCCCACTCTAAAGCAAAACGAGAAGATCCCGTCATTTTGAACCCCTTGGTCAAGTGACGAGAACGACACCACGCCAACAGGAGAATATTGGAGCCTGGGTCTTCAGGGGATGTTTTTGTGCAGTTAATGATAATTATGATAATTCAGTCAATGAACATTCAGTTCAACCTTTCTTCTTGGTATTGCATCCTTTTTCCTAATTCTACCCAATTCTATCCGTGCAGCTCCATTATGACATCACAAATGGAAATTTATTAATATTTTTTCTCTATAGATTATTTAACAGGTTTCATTTGGTTTTGGTCATTTGAAAATGAGATGCAGCGTGTAGCGCTCACAGGAATTTTTCAAAGGGGTCAGGGGTTGAAAGTTTACCATTCTTGTATCATGCTATTTTTGATTTTGTCGATTTCCAGG
The DNA here is from genome assembly GCA_019973955.1 of Trichonephila inaurata madagascariensis. Classification (NCBI taxonomy): domain Eukaryota; kingdom Metazoa; phylum Arthropoda; class Arachnida; order Araneae; family Nephilidae; genus Trichonephila; species Trichonephila inaurata. The sequence goes on along the minus strand of BMAV01025235.1, from coordinate 205,484 downwards.
AACAAAACACAGTAAAAAATTAATTATTGAATAAATTACTAGCATTAATTAATAAAATTAATCATTAATAACAAATATTTAATTAAATTTTACGTATTATATACTTAGAATTATAATCAATAATCAGAAAAAAATGAAGGGCTTTGGGGGATCCGGTGTGCGCCACTGGATGCAGCTATTGTTTTATCAAAGAATATTTTATTGAATTTAATGAAACACCTCCTAAAGATATCGATTACTTTATTTCGTATTTTCAAAATTAATTTTATTACAATATTTGTAGAAGTATGCAGACACAAGTTTTGCATCCAAACGTTATATTAGCTTATTACACATACACATTAGGGAAAAATGTTCTTAAAATCCAGAACATATTTATTGATTTCCGAGGGAGTACTTTCCCCGTTCTACTTCTTACTAGCTTTTCTAAATTTGATGAGTTGAAAAAAAGAAACTCGTAGAAATAATTTGAAACTCTTCCCTCTAGCCAAGGTAGCCTAGTGGTTATGGATATAGACTCGTTGCCAGCGTGTCATGAGTTGGAACCTAGTGCCACTGAAGACCCGAAATGTGAAGGAGGATTGAGCTGAAGCACGCCCAATCCTCCCCTCAAAGCCCTCTCGTTGACATTGTTTGGATTGATTGATGATTGAATATTAACGTCGCACTGTTGAGCTACACGAGGGCTTTTGGCGACGAACCACGTAATTTTGAACCATGGTCAAGTGACGTGGACGACACCTGAGCTGGCATCCCTCCTCTCCTAACTACCACACCACACCAACGGGAGGACGTTTCAGCTCTCGACAGATTTAACGTGCATCGCTGCCCTACACGGCGGGTCTTTAGTGGTACTGGGCTCGAACTCGTGACAAGGCAAGCCATGATCCCATACCTATACCACTCGGCTACCGCGGCCTATGAGAATTTGGAAAGGAAAGTGCTAGTTTAGGACCATGTTTCAAAATGACAAGGTCTGTTGGCCCTCGCATTGCTGAAAAGTACTACGCTCACCCTTCTCTATAGATGCAGAAAATAACATTTGGCACGAATTCCCAAAATATCATTTTAGAAATTTCTCCATGGATAAGAGAAAACTAACTGTACTTCTATAAGGATTTCATCCGAATAAACGAAATATTTCAGGTTCACATTTAGGATGTGTCCAAAGAGCTTTTTCAATAAAGTATGTTGCAAGGAGCTCTTTGTTGGTTAATTTTATTTTTTTTTAATTAAGTCTCGCTTTGACTTTAATTATTTAAAGAATAAATTATAGTTTAAAAACCTAAAAAACACGCTTTTATGTTAAATCGAACTAAAACGTAAAAAAAAAAAAAATAATAATTCTTAATATAAGAATAAAATGATTAATGAGAAAATTAATGTCATTGGGGTAAAAGCATGGGGTGCTCTATATTAATTGTTATAATTTCTTACTTCTATTTCTCGAAATGCTGAGTTAGTGTAAAAGTTTAGTACAAAACACCCCATACTTTTCCCACACTGACATTAATTTTCTCGTAAATCGTTTTATTCTTATATTAAGAATTATTATTAATATTATTATTTTTTTTACTTTTTAGTCCAATTTAACATAAAAGGGTGGTTTTTAGTTTTTTAAACTATAATTAATTTTTCATTTCTTAGTTCGATCTACAATAAAAGCATGCATTTTTGGTTTTTTAAACTATCATGCAAACGTTTTCGCTTTTATAGAGTTGTAACAATCTTTTAGTCGCTAAATCTGGAAATGGAATATGGAAAGAGTCGCCAAATCTGGAAATGATATATGCAATTAGTCGCCAAGTCTGGGAACGATATAATGAATTAGTCGCCAAATCTCAAAATCATTATTTTTGATGATCCTGATCAGGACAATGGAATGAAATTATTGTAATGTCATCGGTCCTTGACTAGTGTGCAAAATTTTGAATTAATCTGACCTTTTAAAGTGGGCAAAAATCGAGTTGAAAGATTTCGTTCCATACAAGTGAAACTTATAAAAGCGTGTTAAAAATACTTAATATATATCGTTCATTGAACAAGCATTAAAACAATGAATAGCGCATCCCCCTAATAATTAGGGAAGAAAACATTTGTGTAAAAGTTGATAGTTAGGAAAATAAGCAATAAATATAAGTTCTTTCACTCTGGAGATGAAATTTTTTTTATAAACTGAAAATAATTCTCATAGATAAGTCCCCCAAATACTGCAAAATCAAAAACATGCATATGTTGCTCAGAGATAAAGATAGGATTATATAAATAGACAATAGAAAAAATAAATAACTTTATCAGTATTATAGAAAAAAATTAATAGTATTCATAGAAACTAAGCTATAGTATATAGAATATATATATATATATATATATATAGTTCCCTAGAAATATTGCAAACATCCGATTAAATCTTGATTGATTGTATCATATAAAAGCTTTCGTGAAATAAAAGGACCAACTCAGTGTTTTCTCACACTTATATGTGTTGAAAGCCTTGTATACACGAAAACAAGTGAAGTGTATAAAGAAAATGACAGCTATTTAGCTGGTAGCCTTTTTTTATTTCCTCCCTGGATGAGTAGTTGAAAGAGTTCCACACATTCCTCCACTTGCATGCGGAAGGACGCAACTCAAGTCAGTTCCGTTCAAAAAACTTATCAGTTCCTTTTGGCCATTTTTTCAAATTTTATTTGGATCGATTGATTTATGGCCAAACGGCAAGAATCTTTTCGCCTTGAAATAAAATATTCCTAAGACTTTCTTTCCCTGCACATTTCTTTTTTTTAAGCACCAACGAATCGTGTTGCTAATTTCCATGGCACAATACGACCACGACATGGCTCGAAAACGAAAGGTTTTAATTTTGAAGCAAGTCTGAAAAATATTTAAGCTTTATTTAGCTGAAACTCAACTGAGTGAAAACTGAACGAGCAATCAAGTAAGAGATCCCTGCTGGAAAATTATTACTGATTCATTGGATTCAAGCCTAGCGAGAATGTGTTTCATCATCAAGTAGAGATGAAATATTACTTAAAGCCCTTTTCATTTGGCCATCTCATTTTGTAATAATTGAAATCGTTTTAATAATTGCATCGAAATGTATCAATTTGAAATTTATAAAAATGTAAAATAAAAACACATCTTTTTCAAATGAATCCATCTTGCAAGATTTTTCCTTTTTTACTATAGAACTTTTTTCAATGCCACACTTTTTCGGGGTTCAAAGAGTTGAATGATAAAAAACCCATAATCTAAAGGGATTAGTCCCCCGAATGAAAAGTCTAGATAGGTTTCTTTGGAACGCAAATATTTCTCTTGAATAAATCAAAGTAATTTTTTTCGTAGTACACTTTTTTATATAAAATTCATCTCCCAAAAGAATCAGGGTTGCGAACTCAGGTCACTAGTTCGAATCTTAGCTCCACTGAAGACCTGCCATATAGAAAGACTTCAATCGACCGGGTCTCCTCACGTTAGCGTGGTGTGGAAGTTTGGAGAATGGGTTGCAGCTCTGATGTCCTTGATCGAGCCTCAGAAGCCAATAGTCCTAACGTCGCTTTAGAGTGAATAAAAAAAAATGAATCAATCAACCCCAATCTATATCATCGAATTGAATAGTGTCAATTGATGTTGGTAATAAATATCGATAGGAATTTCAAAGCTCGTTTCGGAATGTTTATGAACGTTGCACTATAAAGCAGCGGCACGAGGGCCTCCTAATTTTGAACCTCGGTCAAGTGATGAGGATGACACCTCTCTAAATTACCACTTCACGCAAGGTTTCCCATGCATCTCCATTTAGAGTCCTCGGTAGCCCTCATGACGCGAGCTGGTGACTATGACCACTAGATTACCGCCATTTCAAAGTAGACAAAAGATTGATACAAAATAAAAAAATGCCGCTCCGGAATAAAATATCAAATTCATCAACTCACTATTCAAGTGTAATCTTTGTATCAGAAACTAAATGCAATAATCCTATCTCCTGAAACAGATTTCAGCTCAACTCTAACTAAGTCATTAGCCAGATTAGGCCTTTAACACTCGAGTAGAGCCAGTGAAGAGAACAATTCAAACAAGTATGTTGTATGAGTAAGTGGGCTAAATTTATGTGTAAATCTATAAACAGATGTTAAAAAATAATACAATGAAAGTATTTTCTTGTAATATACCTTAGGAAATTTGCATTCAGTAGACGTTTGAACAAAGCGATTCTTTATAGTAAGGATTACTCTCGCAGAGTCGATTCAAACTACGCTTTCTATGTACATTGACTGTAATGTATGGATCGATTTCCACGAGGCAAATCAGTGCAACTTCTGGATTCAAAGGAGTCAAACCATTCGAACGCCATACAAGAAAACGAGGAGGACACATAAATAAGATTCGATTAATAGATGGAGCGTATTTTGATAACAATAGTAATAGTTTTCCTTACGGTCAATTGACTTCTCGAACGAATATTTGTTTTGGGACAAATACATGAGAGAGTCCGAAAACATGTTTTCTTTAAGGCTATTATTTAGGATTCTCTCTGAGAGCTCGTTCCCCCAGCTCTTACACACTAAAGTGCCTCAGATTAAAAACCAAGATTTCTATTTTTTTTCTTGCCATTATAATAGGAATAACACTCAAGCATGGATTTACTTTGGATGAATTTTAGATGCCCAGTCTTCAGATATATTTATTTATGATTCCCATGTCATTGAATCTCAATCTCATTTTCAAAGTATTGTTTCTTCATTTTTATAACCAAAGTATTCTTTATATTAAATGGATGCGATTTTTTATGCACTATTATTGCCAGCTCTGTCAAAGATTTGCTCTTTTTTCACTAATAATCGAGTCAGTCTATACTTTGAACTAACATTAAATACGTGTAATGTTTAGTAGTCACCTAAAAATAAATATTGATACGGATTTCATAGGGTCATTGTAAAATTCCTGCAGTATATAAAGGTAAAATATTTTAGTCTCTTGAGATAAAAGATGAATTTATTAAAATTGACAAAATAAGCGTGATCTTTTTAAAAATGAGGTATTTCTTCAATTCTACTAGGAACAAAATATACATACATATACACTAGTGGGCGAAACTTGAACAACAATGTAAATTTTAAGCAGATAGCTATAAAATTGCAGAAAAGGGTTATTGCAATGAGCATGCAATTCATTAGAAAGGTGATGTGTATGTAATTGTCATCAACAAAATGTCATAGCCGACGTGACCAGTGTAGCTGAAAAGTTCGCAATCAACCAGTGTCGTTTCGCACGCTTGGAAATAATTTCAAACCATAGGTGCATATGTTCGAAAGATTGGTGGTGGCCTCTCTAGGAAAACAAGTGTAGTGGAAGACCGATATATCGTCCTGTCGGCGAAAAGACCCCGATACCAGTCAACAAGCGCCATTGCTCAGTAACTGTTGTACAGCAATAGGAGGACAAGTGTCTCGGTTAACTATGGCAAGACACCTTCACAAAGGGGGCTTATTTGTTAACCGTTTTGAATGCTGCATCCCTTTGAAAGTTGGCCATCGGCGGCACCTTTTTGAGAGGTGTAAGGAGCACAAAAACTACACATCTCATCAATGGAGTCGTGACCTCTTTAAGGATGAGAGTCGTTTCAGTGTCATATGGGACTCTCAACGTCAGTTGATTTGGAGAGATGTTGGGACACGATTTCTTTCCAGGAACATCATAGAAAAAGACTGTTACGATGGTCCTGGAGTTGTCGTCTGGGCAAGTATTGCACAGCACTGTAAATACATGCATATATATATACACCGTGTAATTCTAATTGCTTTTTTTAATTGAGAGAGTTGATAGTACCCATCCAGACGACCAATAATTACATACGAGCTTTGAGTCGCATTCCACTCTGAAAGGCAGAAAAGAGGAATATTAGAATTCCAACAGAACTTACAACAGTGTTGCGAAAGCGAATGAACGCGATACCAAAAGTTGCACAATCAGTTTTATTGTTTAGTGAAAAACTCACAGCAACTGCTCAAAATGCCGACCATGCGCATCGTTGTACTGGTGAGACTGGCGAAGGAACGATTGGCGCACCCTTTCGAAGATTCCTGGTGTTTGAGGTAACAACCTGTTGTCCACACACATTTCCTTTTGTTTCACCGTATGTGAGGTTCATATCTGCCAATTCATTGTACGTGCACTCAGTCATAGTATTCACGAAAAGTTTCGGACGATATTATCAAGGTAATACTTGAAACGATGATGTTTTTGCCATTTTTAAAGGACAACTAGTCATTCATTTTTACGCGAAGTTCTAGAGATCTCGGGACCATTGCAGATTAAAAAGCCCTCGAGAGAAAATTAACGTGAATTATTAAACTAGCTGCATGTCCCGGCGTTGCACGGGCTTTTTCGAGTATATAACTTTTTGCCCATGGAAATTTCCCCTTCCCCTCTCGGTGCCGGTACTTCCTGGTTGTATGTGTGATTTCTATATTAATGTCATTAAAATTCCCTTTTCCTTCTTTCTTCCCCTTTTTTTCTCTGTCAGGCAGGTTTCTTTTCCCTCCGTTCAGCCCTGCGTTGCATAGGCTTTTTCGAGTATAAACTCGTTTTTTTTCCCGCATGGATGAGATTTTCTTTTTTTTTTTTCGAATTGCTATTGCCATTCCTTACTAATAGCTTACAAAGCTAATCTACTTTTATTCACACACAAAAACAGACAATGTACGAATTTATTGTTAAATAATTACCATAAAATCCGGCGTATAACGCGCACCTCCGTATAACACGCATCTATACTTTCAAGCTGCAATTTTTAATTTTTAGGTATATTCGCCGTATAACGTGCACCCCTTTTTTTACGAAGAAACCTGAAATATACAAGCGTAATGCTCTTATGTTTTGAAACCCTTTATTTCAGGTATTATTCCAAGTTTTAGAAAACAGTAGTATACTTTTAGAACTGTAACAATATATATAAGTTCATAATAAATACCATTTTTTAAAAAAAAATAAACAATATTCCAATGTATGTAGAGGTCTAATCTTTTTCTAGGCTTACATTTCATTATTTTTAAAGCTCTCATTTTTATACTTGGTATATAACGCGTACCCTTAAATATCAATCTTATTTTTTTTGTTAAAAGGGCGTGTTATACGCCGGATTTTGCGGTAATTTAGTAATAAATAATGGAAAGCAATGCTGCCTTAGAATTTTTTTTTTTTTGAAAAATATTAACTTGTACTTATTTTTGTTACTTATACCACCTAATCGACAGTAACATCAGATCAAGGACCACGAAACTCATTGTGGAAAAGGGTTGTATTTTTAAGCCTGTCGTTAGCCTTAAGCACCATGCAGGTGACAGTACGATTTTGCTTGGTTCTACCCCAATTTTGAAGAACACCCTAGGGGGCCTGAGGTTTCCCACCTCTCTTTCTCTTCCACCAACCTCACAAGAGGACTTGATGCTCGACGGCTATTTAGAGTACTCCCCTGACGCGCGAAAGCACTATATATTTACAAACATCTATGCCTTCTTCGGGATTCGAACCCAGTCCCTACGGCACCGTAGTCAGCGTCACTAACCACTATACCGGATGGCGGCATCTATTTTTGTTAAATAATGCATCAAAAAATTCTTACAGTTGGCTATTGAGCCGACTGCTTATTTATGGATGTTTGTTTCCAAATTCGTAGGTAAACAAACGTAGCTATCTATGTGAGGCTCTCCTCTCACGAACTGCTAAGCGCAGAAACGCGTTGAAGTTACATAAGATTGAAAATGATCCGTGAAATCTATTTTGAACATTTAAATTCCCCGAAATTACAATTAGTTAAAATGTAAAATATTAAAAAGCATGATTTGTCTGCTTTACTGTAACAAGACTCCAATGAAGATGATAAATTCTCATTCAGAATCACACACACACACGATTCACCCGCATAATTTTCTAGGGCAATTTTTACTGGCTTCAAGCTTGCAGTCTAAGTTTCGAATCTGGCATTTCGAATAGATACATTTTTTACTATCAATTAAGGCTTTTAAAAGAGCTGATTTCATCTCTTAAAATCTTTCAAGCTCTGGCAGTAGCATGTTTTTCAAAGACAAATTCTGCATTGAATTTTCTTTCTTTCCGAATAACATTACAATACCCCTTTATCTATCTTATAGATTCATTTCAATCCGAGGTTTTTCTGTAGAAGTATATAACATGCAACATAGTATCTCAAGCCTTCAAATTTTAAATCGAAAGCTTGTATAAAAAAATCTTCAATTAGCTCCTACCTTTCAGCAATATCTCTTTCATGGAATACATTTTCTATCTCAGTAGTGCCGTTTCTCCTCTATTTTTCAATTCCTACTATTAGTTCACTCTCTCCCTTAAATATATATATCTTGAATAAAACACTTTCCATTCGTCCATTTAAGTTCAAACTTCAAGTACATTTTTTTAAACTTAGTGGATGACACTTGATGTTAATATTTTTCTAAATATTTTAATTCATTAATTAAATTAAAAAATGCATATATAGTAACAAAAATAATAGTCCAACAGCATATATAGAAGGAAAATTTTTTCCTTGTGTCCCTGTAGCGCAACGTATAGCATGTCGGACTTCTAATCCAAAGGTCGTGGGTTCGAATCCCACCTGGGATGGCCTAATTTCTGAGAATGTGATTTATTTTTTACTATACTATTTTATTAGAATAATTAAGTTAAGTAAAAAAAAAGCTCAATATACCCTATATAGAAAGAAAAACGGAAAATTAGCGGAAAGGAAAATAGCTTTCTGTTTTGTCACTTAATATTGTGATTCTGTCATATGTATATACATATTTATATTAATTGTAACTATTTAATAAAAAGTAACTAAAATAAAATTTTTCTTTGTTGATCCAAGTAGGAGTTGACTTAATTTTTGTCTTATATTACTTGTTTGTAGAAAGGGCACAAAATCATGTATATGGAATCTGCAAAGCATAGGTGTGAAAACTTATTATTTTCTAACGCACACAACTGCGTTCTTTTCAATTTTGATTTCTTCAGCTTTTGCTGCCTTAGCACAATTTTTTGCTTAAGATTCACTTAACTTTTCTGAGTTAAAAAATTTATCTTCATTGAAAGGAAGGTTCTTGTTCGAGTATCGTCTGTGTTTTTAAAAGATATGTACTAGTCAAGTTACATCCCACTTAGTCCTGCAATTAAATTTCAAGAAAAACTATTTGTAGTTTAACGAAAATCAAGTAGAATCATTAGTAGAATATCCGATTTTAAGCCTTTTTTTCATTCCCGATAAGTAAGTAAAACTGCCAAAAACACAAAAGGAAGTATGAAAATCGTAATTACGCTTGGAAAAGTATCCCCTTCCCTAGCTAGCCGTTCGACGTATGTCTTTTACTTCAGAACTTAGTATTAGTAATTTAAATTAATAAAATAAATTTAGTTTAAGTTATTTAGAGTTATGTAAATTGTGTGGAATTTAAAGACGCGCCAATAGCAAGAAAGGTGTTAAAACTTCTGTACATAGTTACAGACATTTTCCCTGGTGTATTTGAATTCTATTAAGAACAAGGACTGAACCAAATCGAGGATTCAATTCTATTTATATTTCATTTCTATTTAAACTGGGTGGCAAACAAAATCACCGTCGACTAGCAACAAAAGAGATTCAGCTTTTTCCTAAGTTAGTCCCACCTGGTTTGCTTCTGAAAGGTGTCAGTAATCGTAGCACTAAGAGTACTGACACCTTTGACACGTGCAATTGTGTGTAATGTAAATGCCGTAACTAATATCAGTCTCATTCAAGATTCGCTCTAAAAGCAGAAAAACATTCACTTTCATCACTGTTGCAGCATCGTTTGCGAGTCTACTTCTTGGATCGTCTGTGAAGGACATGTAGCCAGTTGATTTTCCCCAGTTGATAGCAGTGTCATGAGGGACTCCAACCTCTGACAGTAAAGTTCGGTGAATAGTCTTGTAACATTAACGTAGATGAAATATTAACAAAATTTACCTTACTGTCCTTCGAAATAGTCACCTTCCATAAGTAGGAGATGTACTCCACAACTTTGCAACAAATTTTTTGGGATGGAGTTCAAAGTCACGTTTCATGGATATTAGCCTCGTCGTGGATGTTAGGAATATCCATAACACGTTTTTCTCATCCCTAAATTCTGGGTAGTGATTTGTCGCACGGATAATATGCGGTTCATCAGCTATTTGCGCACAGTTAATTGACGATCTTTAGTGATTCTCTCATTTCCTCACTTTCTCAATGTTTTCGTTACTGACGGAGTTTTCCGCTACGGGGAAACACTTTCCCTGCTTTTCGAAAACAGGTGCATCCCTCGTACACACACTTCTTGGACAGTGCTTGATCTTCATAAACACGTACCAGCATCACAAAGTTTATTTGGGTGTCTTGCGAAATTTAAAACAAAACTTTAAATTGATCATTTTCCTGTTCTCAGTTAAGAACCAACGTACTAAACAAGCACAGTAAAACAAGTCTTACACGGAACACAAATGAGTCTCAACTGAACAACAGTGTGGGCAGATGGTCAACACCTGCCGCTACGCATGTGTAGCATTTTGCTTCACCAGTGATGTCAGATCGGCCGTTCCGACTTCATTCACCGAACTTTATTATCAGAGGTTGTATTATTTCCGTAAACATTTTATCTTGCATTTGTTGGGCACTTTAACCCTTCAAATGATGGAAATGCGAGCCTCTGCAGTGCAAAGTGAGTGCAGTGACGAGTCCTCTTCATTCCCTAGCATTCTAAAACGAAATCAATCAATATTAATAGCTGTAACTTACAACATTATGTACATAAAGATCAATTAATCTGCGTAGTAAATTTTGTCCCGATAACTTGGCTATTTTTTAGTATCTCTTCGTAATTTCTTTACACCTTCTTGTAAGTCAGAACGAAGCAATTTTACAGAGCAGTGGTTCCCAATTTTTCTTAACCCATGGGCACCTTTTTATAGTCCAAACTTGTTCACGGACTCCCCAAGTGAAAAAGCTACATAAATACATAATATAAATATTACAAAAAAAAACAAACAAAAAAAACATTGTGTTGAAATAGTATTTATTAAAATTATAACTTTTGTTTAAAATAAAATTTTTAAAAATTAATGACTTGGATGAACTTGATGAGATGTTATGAGTTTATTTATGCTCGTCTCAATGTTTGTGAGCAGCAACCGCAAATCCCCACGAGCACTAATTTCTAGATGGATTGTTTCTTTCTTTTTTTTTTTTTTTTTTTGTGATGAGCTTTATAACGGCACTGAATCCCCATTATACGAAATAGGGTGAGTGAGTGAATATTAACGTCGCACTGTTCAGCTACGCGAGGGCTTTTGGCGACGGACCTCGTAAGTTTGAAACATGGTCAAGTGATGAAGACGACACCTGAGCTGCCCCCTCTACTAACTACCACACCACACCAACGGGAGGACGTTTAAGTTCTCGACAGATTTAACATGCATTGCCCCCCTACACGGTGGGTCTTAAATGGTACGAGGCTCGAACTCATGACATACCTGCCATGATCTGATACCTTAACCACTGGGCTACCGTGTTATATTTGGCCAATAAATCAGTCATATTTTTTTTGAGTTAATTAAATTGTGTCGTCAATCATTGTCTCTGTTTTCCAGGAATTCAAACACTGAATCATGAACTTTCCATGAATCATGAAAACATGAACTTTTTATACTAAGCCATGTAGGTATCCTAAGTAACGAGCAAGTGTACAGCGCGGCTGGGTCGATAGTTCCGCTTTCGGATATGAAGCTTGCATCGCATTACAACAACCTGGCTGGAATCGTGGAATCTGCTGCTGAATAACAAACTGCGCTCTGTCGTTGGATCATGGCCTGTGATGCCAATGCGAGGGGCCGATGTCAAACTGATTCGCCTTCGCATACTCGCACAGGCATTTGTTGTTGGAGTAAGGTGCTCCTGAATATCCTTCATGCAAGGTCTCGTATAATATTATTAATATTTTAGTAGATTGTCCCGTTTTTCATCATCATCTCATTATATATTTTCATTCATGTGTTTTCTAGCCGTATCTGACTAGGTGGGAGGAAAGTCCCACTAAAACTTATTTGCTTTCCTTTTAAAAATTGGATTTTTATATTTAATTTGAATTATAATTTTATAAATAGTATTTTAATCCAAACTTTTTTTAATGTATGTATGCATGCGTGCATATATATAAAATAAATTGCATGTATGCATATATCTATTTTTCGAATTTTAACAAGTGTTTGGCGCAGTATAAGCAGAACAGGCTCTTGCACTCCCTCACAAATATCCAACGTGCTTCTGGGCGATTCATCCTTTTCGAGACAGAGCAAATAATCTGTCCTAATGACATAATCTCGTGATCCATGCAAACGTTCACTATCATTTTTTTGTGACTAAATGATGTCATTGAATGACATAATGTACTGGGAATACATTCGGTACAGCTTGTTACCTCGGTATCTTTCTACCATTACCGGAGCACCGTTGGTATAGCAGCAGAAATGATATTAGTAAAAGGTATAGCTTTCATAGTAAAATCTATTGAATTTATTAATAATCGTTTCACCTTTCGTATCGTTTCCAAGCATTTAGCAAATAACAATTCTTGGCAAAATGTTTCTTTTTTTTTATACAAATATTTCATAAGCTAAAGGTAAAGCTTCGTTTCTTGATAAAGTCAACTCGTCTAGCTACATTGAAAGTTGATTTGTTTTTAAGTACTCATAAAGAATTTTCTACGCACTGAGCCACACACATTTCATCAATCCTTCTTTGTACTGAATAACTTAGTGGAATTCTTTTCATAAAGTCGAAAGCTGGTTTGTGTAACTTGGTGCGTATTACCTCACTTACAAATGGTAAAATATGTTTTTCACCAATTGTGTAAGGCTTTTTGGACTTTGCAAACATGATTTACGTAGTACTTCTTATAGTATGAGTTGTTGTAGTGACGGTGTTTTCAAATATTTTTCTTTGACTGTTTGAAAAAATACTAATTTTTTTTTGTCACTATGAATTTTTATTAAATGTTTCTTAGGCTTGAATGGTTTCCTTGAATTATTTGACTCATAGTATTATTACATAGAAGACACAAACAAAAAGTACTATTTTCTGGCGATGCAATAAGGCCATACTTCAGAAATTCAGTATTTTTTCTTCGGCTCATAATCTGTTTAAAAAAGCAAAAAAAAAAAAAAAAAAAGGGGGGTTACATAAAATTTGTATATGAAATGTTTTATATGCAACAAACCACTGTTAATTATTATAAACTTTTTCAATGGAATGCTGCTGTAAAGCCCTTTTGAATTAATTATTTGACGCAAGGATAAAATTTCTTGTAATTTTTGAATAAAGTATGATTCTCAATAATTAACTTCTTTAAAACACCATTTGTATTAAAAAAAAAAAACTTACAATCTCTTTCTTTTTTAATAAAAAAAAAGTAATCCTGTAACGTTAGTATTGAAAAATTGAAAATGTGATTACGTTTATATCGAGAAATGTGATAAATAATATTTTCAAAAGAGATAAATGTTATTCAAATATACTTACGAAACAAAAATGCACTATCTACATAACAATACAATAAATGCAATTATACCAAAACTTTCAACTAACAATACAAAAATTCTTTTTGTTTAAGTATGAGAAAATTTGTTTATACACTTCGCGTGTCAGCGTAGCATAAAACTAAATTGTTGATTAGATGCACGACTCTTTAATAGTTTATACTTATATTGTAGACAAGTTAGTGCATGTAGTGGCGTTTGGGCGTTACATTACGCTCAGTACTTAAGTAACATACTGTACTTTAGGCACCCACCTGTATTTATATTTTACCCATGACGTAAAAATTGATACAATTTTATTTGTTATATATTTATTTAAATTTTCATAATAAAAATAAATCCCAATTTTATTGTTTTATATTAAACCTCTTGGGCGGATCCCGTAACGTTGTTGAAGGACTACCAAAACAATTTTAATTTTCCACGGATCCCCTAAATGATATAAGGGACCACTTTAGGAAACAAATGCTCTAGAGCTACGAAAGCTATAGATAACTGTATTCGTATTAGCGATAGCTCTATTTGTGCTTCATTAAAATATAAAAACACTAATTTACGATGACTTAGAAGGAAAAAAAAGGATTTTAAATAAAATAAAAAAATTATGTTTCATTGAAGAGCATTCTTCCTGGTCCGTACGTAAGATGTGTTAAATGCTTACGAATCCTTTTCCTTTCTACAAATTCAAGAATCTGCATCCACTGCTCCTGTGACATAGGACTGTCAATGACCTTAGTCTTGAAGTAAGAACCACCAGAAAAATGATTCAACTGATTTTTCGATCTTTTAAATATAAGAAAGTAAAACATTTGGAAAAAAAGGGTTCGAAAGTCTTTTAATCAAAGAATCTGTGTAAGTTTTCAGTCCTTGGCCTCTCAATATGCTCAAGACGGTCAAGTTTTCAATAATTGCCTCTCTCAAAGTATATTCATTAGATGGTAAACATGTCTCATTGTCACAAGAAATTTTTTCCGGGATTCACGAAGCATGAGGTTAAATATTAACGCGCGATATAAAACGAGAACAAAAGATTCTCGATTTGGGATTCAACCAGGGTATAATACCAAATCAAGTCGAGTTCAAGGATGAAACTTGAAAGCAAAGATTTCAAATATGGAGAAAGTTTTCAAGTAAAGAATCGCACAATGTGCGGCTGTGTGTGCTTTATCCAGCATGTCAGGGAATTCAAATCCAACGGCTTTTCATTGAATTGGATTTCTTTCGATGGAATAAGATGCGGTCAAGTCACGAACTCCTGGCGTGTGTGTCATGAGTTCGAGACTGGTGCCGCTCAAGTACCGCCGTGTAGAAGAGGCCTCTGCACCTTAAATCTTACGATGCTTCTCGTTGGTGGCATGTGGGTGCCAGCTCAGGTGGAGTCCTCGTCACTTCAACATGGTTCAAAATGACGAGGTCCGTCTCCAATAGCCCAGGGCAGCTTTATAGTAATACATTAATAGAACTCTCACTTGATGTGATAAGTTAGATCATTTGGAACAATAAATTGACGTTAAAAAATTTAAGTTAATGTGTAAGACATTAATTTTTTCTAATTTGTAACGAATATATATATATATATATATATATATATATATAAGCCCAATTTTCTCCACAACTTAAATTAAATGTCTTAAATAAACTTCGACTGAATTTAAAAAGTGAAAAATAATGCAATGGGATGAATTGAAGTTATTGATTTTCTTAAATCCCAAGCAATTTTTCTATTCTACACAATGTAGAATTTTTTTTTTTTGGAATAACACAACTTCCTTTGCCTAGCTCTTACTCGTTATAATGCAGAATAATACAGTAATCCCTATATAGAATCTTTAAAGTACACGGCATGATCTCTCTGAAAAGAAAATTCCATAACACATGCAATCGTTCGACAAAACGTACTTGGATTTAAAAAAAAAAAAAGTCCTTTTTTTCGTACGACAGTCAAATGGTAACATGTTTGATTGTGTTGAGGGGCGCCGACATTCGACGTTTTACAATATCGTACGAATGTAAAATAGCACGCGTTTCGTTCTTGCAGTTGCCGTGTATGGGGTTCTATATCTATTCACAGTTACGTGATATTGTCAACTTTAGATCAATGGCTGAAAAGCACGCTATCACGGCATACCACTCTACTCCACCCACCGCCCTGGAATTAGGGCTGCAGTATTCGCAAACCCTCGCCACACGTTCGCCAAGCCTCACTTGAGTTTGCCGACGCTAGATCTAATGATCTGAAACATTATTTTTCCCTCCCCCCCTCCTCCATATTCGCTAAAGCATCACATTTCTATCACTCGAAAAAGATGTGTGCTTTTATCATTCGTTGAACAAATACTAAATTTTTTAAACAGTATTCTTTGGAATAACATTTATAATCCTAGTATGAAATCCAACATGAACTATTTTCTTTTAACTCTTACTGTGTGTGTGTGTGTAATCTCTAGAAAGACGCTTCTTTTTAACTGAAATGAGGAACTCCCTCTCTCTATATATTCAATTTTACCGGTAACTTATGTTTGTTCGAAAAAATATTTGGGGGGGGGGGCTGAAGGATCATCGTTGGAACAAATTTTTATTCAAACCATAAGTCACTTATCTCTTATTCGGACACAATGGTTTTCCTTAATTTTGGATACCCACTCCAAAAATCGTAAATATTTCTTACTCATAACATTCTTCCTCTTTTCAACTTTACCAAATTGCTTTCATTGGTATTCTTGGAAAAGGTTGATTTGACATTGATTCTAAATTAATGTTAGTACATTATCACACATTTTTCTAACAGACAAATAAAAAAGGGGGAAAAGGCGGCTCCTTAACATTGCAGTCTTAAACATAAGCTGATAAACACACACACATATATATATGTATAGTTAGAAACACATAAGTATATTCATGTCCAAAAATTAAGGTCAAAAACCTATTTTTCGTCATAATTTTAAAATGTCTCCAGTAAAAATGATAGAATTTGTATTTTATACATTTTGAAGAACTGTTAGTACAATATCAACTTTCAGTTTAGAAAAACTTGTTGTTTAGCGTTAATTTTTGCAGAACTACTGGATTGGGACTATTCAAGCATGTAGAAATTTTGCCTCCAGTTATGTGGATATTGCGTTATTATTGCCTCAGCCCTCTATAGGCCGTTGCACCACTGAGTTTAGTTTAGTATTGTTAATTTTAACTAGGTTTAAGTAATCAGGATAAGAGTTAATATTGGGGTTATAATTATGGTTTTTCCCCCAAAAAACCCTCTCTCTGTATGTATATATATAAATATATACAGTCGACTCTCGATAATACGAACTTCTCGCTAATTCGAAGTATATGCTCAGCCCCTAGAAAAACTCTTGATATTTCGAGTGAGTGAGTGAGTGATTGTCGTGTTTTTTGGCACAAGAGCCGATTTCGGCTATACTGCGCCAAACATTTGTTAAAAAAAAAATTAAAATATTTTATAAAATATTTAAATATAATGACAATACAGTTCTAAAAAGTTTAAATTCTAATCGCATTAAACAGTTTTCAAGTAAATAAAGAGAAAATTTGATGGGGAGTTGCCCCACCAAGTCAGACCATATACTTGATATTTCGAACGAAAACCATACGTTTTGGTATTCTCAATATTTCGAAGTAAAATTTGTGGTTGGCCAGACTACAACACGCGATAATTCGAAGTTATCCTATAAAACTCTCGATAATTCGAACCTTCAATATTATGAAGTTAGATTCACTTCCTGTGTATACCTAATTATCCCACGAGCGGTTCTTTTTACTGAGCTTATTTTCAGTCCAAATTGTGCATGTTGATAGAATATAACTACTTTGTTTATTATATTTCCGGTATTTGTTAAGCAGAATTTTGATTTATTCCTAAGCCATCTGTTTTTTCTTTTTTCGTTGATACTCAAGCTTTAGATGGATAAAGGAAAAACTGCTTTCTTTTTTATTCACTGTGCAGTGATGAGTGATGCTTCCTTTTTTTACAAGTATTGCACAATAATTTTGATTTGCGTTGAGTATTTATTACTGATAATGAGTCACATTTAAATACATGTTTTTTTTTTAAAATAAAGCACTCAAACTACTTCCAAGATAATTTGGCAGAGAATAGAAAGCGAGAAATAAAACCTTTGTATAAAAATGTACGAGGCAAAGACAGGAGACAGGGATTTAAAACTTTATTCTATTATTTTTTTTTAAAAAAAGAGCGGTAATGTGCCACTAAGAATTGCTCCACGTACCATAGTTGTCGACCCCTGCTATTAAGTATACCCCGTAGCTGAGTGTGAACTGTGAATATGCCTTGTATTTATTTTAGATTCCAAATTTTAAATTAAAAATATTATTTTACTAAAGTTGTGGTAATTTACGTTTCCTACCTGTTAATTTCGATAAACCTGTAAAAAACCTCTTTCCGAAGGCCGTACTTCCGGAACTTTAGAAAATTCATAAAAAAAAAATTACCGGTCGATTTCTAAAAGTGTCCCACGAGAAGGTAGAGCTCTAAATTCCTCGCAAAAGCAGGGGCCTCTTTTAGAAATCGACCGGTAATCGACCTTACACCTCACCTCAGTGTCGACTTATAACGTGAAAGGAACGACATGTCTTCTTTTAAAAAGTACAAGTGCTTAACAATTCCTGAAAAGCAAAAGGTGATAGAATCAGTTGAAGAAAAAAGATGAGAAGAAGGTCGATGTAGCCAAAGCATTTGAAATCCCACTGAGCTCGCTCTCCACTATTCTGAAGAATAAAGAGAAAATCTTAAGTGCATCTTCGAGTAGAGTGAGAAAACGCGTTAGTAAAGGTAATTTTCCACGTCTTGAACAGTGTTTAGTTTCATGGATGAGACAGTGTCGAGGACAGAATATTCCGATGGGTGGCTCTTTATTGAAGGAAAAGGCTAAAGCATTCGCCAAAAATATAGGATTCGAGTTTTCGGCTAGCGAGGGATGGCTTACAAATTTTATGAAAAGGAATGGGATAGTCTTCAAAAAAAAAAAATGTGCGGGGAAAGCTCAAGTGTCGACATTAACGTTTGTTCTAAGTGGCAGAACTCGCTTTCGGATCTAATAAAGGATTACGAACCACGTAACATTTTCAACACGGATGAAACCGGACTCTTTTTCAAGTGTTTGCCAGAAAAAACATTTACATTCAAAAAAGAAAAATAGCAAGGAGAGGTTAACTATTTTACTGGCTGTAAACATGGACGGCTCAGAAAAGATTACTCCTATCGTCATAGAAAAATCTGCAAAACCTCGGTGTTTCAAGGGCATAAACTCGTTCCCTACCAAATACCGCTCAAATAAGAAGGCATGGATGACCATCGAACTCTTTAATGAATGGTTGGTCTCACTGAACTCGGATATGAAAAGAGAGAAATGACATATTCTCTTATTTTTAGACAAATGTACTGTGCACAATAACGCACCACCTTTATTAAATATGAAACTTCAATTTTTCCCTCCAAACTCAACCTCCAAACTTCAGCCACTCGACCAGGGCATCACACATAATTTTAAAACTTTTTAACGGCGTGAAGTCGTTAATAGCGTTTTGGATAACCTCGAAAATCAGCAGAATGTAACTATTTCTATTTTAACAGCTTTGATCATGATTGACAAGGCTTGGAGAGCTGTTACTCCTTTGACAATTCACAACTGTTTTAAAAAGTCAGGCTTCCCCTCGCTGAATCTGGTTGATGTAGATGATACAATCACTGAATTTAACGCTGAACCATCCCTTTGGGAAGCTCTTCCAGAACAAGATTTGACGTTTGACGACTACGTGTTGGTTGACACGGACATTGCTGTATGGGGAGCTCTATCTGACGCTGAAATTGTGGCTTTGGACCACAATAACACAGAAAGTGTTGAAGACGAATCGGAGGAGTTGACTCCGGTAACTCTGTCAGAAGCTAAAGAGACACTAAACAAACTACGCAACTTTTTCCTTCAAAATCATGTTGATGCAGACATTTTACAGGCTTCATTTGTTCTAGAAAAATCTATTGATAAAGTTAGATTGAATGCCTTAAAACAAAGAAAGATAACAGATTTTTTCGACAAAAAGAATTAATTATGTATAGTATGTATATTCTTTTGGTAGTTGTTTTCAAGACATAAGTGTATTCTTTTAATATAGGACTTTTAACTTCTGTTTTATTTTTATACTGTATAAAATGTACTTTAAAAAAAATAATGTACAATTGTTGCTTTATTACATAGTTTTAAATTTAAATGTGTTAGAAAAAAAAAACTTATCTTCGTGTATTTTGAGAGTTTTTTCCTACCCTCTTGATAATTCGAACTCTTGATAATTCGAAGTTATAAGAGTCGACTGTATACATATATATATATATATATATAGTCTTATTCTCTACAAACAAGAGATAACATCCAACAATCACATTCGAAAAACACAGACAGTAGGAAAATCACACAATGAGGACATATGAGCAACCGAGATTAAAAATTATAAAATGGATGCTGCAGTGTTATAAACATTGCTGACTTAGGGGACAGCTAATATATAAAATAATTTATATAAAAGTGGGGTTGAATATGTTTTTTGGCCAACCAAACTTATATATATATATATAGGAAACATTACATTTCGAAACATCTTTATAACCTATTATAATGACGTATTGAAAATAAATTAATATAAGTATCTTAAATATTTGAAAATGCTTTCGAAAAAAAATCGACGCTTCACTTTGATCAAGGAAGTGTGAACAGTTGAGTTAAGCAACTTTTATTTTCCAAAGCTGCTTAGACCCAAAAAATCGTCTTTAGACATGCCTCATTTGATTTTTAACCAACGTTTCACTCTTAAGCAACAAGGGGGACATTGGACATTTTCATTTTGAACATTGGTCAAAAGACGAGGATGACACCTGAGGTGGCAGGACTTTGAACCTCAACAGATTTAATGTGTATCAGTTCCTCTACATGGCGTGTCTTTCGTGGCACCAGGACATGAACTCACGATTTGCCTGTCACGAGTTGACATTGGCCACTTTAGGTATGTCTCATCTAACAGTTTTTTGTGAACAGTTGAATTTTAAGGAAACTCGATGTTTTCACTGGTTTCTTTTTCTCTTTATTCCAAAAAATTTGTTTGGGGCTTTGAACAACTTTTTACCCAAAGTGGAGAAAATATATTGTACATAAAGCTTTGCAACCATTACGTTGACTCTATATAAATAAATTTTACTAAAACAATTTTTATATATTATCCAAAATAAAACACCTTAATAAAATCTGAGATTACTGAAATCACTCTTCTGTATCAAGCATATTTATTGAAGTTTACCGAAATTTCAAATAAAAAATCAATGAAAATAAATCTTATTTTTGATTTGAATATTTCGTTTTGAAACTAGATTCAAAAAGATTTGAAACTAGATTGAAGAAAGATTCTATTGATCCAATTAGTTCTTTAATTGGTTCTACTGATTATTAGTAGGAATCGTCAAAAGTATCTCATATATTTGAAGGTTAATTACTTATGCAATACCAATATTTTGAGTCAATTCAAGGTGATTCAGAAGGAACAATTTGGGATCGGATACATTGTGTCTAAAAATTCAAAGAGAATCCAAATGAAATAAAAACAGCTCTTCTTTAGGGGTCTCAAATTTAAAGCTAAATGAAAACAGGATAACATATTTTAAAATGAACACAGTTTTTCGATTGATACCACAGTTACGTTAATGTATTGTTTGGACTTTCTTCATGTGTTAAATCCTACGATTCGATCCTATTTAAAACTATTCTGATGGGTATCAGAATATTCCTGTTGTGCTTCACTCCCTTGAATCAGTTGTCCTTGTGAAAAATTGCTTTAAATGCATCTAAAACAGAAGCAATTTCCCCCCAAACAGCTTCTGATATCCTTAAAAATTCCTTCGTCTCACCAAATACCTTAGTGTAATTTGAAATCAACTTCCTTTTGTACAACACATTACGTAGATTAAAAAAAATTAAAACATAAACCCTTTAATTTCGTCAAACAAACAAAATAAAATAAACTGCTTATCTAATACTCTGATCCTCAAACCTGTGCCGACCCATCCTTCCCCTATTAGCAAAAACCCATTGAAATAATTTAGAAAAAGTACAAAATTGGATTATTAGTCAATTGTCGATGGCTTATGAGAAATCTGATCTTCGAGTGGCTTTTAGGCAAATTTATAATAATAATAATAATAATAAAACAAGCATTAAAATACTGTATCAGATTGACAAATTTCTCTTCCTACTTTCAAAAATTTATTCCCGTATTAAATTATCATAGATCACTGCAAATACTAACTGTTCTTGATTTCTGCTAAATTAACGCATTTTCTTTTAATAAATAAAATCACAAAAACTCTAAACTCAACTTGAAATCAGTTTTTAAAACATTTTCCAATGTCAACTTTGGCGCCCAATCAAGATATTTTTTATCAGCCCAAGTGTCTCATCCAAAATTAACAATTTATCAATGCTCAAACTTTTTGACTGCTTTCGGATTGGCTAGGCATGTCAGCCCATAATTTTAATTCCCCTTTTCTTTTGTTTTTAAAAGCTTTCAAAATTAAACTTTAATGTAAACTTGTTCAAACCAAGCTCTTTCTCAAGTATAAAAGTAATAATTTTACTAAAATTTATTTTAAATCAACACTGGGGAAATTTCTCTAAGATATAATGATAAAATATAAAAGCCAAACAAGGCTGAGCGCTTCATCTTCTATTCCAAACGACTCCATTTTATTGCATACGTAACAAAAGAAATAAATGAATATCAAATCAATTGATACTACTACCTTTTTCGAATTTATGAAAAGAATACATGGAATTAATTACTCGGAGCAATATCAATCATGGCGCAGTATAAGTAGTGCACGTGCATCTATTTTTTGATGAGTTCAATTCTAATTGCAAGATATGGCCTCAATGAATCCGAAGGTTTTTGACATTCTTCTGTAAAGCATCGAATTTCTTTCATTGTTTGAAAAAATTTTCTTTTGCCTAGCCTATTTCTCAAAACACAAAATTCCTTTCATTTCATACATTTTCCGAAACATATCAGACAGGAATATTTATAATTCATTTTCACATAGAGCAAAATCTTTGAATTTTTCTTTTTTGATATTCAAATAACTTCTAATCAAAATTCAAATGGGATAATAAAGTTAGAAATATGGGAATTGCAGCAGAACTTATTTCTCTTCAGTACCCTTAGAAAATTTCAAATAATTCAAGACAAAAATGAAATTTTTTTTAAAAGCGTTTCCTAAAATAATATTGAAGCTTCAATTATTCATCAGAACTGCTGAAAACTCTGCAGTACAGCTGCTAAATTCTTATAGGAGGGGAAAAAAGGGAAAGAGAAAAAAGAGAGAGAGAGTTGAATTTATTTATTCACTTATTTCTTATTTTAGTTTTATTTGGAAAAACTAAAAAAAAATCTAAATTTCCAGGAGGCGAAAAATATGATTGGAAGTTTAATTGTTACAAACATACAAAATCATCACTTTTTTCCAATAGCTGTCTCTCTCCATAAATCATTTGATAGACATTACAATTCATAATATGACCTTAAATAGAAAGCCAAATTGCAAGAAGTATAAAAAGTTAAGTATGTATTCGATACATTAAATTATAGTATCCAAACATATATATATAATAAATAAAATATATATATATATATATATATATATATATATATATATATAAAATAAATGATAATCTCTCTCTCTCTATCTATCTGTATGCACTGCTGGCTACCGTAAATGCAAATAACATGAAATTTACAACATGCATTAGCGGAGGTGAGATATGCAAATGATTAGAATTTCAGAGCAGACACACTTCACGCATGCCTGTGGCGCCACCTCAAAGCGCTATTTAAGGCTTGGAGATTTCGACGATTTCAAGTTCGGCAATTGTGTTTTTCTTGTGGTTTTTTCAAAAAACGATCAGTTATGTCTCGTAGAAAACAGCGATCAGCTTTTAATCAAGTATCCGAGTTCGACAGAGGAAGGATAGTGACCTACCGAGATTGTGGATTATCTTTCAGGGAAATCAGTAGTCGTGTTGGACGAAACAAAACAACTGTAATGCGGATATGTTACCGGTGGATGCAGGAGGGTACGTCGGACCGACGTGGTCGATCGCATCCACCTCAGTTCACCACTTCACGTGAGGACATTCAAATTGTGCGAATGGCAGTGACGGATCGCTCAGTCACATCACGAACCATAGCACAGCACATTGAGTCTGTAACGCATCATTCAGTGTCTGCGCGTACCATTCGACGCCGTTTACAGCAGAGTGGTCTGTCCGCAAGACGTCCATTGCTTGGTCTACCCTTGACGCCGAACCACAGACATCTCCACCGCCAATGGTGCGATTAAAGAAGGATGTGGGCAGCAGAATGGAATGAAATTGTCTTTACCGACGAGTCACGCATCTGTCTGCAACACCACGATGGTCAGATTCGAGTCTGGAGACACCGTGGTGAGAGGATGTTGAACAGCTGCGTTATGCAACGCCACACTGGTCCTGCACCGAGTATTATGGTATGGGGTGGTATTGGATATCACTCTCGCACTCCTCTAGTACGCATTGCCGGTATTTTAAACAGCCAGCGGTACATCTCCGAGGTGTTGGAGCCAGTTGTCTTTCCTTACCTTCAGGGCTTGGCCATAGCCATAATACACGTGGCACGCATTGTCCAAAGGTTCTTCGTCAATCACCAGATTGAATTGCTTCCCTGGCCGGCTCGCTCTCCGGATCTTTCGCCGATAGAAAACACGTGGTCCATGGTTGTTCAACGATTGACCCAAATTACACCCCCAGCTGCCACACCAGATCA
The DNA here is from genome assembly GCA_019973955.1 of Trichonephila inaurata madagascariensis. NCBI lineage: Eukaryota > Metazoa > Arthropoda > Arachnida > Araneae > Nephilidae > Trichonephila > Trichonephila inaurata. Next base: position 181,013 of record BMAV01025235.1, on the reverse strand, counting down.
ACTTTGGCAACGTGTGGGAGCTTCTTGGTCTGCTGTACCCCAAGAATACATCCAAAGTCTCTTTGAATCAATGCCGAGGCGTGTGGCAGTGGTGATCTCCAACAATGGCGGTTACTCTGGCAGGAACTACACTTTACAGAAGTCTATAAATTTAATCATTTGATACTTGGTCAACATGTTATCTACAAAATAAATTTTGTTGTGCTATCTCTTGCCTTTCTTGGTGTTGCATTTACGGTGGCCAGCAGTGTGTATATAATGCATCTGAAGAACGAAGCTCAAATTCAATAGGACATTGAGGATTCCGTAGCTTCAGTGCAATCAAAATGAATTTAAATGCTCTTCTGTAAACGAGTAGACGCGCGAATGTATCGATCGTTTTAAAGCAAAATGTGTTGGAATCTTACAGCCCTTTAGAATAGTTTGACGATTTACTTCTTGAATTCAATTTTAGAAAAAGGGATGAAAAACACTTTTATTTCAATTAACTTTCTATCTAATAAATATGTTCTAAGTTTTAAACATGGAGCATGTATATAGGTAATTATCAAAATAAAGGAAACACCTTAGAATTAGAAAAAAAGTCCTTTATTGGTATGGTGTTGGGCCATTCTTGACACATAAGAATTCGATTTATACAAGTGCTGAATAGTGTTTAGAGAAAAACTGTACTATTCTTCGTGGAGATATTGGGAAAATTCTGAGAGAGATGCCGGTGGAAGATATCGATTCCGTATTGAACGCTTTAAAATAGACCCTAATGGTTCAATTATATTAAAGTCAGGTGGGGACCAGCGTAGATGTTTAGCTTCATCCCACTTGTACATCAAACTATGATCGGACGTGCTGCTGCATTATCATCCTGGAAAATTCCATTTCCTGCAGAAAACAAAGCTTGCATCACAGTATGAACCTGGCCAGATAAAAAGGACACGGTTGCCGTTATCATCACAGATCTCTCTCCATGCTTGACAGTTAGAAGTAGACAATAATTATACACTCGTTCTATTGCAGGGAAAAGTGCGTAAGACGATTCGTCAGACCCTATTACTTTCTTCCACTTAACAGTCGACCAGGTTTTGGGAGTGGGACACTACTACTGTAGACGGTGTTTGAGATTAACATCAGTGACAAGTGGATGGGAATTGCTGCTCTGCCTTAAATGTTCTGTTTATGAAGGTACCTTCTATAACTGTACATTAATCTCTTACCTTAGGTTAATACCTTAACAAGTTAGAAGGTACCTTAGAGAATAGTTAGAAGGTACCTTCTAACTGTAACTTATTGACACTGGAGAATCCAGATGCTGATTGAGCTCTGCAGTCACTTTTGCTACGGTTGTTCCTTTTTATAGATCCGCTTAAATACCCATCTCCGTCTCTTTCACTGAGCTTCTCTTTCTGTGCACTCTATTGTTTCTTCTGTTGCCGCACTGTGTGGATGTTGAGTGCGTGGCATGACATCATACCTCTCTCTCTCTCTATATATATATATTATAAGTTGGGATATTTCGGTCACACTTGCTCCAGCTAGACCGGCTCCTACAATTTGGCCTCTTTGAATATTTGAGACATTTTACGCTTTTGAAAAAAATTCATGACTCAAAGAACTTCACTAAAGCTACCCCATACTACCAGAATATATGTGTGCACACATTTCTATTTTAATAAAAAAACTGGTACCTATTATTATATTTTAAAGCTTACGAAGAGCATTCAAAAAACAACCATACACATTCACAAGTATTTCCATTCTTTTGATATAACCACCTGTATAAATTATTTAAATGAAAATTTAATGGAAATTATTTAAATACTACAGTAATGTGCATAGCGATGTTACATAACATTTTTTTTTACTTTTATGATGTTTTTAATTTGAGGTATACTTTAAGTTTATTTTCCATTTTTGATGAATAATTCTGGTGTATTAAAAATTTGTTCTTAATGTTCAAATTGTAAAATTTAAAATTAAAATTAACAGGAAAATGTTTTTAAAAATAGTTTGAGGAAAAACTTATGGGTATCATTTTTCATGTTTAATTCTTTTAAATGGTTAGATACTCCATTATATTAGATATTATTATTATGAAAAACATGTTCCCAATTTTTTTTTTCGTAATCAAATATTGCATATTTAATAAAATCTTATTTTCCCGTAAAAGGCTTTAATAACAAGACTAGTGAAAAAAAAAATTAAAACTTAACAACTGCGATGACACAAAACTTGGTATCGAGACTAATGGTGACATGAAAAACAAGATTGCGTGACGGAAAAAAAAAACAGTTCCAAAAACCACCGATAGGAGTATTTATGGCACTGCTGTCCCTAACCAAACCAAAAATTTACTTGAAAGAAAAAGATATGAAAGCAAATGATTTCCCATGTGAAAACTCTGCCAGTAATTGGGCTATAAAACATGCAGAAAAGTCAGAAAAATACAGGGTACTTTTTTAAGAGAACTCGGTACTCTTTGAACGATTTTACAATAGCTTAGTTAGTTTTTATAAGGGGAAAAATAAAATGTTGATATGCATGCTAAAATTCAATGAAAAAACCAACATCTTCTGCATTTTAATTTTTTTAAAAAAAGTATTCAGCTTACAGCAAAATGGATCCCTAATTTTGTTACATGCATTATATATGACACACAGGAAAAAATTGGAAGTGATTGGTAAAATAATTGTGATAGGAGTAGCATTTTGAATGCCTTAATGAATCAAAAAACACAAACTGAGAAAAACCGCTTTTAAGTTTATCTGGAAAAAATAACTATAATGAACTTAAATATAAACCTCTGAGAGAGACCGGAGCATCCGTCCCTCAGACAGGAATGATTTACTTTGAGGCCTGTAGTTAACGCTGTAGTGTGATTTTTGGGGTAGGACATCTTTAGTTGGACTCTATCCAGTGAGAGGATCATGTGTTGGTACTTAGCGATTTTTTTCAACTCACGGTTTATGCGATTTTTCTTATCTATCAGACGGATTTTCGTCCGTACGTATGTTTTAGTGTCCCACCTCACAGACGAATGTTCCTTATTATCGACAATATTTATTTTATAATATTTTATAATTTGCATTTTTTTAATTATTTATGATTGTTATAGATGGTAGCCATGAAAAAAGTAGGAATTGCCTTTTTCATCCTTACAAGAAAAAAAAAGAAAAAAAAAAGGAAAAAAGTAGAATTACGTCATATAAATGCGTCAAATGTGGAACTCCTATTTGTTTGGAACACACACACACAAAAAAAAGATTTTTGTCTTCTATAAAAATGTTATGTTTATTGTTGCTCCTATAATTTTATGCATTGTTAGTTTTATTTTTGCATTACTTTTGTTCCTATAGTTTTTTCTTTTTTGGTATAATTATTTTTAATAACTTTTACATAAATGTAAATAATTTCTAATAAGTTTTTATATAAATACTAGCCACAATTCAAGTGATAAAATTATATTAATATAGTGTACCTCATAAAGACTTAAATATTAAAAATTGCATTTTCGTTTATATGTTTCATGTTTTTAATTAAATTGTTTAATGTATATATCTTGAAAAAAAAAAGTTGTGCTTGATTTAACTCTACACATCTTCTTATCCGAGCCATACTTAATTTCATGAGCGATAAGGACATTTAAAATAGTCCTGAAGGTAATAAAATTTGAAAAAAAAAAAAAAAAAAATTACGTACCCGTCTGTCAGGCGGATGTTCCTCAGAGCGGGAAAAAATTGATGTTCCGGCCAGAGAGCAAAAACCACTTTAAGATATTAGCTATGTATTTTTATCTAAAATAATTGCATTTTCATGTTATTTGAGCCTGAACTTTTTTATAAATGATCAACTTTCAGAGAGTATTAATTGCACTGCAAAATTCCAGGAAAATGTTAAAAAAAAATTTTTTTTTTTCTGTCATGACAGAAATTTTAGTTTTTTCTTCACATAATATTGAAATATTATATTTATATGAAAAAAATATGTGGAACAAGAACTGAAATTAAGGAATTATTAATATAAAATGCCTTAACACAAAAATTTTGCATGCACAGATTTCACAAAGAAAAAAAATTACATTATTATAATACCTCAGAAGTATCCTGCTTTATACATAATACCTTCCTTTTTTTATAGTTATTATTAGTCTTTTTAAAATAGATTATTTCAATCAAAAACTTTTTCTAGCTTCTTTTGTCTAAAAAAAGGGCATGGTTGATTTGTCTAATTTACTTGTTTATATTTTTCTCAATTGAAGTTTTTTCCAATTTTTAACTTTCCGCGAAATACACAAATGATACATCAAACGAAGGATAATAACGCAAAGAATGTGACTAAATAAAAATTTGAGAAATGTTACCCTGGTTATTTTTGGGGTACCGATTCTTCTTAAACTGACACTATTCACACACAGAGTCATTTGCAGCTCGATGTAACAATCGAAATTACACCAAATTTGTGATACAGACTAATGGCCACACGGGAAGTAGGCTCCGTGAAAAGCATTTAGTTCCAAAAGTCGCCTCTGGTTCAAAATTACGTGGTCCGTCGCCAAAAGCCCTCGTGTAGCTAAACAGTGCGACGTTAATATTCAATTATTCAATCAATCAATCAACCAAAAGTCGCCTGTATGGCTATTTACGGCGTTGTACAACCTGTGTTACAGTAAAAAGAAAAAATAACGCATAAAAAATTATAATGTGCAATGTTATGTTTTATTTATTATATTCAAGGTGATCAACTTTCTCAGAGATTACACAGTATACTCTCTTCGCAACATGTTCTACGGCTATACTCTACATGTCACAAGAAATATAATGCACTGCCTGTGATGTGTCGCCCTTTAAGACACTTAAATTTGTAGCTCCATCATAAACACTTGATTTTTAGTAACCAAAAATCATATCGAGTTAGGTAACTAGAATGAGGCAGCCATGAAACTGTAAAACCACAACTTATGACTCTTTCATCTGTGAAGTGATGGCGCAACAGCTGTTGTATCTTAATACCTCTGTAATCCTACATAAAGATTATCTGATTGAGTCATTTTCTTTATAGAAGTTGCGGAACAACAAAACTAGTCAGCATCTTGTGGTATCTTTGGGCATTAACAGGACATGTTAATGGTCCAGTTGGAGTAGCAGTCTCAAAAAAGATGAATGATGAATGACTACAAAACTACACCAAACGGTGACTTTTTGTAAATGCTTAGGAGTTTCCTGCACTACGTGAAGCTGTTCAGTAGCAATTCGTGTGTTTACAGAATCATCCAGATGAAAATCGGCCTCATCTCCTAATGGAATTTTCCACGGGAAATCATCGTCAACTCCCATCCTGGACATAAACGACAGAACAAATATCAGTCGTTTATCCCAACCACTGTGTTTGAATTCATGTAAGTGGCTGATTTTATATTAATATTATAGGAGAGCCTACTGTAAAACTTTCCATACCATGGAAAAGTTCATATCCAATTGCCGTGCTACGTTTCGGGCTCTGCTACTACCAGCAATGGTTTCTTGTGATCCATCCATGATTGCAGTTGCCACATCTGACACTTTTTTGCGTCCTTTGGCTGGGTGAATTTTTAGTAATCTTGTTTCCTCTAACTCAGTGCTTCTCAAAGTTTCAATATTCGCGGCCCAATATTCAATCATGATTTTCATCATCCCCCCCTCTCATACAATAACAATTTATTGAAGTCAATAATACTGTACCTTGATGCTAAAAATACGATACGACTTTAACTTCTTAGGTGCTACTGGCTTATATAAACGTCTCGCTCAGCCAAAGCCTTAACTTTCCATGACGTATATATAAGTCTTTCCGAAATACGATCTTTTCTGTGCACTACTATCCATAAAATTTTGAAGTGCAATAAAAGGACCTTGACAATGTTTGCGAAGGATTTACTTATTTCAGATTATTTTTGCTTCTTTATTCCTCCCTCCCCGCCGTAATATATCTTATATGTACGAAAATGTGTATGGAAAATGTTTGGCATTGGGATGCTACTAGCTTAACTTCTATTTGGCAGTTAAAGGACTTAGTATAAACCGTACAAATTATCAAGATAAGTATTTTATATATACTTTTTGTATATAATTTTATATATGACAATCCCATGGGGGTTCACTGGTAATTAAATGTTCTTAACTTAGTATTGTTAAATTAATTATAAAATACATTGTGTAGCACTGATACATTTATAAGTGTAATATAACAGTGTAAATGTGTATTTTACTTTTTATGTTAGATTGTATTTTGTTTGTTTAATTTGAGTAAATTAATTTTTTTCTAAATAATGTTGTTTTCAACTTTCCAATATTCTCGCGCCCCCCTCGTAGAGTTGTCCCGCAGTTTGAGAAACGCTGCTCTTAATCCAAAGCCTAACCTGATAAAGGTCCTTTACGTAGCTTCTGTCGGGCTCTAAGCCCACGAAGGATTGTGCGCTGATTCAGATAATACAGCTTTACCAAAAATGCACGTTTTGGTAATGCGAGTTGCATTTTCAGTGGAGCTGGCTCACTTCAAAGGAAAATAACAGTTTTCTGAGTGCCTATGTGTTTTATAGCCCAAATTATACTAGCGTCGTAGTGAGATGTAAAATTATTTGCTTTCAGACATATTTGGTATGTAAACTTTTGGTTTGGTAAGCTACACAGCGCCATAAATGTCCCTATTGGTGGTTTTTGGAAGTAAATTTTTTTCACGGCAACTTGTTTTTTATGTCATTATTAGTCTCCTCACCAAGTTGGGTGCAGTTTCGAATGTTAAATCGAGTTACAGGTAGCTCTGAATAGTGTCATGTATTTTTTGGACCTTTCTACATGTTTTATTGCTCAAATAACTAGCTTTGTTTTTACATGTGAAATCATTTGCTTTCATATCCCTTTTTCATGTAAATTTTCAAATTAGTAAACGATAGCAGCGTCACAAATACCCCTATTGGTGGTTTCAGGAACTAAAAAATTCCTTACGCGATTTAGTTTTCCATGTCACTGTTAGTCTCCATAGCAATGCGTTGGTCAGATCGAGATACAGGTGTCTCTGAATAAAATCAGTTAAAAAAAAAATCACCATTGATTACAGTTAAAAATTAAGTATTATATTTAAGTAATTATGAAATGAATGGTAATTTTGTGTAATTGAATAGCATATTTCGAATGGGATAGTAAATGAAAGAGCAGTTTCATTTTTTTGCCCTAATTTTGGGTTGTTCAATATTAGTAATTCCATTATTCAGCATTTAGTTTTAGTTTCTATTGTGGTAAGTGAAAAATATGTATCCCCTACGATTTTCTTAAGAATTACATATTTGTTTATGTTCCTGTAGAGCTGCATTTAAATAATATATTAGCTGTTAGAAAATTTGAGAATTTTTAATCATGGATAAAAAGAAATATCTATATGTATATCAGAGACGTACACAGACTTCTTTTATGGGGAGGGGAGATATTTTGAAAAATATGTAAACGAAAATGCTAAAAATTACATCTTTGTTAGTCTATGGGAAAGGAGCCGCCCCCCCCCCTCCAAACACCATCCTTGAGTAGGCCACTGAAATTCCTTAAAAGAAAATTTTTGATTGTCTACATTACGAAATATCACTTACAATGAGCCTATTAGTAACTACATAAACGATACTATCTGCTGATCCAGTATGTTTTAAGTGAAATATTATTATGTAATAATAAAGGTTTAATTACACTCGAGGTAAGAGTTAAGCGCCAACTCTTTCACATAAATCAGAATTCCAGTAAAAGGAAATTATTAAAAAATTAATTATTTATTTATATTATAGGGGAGGAACTAAAAATGACAAATTATATTCCTTCAAAATATTCTGCAATTGTTTTGCTATTTTGTTTCAAATTTTGGAAAAAGACTATTTTTTACATACTTTTAATTATAAAAAAATTATTTATTTTTGACAATATTCCTAAAACAAATACCTTTTAAAGAAAGTTCCTTTATTTTTGAGTGTATTTTTTTGTCAAAAGAGCTTGAATATTTCCTGAAGTTGCTTCGAAGTACGATATTAATAAATGATCCATCGTATGGATTCCTTTGAGTGGATCTTTGAGTAGGATAGAAAGAGGCAAAAGAAAACTTTCGAGGAATAAACAAAGTCATCAAATAGTCACTATAAAAAAAGAATGCTAAGTAAAAACCAGAAAAGAAACTCTTGAGCTATACTAGGCAATAACAGTATTGCAGATACAATTGAAAAGGTTGATATACATGTAGAGATAATGTTTCTTCTATAAATCTCAAGTAACAAACAGAAATAGGTATATCTCAATCCAATTAAGGTAATATTGACATATATCTAAGCATCTTGTTTTTAATATCTTTATTTCAAATCCAATCTAATTAACACTGTGGGATATTATAGAACGAACATTTCACATTTATAAAATAACTCTCCTGGGTCAAATATTTCCCAAACCAAGGAAGTTTCTTCTGAACATTCATTATCTCAAGGAGAGCATTTTTCTTATGCATTGCTATAAACAAACAAACAAAAAAATCGTATCAAATGTCTTAGGAATCGTAGAAATAACCAACTGCTTAACACTTAGAAGAACGGATAATATAATATAGAAAAATCAAAAGATGATTTACGAAATATTCGACTTTCACACAGTCCAATGTAGGTCAAAATCAATTATCCAAATCAATTATTGTATTAATCCAAATAATGAAAGTATGGTGAGCCACAGTTTACGTTAGTGTAAGGGCCAACCGAAGGAAAAGACATATTTAAAACTTTATTTATGGAACTGACGTACTGGCATCAAGTGATTAATAATGATAACATTTTACTTATTGTGAGTAGATGAAGAACGACGCACGCGGATTACTAAGGCTTGGAGAGTGATCTTGACAAGGATAATAAGGTTCATATCTCAAGGTAAAAATTCTATAAAGTTAGCTTTTACAGATCTTATTTAACTAATACCATTCACTACTAATTTTGGGGCCTGCGGTAGCCCAGTGGTTAAGGTATCGGATCATGGCAGGCATGTCATGAGTTCGAGCCCAATACCACTAAAGACCCGCCGTGTAGGAGAGCGATGCACGTTAAATCTGTCGAGAGCTCAAACGTCCTCCCGTTGGTGTGGTGTGATAGTTAGGAGAGGAGGTGCCAGCTCAGGTGTCATCCTCGTCACTTGACCATGGTTCAAAATGACGCCAAAAGCCCTCGTGTAGCTGAACAGTGCGACGCTAATATCCACTCATTCATTCCCTTCTAATTTCTTCCGTGAATTCGTTTCACTTCAACTGGTAATATTCATTAACATGATCCCTTCACAAAAAGAGTCTTTCAAAAATCAAATAATCCATTAAAAGAATTTCCCCTTTAGGAATACACGCGAAGAAAACCCATAACAAAAAGAATGAGGAATACATAATGAGAAAATAGAGTAAAGATCGGCAAAGACCAAGTCGAATCCTAACTTGTCACACCTGGAAGAAAAGGTTTGAGATGTATTCGAAATAAAGTATTTATGTCTGTAATAAAAAAAAACCCGATTATGTATTGTAAGTAAACTGTTACAGTATAGTATATATTGCTAATACTGCTTTAAATAGAGTAACACGCAGTTGGAGAGGCGTCAATCTAATTATTTTTAAGACTTTGAAACAATGTGCTAGATAAAATTCAATATAGGATGTGATAGGATCCTGTTTTCATTTATATTTGTATACTTTGTCTTACAACTAAATTAACTTCTCATAGTTTATTATCGTAGCACGATAATAGGTCTGAATATTATCATATCGGACTTGAAGTTAACATTACATGAAATCTCTTTTACCTATGTGTGCTGTCTTTTCTTTATGCATCCTTTCATACGACAGATATGAAAGAATGTTCCTAAGGTGTGTATGTTTGCGTGAGTCGACCTCCTCCTAACATACTCAACACTGGATCATCTCTCATCAGCGCGATTTTTCTCCAATAATAGAATCATGTATTTCGTTCACTACCACCGTATCAATAATACAAGCAAAAAATTGCGAATACAGGGCCCCCTCGGAACTAGCTATGCTAGTGATTTCGTTTTGAAAACAAACAGAAGCTTTTCTTTCATCCATTGGAATCTCATATTTGGACTCTTCGCTAGCTTACTTCAAGACGTAAAGCTATCATAGATTTGATTGGAGGCAACTTTGGACGATATTTGGCCACTATACCTTGGGCAGCTTTATTTCTAGTGTGACGTTAATATAACACTCCCTCACTCACTAAGTACGTTTGATAAAAGGAATTTCTTTCATTATCAGCTTTCAATTTTCTACTAGTATTATTTTTTTAAAAAAAATGACACTTTGGAGGCTTTCTTACGAAAAAATTCTATGCTCTCTCTGTTTCCGTTGATCAAGATTAATATTCTTTTGTAATTTATACATTTTTATACCCTAATTTACTTTGAAAGTTTCTTTTAAAAAAAATAAAAATCACACTCTTTTCTAAATTTTTATTTTGTTTATTCTTGCACTGAGTAAAAAATATCCATGTATACACTGGTGTCCAAAATTAACGTTACATTTCCTACTATTTCAAGAAATTTTTCTAATAATTTAAATAAAGTGAGCAAAAAAAAAAGAAAGCATCCTATCCTAATTTTGTTAGTTTTGACTGATAAAAACAATTTTTTCTTGTCCGTTTTGAGTGAAAAATGTTAAAACCGTTTTCACAGTAGGACTTTGAATTTTGTGTTTAGGCTTGTGTATAGCACTATGTGATAAGCACAAGTTTTTGTTAAAAGGAGTTACCACAATCGTTTAGATCATGATTTGAGATGGAGAGGAGTTGGGTGGGATGTCTCAAGCAGAAGTTTCTCGAACAGTGACTGAGGAAGCAATTCCAAATAATGTTGTTAGAAGACCTGGAAAAGGTAAACCACAAAATCTACAACACCTGCGAAAAATCGATATTTGAAAATAAATGCACGTAGTTGCAAAGACATGACAGCTAAGGAGCTTTATCAGGACTTTGCTGTTGCCACTGGAAACACAATTTATAGACACACTGTTTAGAGATGCTTAGCAAAGAAGGCTCTTTATGCCCAATGGCCAGGGGTACGGGTCCCTCCTAACAGAAAAGATCTCGTCTTTTATGGAGCCAAGGACATGTGTTTTGGACATATCAAGAGTGGGGTTTTGTATTTCCCACTGATGAGTCCAGGTCGAGTACCAATAGTGAGTTTTGTCGTTTGGAGAGAGCCTGGGACTCGCTACCATCCATCGAACATTCCAAACGATTGGGTGGATTCTTGTTTGGCTTCTGTTACTATACACAGCCATATAAAGATGAAATTCTCATGTGAGACTATTCCGAGGAGCAACTGGATAATAATTCACAGAGCTAATCTTGTCGAAAATTTTTTTGAGGAAGAGGATATTTACCACGAGGGGGGGGGGGCCGGAATGACCAGAAAAATCTCCTGACCTAAATCCTATCAACATGTTTGGGATACTTTAGGAAGAGCCATTGCTCGACGTCAGTACCCTCCAAACACGACCAGATACTAAATCTGAGCTTATAGAAAAGAGGGGGGGGGGTTTGTTTCCACTAGATGAAATTAACAACCTTTTATTTTCAGTATGAGATCTCGTTGTGAAGCCTGTATAACAGCAAAGGGTGGCCACATTTCTTATTAGACATTCAGTTTTTTAATTATTACCCAGCGTGTTTTGACAGCTTTTTAACTAATTTGCATACGACAAAAAGTAAACCCCATTAAGATTTTAGTTGTTAGCATAATTATTTTCAGAGTATGAGGAACGTATGTTCAAAAATTTATCACAAATAAAAAATTATATATGCAATTTTTGAGTTTGTAACCTTAATTTTGGACACCAGTTTATTTATAGCTTATTTCTGATTATTATTGTATCATATTAATTACGAATGATTTTGAGCTTACTTTAAGTAAAATTAGTATTTTTTTCTCCGGATAAAATTAAATTCGTAGAATAATTTATACTATTTACAATACACATAAGAACATAGCAATAAAAACTCAGTAATAACGCAGAATTTTGAAACAAAAGAATTGATGTACAAAATATTGAGAAAAAATGTTAGGAGTTGGCACAGTCGTGTTGGCCAAGTAAACTTTTTTAAGTGAAACATTACAGCTTAAAGTATTCAAAGAGTCTAAAACCACGGTATATGCAATTGTTTTCTGTTAGCCTCCTTATTCAGAAAATTCTTTTCACACTATTTCGTTACAGTTCGAGTATTTTATTTTACTAGATGTAAAAAAATTGTACAGTAATAGTAGTTTTACTCGAATGAATAAATTGTACAG
>BMAV01025235.1:44397-166415 GCA_019973955.1 Trichonephila inaurata madagascariensis | reverse complement strand
CCGATCTTCGCGGACAGACAAGCGCCTGCACGGGAGATCGAATATATACTCTAGGCTTCATCATACGGTTTTTTAGTTCAATTTAATCAACATGGCACTCTAATTATACTCATGAAAGATGACTTTTGCAGAAACATAAAAAATGGTAAAAAACTATCGATTTTAGAAAAAATTATATCTAAGAAAATTTTGCTGCTACATTATAAGATATAGGCTCTGACGATGGATAAGATCTTCCCATAAAGATGTATTAACTGGGGATGTTAAGTCTTTTACAGTTTGTGCAGAATATACGAATTCAATCTATTCAGAGACCACTCTTGACGGTCAAAGACAGTGAAATAATGTACACTGCTAAAAAAAAAAATTAGGGGAGCAAGAAAAAAAGTTTAAGAAAAGTTTGCATGATAGCTATGCATGGGCATAAAATGGAGAGTACAGGTAGAACAGAGCTGAATACAACAAAAACAGTTGTATGGGAAATTTAATTATTTGGAATGATATAAAGAACATGAAATGATGCTTCAGGCCAATAATTTGGTTACATGTAAATGACAAAAAACTGATTGCTTAGATTTGATACAGGATGTTTAACAGGGTGTGTGGTTCCCCCAGACTGCTAAGAATGCAACATACCTGTTTAGAATGAATGCAATGAGATTATCAGTAAGACTTTGGGGATTACATTTCCACTCTTCAAGGAGTGCGATCTTTACTCTCCGGACAGTAAGTGAAGGCAGTAATTTTACTGAATGCGTCTTTCAAATGAGTCCCAAACCTGCTGGATAAGATTAGGTCAGAAGAATATGCTGGCCACTCCATGCACTATATTGTTTCGGATTCAAGATAGTTCTCCATAAGGCGAGTTGTATAATTTCTGGCATTATCCTGCATTAAAAGAAAGGAATCACCAAATACTTCAGCGTAAGGTACGGCATGGGGTCTCAGGATCTCGTTTGCATACCTTTGAGCCGTCAAATTGCTATTCCGTAGTATTTATAGGTCAATAAATCCACTAATGCTGATATCAGCCAATCAAACCACATAGTCTGTAACGGGATCTTTCCTGAACGAATATGGAGTTATTTCAACTGGCCCTTTCTCGCCATACTAAAACACATCTAGCGTCACACTCTAAACTAAATTCGGACTCGTCCGTAAGCAGCATTTGACTCCAATAATTTTGCATCCAATCTCTATGTTCAACAGCCCACTTTCTTTGGGCCGCACGGTGTCTTGCTGTCAACGAATAGATACCATTCGCCTACATGAATACAGACCACCCGCATGAAGCCCATTTCGGATGTCTGGCTTGAGACCCTTCGTCCTGTTGCCAAAAGAAACTGTCTTTGAATCTGAGTCACGTTGGCTTTTCTGCCTCGACGAGATGTTTACAGAATGTATCGGTCATTATTTGCAGTGTTAACCTGTGTTTCCGGGCTGACGTCGAACATGTCCTGTGTGTGTGTTTCTTAGAATCAACTCCACAGTCTTACAATGACAACCCTCCAACAGCATCAGATACAGTTCTTTGTGTTTGCCCAGATTGCAGCCTTCTGATAATATACTAAACCATGGATTCCGGTAGATCACGTTGTCGTGAAATTTTGTGTCCCCTTTTCTCAAAAGAACAGCCGTAAGGTTGCATTTCCCCACTGAGTCAAGGAAAAACAATAGCTTCTACAAAATCATGATTTCCACACTTTTTTCTTTTTTTTTGGTTTTTGACCCCATGTATGTTGATTTGCGTATCGAGTTTTCTTCTGTTTTCTGCAACATTTTAAACTATGGAGGTTTTACTTTACGTTAAATATCAGAAGAAATATTTGAGTTATTTCGTTAAATTCATGTGCCTCCCTAATTTTTTTGAGCAGTGTAGTATAGTAATTATACAAATCTGTCACCATTCTAAGTGATATCGAAAGGAAAATTAACCGTTTATATGTGATCTTCCTCGCGTTTCATTGGCGAATAATTTTGGAATCACATTTCTCTTCAAGAAAAATATTTCTCAAGAGAGACTTAAGAGAAACTTAAATTTTTTTTAAACCAAATTTTTTCATTCGAAAATAAAAGAAAAAAGCTTATTGTTAATTATGATTCTATAGTGGTTTTTCCAATTTACAAAATACCCACAATGTTGTGAAACTTTGTTTACTCCTATCATTCGGAGAATCCTAAAGGTAAAACGAAGAATCATGGAAAACTTACAGAAATTGTTACATTACAGAAAGTTTCTGTAATTCACACACACACACAAATTAACAAGAAAATTTGGTTTCATCGAAGAGGAGTCTAAATTTATAACATAATGAACACATTGAAAATTGATTTACATTTTAGAAGGTAAAGTGGCTCAAAGTTTGAACATTTTGCATGCGTGAAGCAGTGACTTAATAGGTTATAAATGCCGAGCGATTGAAGAGGGGAAAGGTTTCATCGGCCAATTACAGTCTAAATTGGGGTAGAGAGACGACGATTGGCTCAAAATAACTATAATTATTCTAAATGATAATAATACGCAGCAGGTTGTAGTAAGCAATCTGTTAGGCTCAACTCATGCTGGAGAAAACTTTTGAATTTGTTAATTGCGAAGATTCTTCATTGCAGTGGGTGACTATTTACTGAACGTTTATAAATAATCCTCTACCCTCTCTTTAAATTTACTCATTTGAAATGTCACCCAATAAAAGAGAAATATTTTCAGTCCTTAATTTTATTTCTAGTAAAAGAAAATCTTATTTCCATGAGTGAGAGAAAATCCTTCTAAACCAAGTTGTATTATTTGAAACGAGACCTCTAATTGATTTACCATTCAGCCGTAGATCCATTCATATTTGTTCATGAAGGTTCAAGTGATTCCTCTCATCTTTTTTTTAAAAAATAAATGAAAGCAAATACATATCTAAATAGTTCGATATTTGTATTTTTTATTTTAAATTCTTTTCAATTTGGACCGTAGAAACAAGAATTTTTAGCTGAATTGCTTTTTTTATCATTCATTTTATAAAATTTCTAAATCAAAAGTCAAGTTTATTCCTTATTTTATTCAACAGTATCATAAAAACGACCGAGAAATTAGAGTGATTTTCAAATATTTTGAAATAAGTTTGAGTAAGGAAAAGTATTCATATTATGGATTTAATTACGGAATTGATCCACTGGTAACCATAGACATAATGTGTAGATGTACTGGTGCACGTTAAATCTGTCGAGGCCCAAAGTTCTCAAGTTAGCATGGTATGGAAGTGTAAAGAAAAAAATTGCTTACTTTTGGAATGTTTTTAATCCCATTCGGTAATGAACGTCATGATTTTATGTAAAAATTGGGTATTTTCAAATGAATTTTGGATCGCCCAGTAAAATGAGACAAAATAAGAGAGGTAAAAACAACTTCACTCTGTCCAACACTATCCCTTCCAAAAAAAGGATCCCAGATGTGTTCAGATCGAAGCATTCCGTTAGTTGAATTCATTTCGAGTAAGGATGGAAAGGTATTTATGTCACTTCTCACTATATCACAAAAGGATGTGTGGTTTTTTCGGGTTTGGTAGGCTAGTCAATATGATAAAGATCCAAACTAGTCTGACAGCATCACAACATGGAAGAAAGCTGTTTCAAGATTTGCGACTTGAGCTGCATATCAATGAGTGGATTTGCATTGCAAATTTCTTCGCCTCAGGCAAAGCATTGGCGATTCTGATAAGATCTTCAACCGTTCATTTATCACACGATCACACTTTTTTTTAAAATTTTTTCTTTCAATCTCTAGACAGGCATTCCTATATCTCCTTACAGTGCGCCAGAAATTGTACTTTATATGCATCGTGTGGAACACTTTCGAGGAATAAATCGCTCCGAACATTTTCGTAGGGTCAAGCTCTATTTTCACTGTACGTAAAATGTATTCATTATTCGAAAAGAAAGTTTTGCACTTGCATTTCCAAAGAATTCTTGTTAACGCAAACATTACTTATATTTCGAATTGGATTTATAAAAAAAATTCTTCCACTTGAAATGAAACAAAATTTTGCATCAAATGCAATAATTTCAAGAAAACATAATAGCTTAGTCTTTTAAGGAAAAGGAGAAATAATGAAAGCTATTAAGAGAAGCAATTGCAACGATATGCAGAGCATCTTAATGGAACTATGTTAGGATTGTGAAGATACGAATACCTTGTTTGTTTCCAAAATATAAAGCTGCTTACTGTAGAGCAGGCATGTCAAACACGCGGCCCACCAATTCATAGATTGCGAACCTTTTTAAAGACTTTTAAACATTTTTCCTCATATTGAAATTTGATTACACACAACTTTATTGTTTTAAAAGAAATCATAATTGATACAGAAGTAAGTTTTAGATTAAAAGGTATTTTTAGTATTTTCTTAGAATTTTCATTTAGTTTTATAATAAAATAATTTTTATTAAATTTTTAAATGCATTTATGCATATTTTTCACAAAAGTAGAACCAAGATTCATTCTGTGTGTGCGGCATTTATTTCTCTTCCTTCATCTCTTCTTGGAGGAGAACAGAATGATTTTAGAAATCACAGCATAAGTGTTTTTTTTTTATGTTTAAAAAACACAAGGCGATTAAGATAGAGTGCAATGTTTGCTCAATCGCTTGCGAGTGAAAAAGTCAACTTTGGTTTTTATTCATATTAAACTAAAAATTTATATGATAAAAATGCAGTTGAGCCTGTTTTTGTGCTGTTGATAGGAACCGCATAAAAATAACCGCAAAAAAAAAATATTCGAAAACTTCATTAATTCTTACATATAACAAGCAAATTCATCAAAATACTGCAGAATTTTTTTTTATGTGGTCGCACAAAAATAAAATAGCATATAAAAGGACTACACAAAAACAGGTTCTACTGTATATTCCAACTTCAAGAGCAATATGTAAGAAAAGAGATTGATTGAAGAGGAACAACACACAATTTCGTCATCGTCACTTGACCATGGTTCAAAATTATGAGGTTCGTCGCCAAAAGCCCTCGTGTAGCTGAACAGTGCAAAGTTAATATTCACTCAGTCCATATAAGACTAGAACTTGTTCGTCAAATATTGGTTCTAAAATATTTTGCAGATAATAGAGTGCATTAATTTTGGCTTTACTTGAGACATTTTTGGTTTTAATTTGCCGTTGTAACAAAGTCCTGTTGCTATCATGAATCTCTTTGGGAACTTTTCTGTACACTGACATAGCCCTTTTGTACGGTCATTCCCGTCAGTTGAGCAATAGAAAAATGATCTTATATTACACTCATTTAAATGTACCCACGCCTCATCGAGTGTTACCACAAATTTCCATTTTTCAGCAACTAGGTGTTTTTCATATAATTTTCTACACTTTGTTTCTCTTTCAGCAATATGTTTTGGCAAAAGTAGATGAACTTTATGTTTAAACATCTTTTTACACTTTAAATTTTAAGGAATGATTTTATTTACAGTGCCGGAAAACACATTCATAGTTTCTCTCAATGAATCTTTTAGTATTAGAATCTTCACTTTCTTGATAACTGCCTGCATTCGAACAGTCTTAGGATGAGGTTTCATGGTTATGGTTTCATTTAAGTGCAATAACCGAGACTTTTACACCGCTTTATAATTTGTTAATACGAATATTTCTAGTAGGAAAGCGCCATTACGTACCGACGAGTCATCTACCGATTTTAGGAGAATCATTTTCATAATAAATTATTTATTTTACATTGCAATCAAAAGAAAACATTAATCGCTTAAAAATTAATTCAAAAAAATAATTTACATAAATTGCGAACAATCTTCTGTAGGAAAAAATGGTATTTCAATATTGATATTAACGCAATTTAAAAAAAATAATAATAAATGTACTAATAAGAAGTGAATACTTTTCTTATTTTACCAGTAATAAAAAGTGCATACATCACCATGTAATTGCTCTAACCATCAATAGAATGCTCACTTTGTGCATTCAACGAATTTGTTCGCCTTCGATTTTAAGCCGCACCCGATTTTCAGTAGCATAAACATTGAAAAAAAAAAGTGTAGCTTAGATTTGAATAAATACGGTATGTTCATTATAGATAAAAACATTGAAAGTGCAAGTCAAAATGTTGTAGCAAGGGGAGTTGATAAAATAGCTGAGAAACCTGCATAATTCTACACTATCAACATCTCAAACCTAATCTATTGCAATGGAGGGCCGTGATAGTTAAAGTCATGAACCCGTGTCCTACATTGTCGAGTCACAGGCTACTGAATGCTCGTTGTGTAGAGAGGCTGATGCAGGTTTTATCTATCGAGACTCAAAATTCACCCATTGGTGTGGTATGGTAGTTTGAAGAGGGGGTGCAGCTCAGATATCATCCTAGTCATTTGACCGTAGGTCAAAGAAATGAGGCTCGTCACCAATAGCTCTCGTGTTGCTTCAGAGTGC
The DNA here is from genome assembly GCA_019973955.1 of Trichonephila inaurata madagascariensis. Lineage (NCBI taxonomy): Eukaryota > Metazoa > Arthropoda > Arachnida > Araneae > Nephilidae > Trichonephila > Trichonephila inaurata. Next base: position 159,987 of record BMAV01025235.1, on the reverse strand, counting down.
GATGTTGATTAACACTCACTCACTTTTACAATGGCTTAGAAACTTGAGGTATTACTTAGCCGTCCGTTTTTATTCGCAGATGCGATGTTAAGGGGTCACATACCTTTTAAAAAGTCGAAAATGGTTAAAAATAGTGAGCTCTTTAAAGCTCTATAATTTTTTTATTATTGTTTCCTGGAATGTAAATTTTGGAGGAATAAACAAATAGATATTACTTTACTTAAAACATATCCAACAAACACATTTTTAATTAGGATAAATTTTTAATTAGATAATTACAAAAAGAAATTTTGGTTTTCTTTTCGCAAGTGATATGCATTACGCGCAGCTTTATAAAAAAAGTTACCAATATTTTTTGATGAAATTTTTGCTCAGTGTTGGAAATTGTGTTATCTTTAAAATGACGAAGCATGAAACACTGATTTAAAATTTTTAGTAAACTATAACAATTTAAAATTTAACTATAAAATTTTAAAAAAATTTTCGCTATTTTTTATTTGTAATTTTAAATTTTTTCATTAAAAATTCAAACTGGTTCGTTATTTTAAGTACAGATATGGTCAGAATCTCCAGTAAAAATTTTATCATTTTCCATGGAACGGTTTTGAAAATATCATGCGCGTAATGAGAAAAAATGACGTTCTGAGAAAATTGACATCAAACATAAAATTTACCACAGTTATATAAATATATTATTCTGGTTACTCAAACAACAACTAAATTTTAAATTAAAACTAATGTGAAGTTTTTATAGTCAATAAACTTCAATTTATTAAAATTATTATAACTAAAAACATATATTTTACCAATGCAGTACAAGCATCGAAACGATATCAAAAGCTACAAAATAATCAAAATACAACAAAGTGATTCATTTCTTCAAAATAAAGTTAAAAAAAAAATTTATAAATATTACTTAAAAAAAAACAATTAATATCTTAATTAACAAGTACTTACTATAAATATTAAATAATTTGTGATATGAATGCAGTGTATTACTATGATTCTAAAATGTTAAAATTCGCCACATGCATACGATGTTCCCTCTTTTTTAGTTAATTTTTTACAAGTAGCTTTAAATTGCATTCTTTTAACCTGTCGCACTTCTTTTGTGCGGAGATTAAAATGTCGCTCTGCAGTCTGAATTCTTTTTAAATCTACAAGTGTAACAAATTTTTGCGCAAATTTACCAACAGTTAGACCAAGCGATTGCATAATTTTTAGTCTGCCTTGATTGCCATCATTAAAAATGACAATTGCCTCATTTGTAGAAATATCAACAATCTTTCTACCACAACCTAAAGTTTTTGGGCATAATTTCCATATTAATGAGTTAATGGATTCATTATTATTTTGGGTTTTACCCCCTAGACATTTTTGTAGGAGTGTAGGTTGTGATAGATCATTAAATACAGGTTTTATTTCATCCATTACTGCTGCTGGCAATTTCTTACTGTGTTTAAAAAAGTTTCCACACTACCCTCTAATACTTGATTTTGATATTTACACCAAGAATTAGGACCTATAGGACAAAAACTGTGCAATGGTTCTTCGTCACTTGGACGTATATGGAAATATACAGCCCAAACAGCTTTTCGCATATCCGACAAGCATGTTTTATTTTGTCGGATTGCATTTCCATAGTATGTTGTGATTAAGTCGATCATTCTGTCGGTCAACCTTCCCTTTCCACCAATCGACTTCCCATCACCGAGTTTGGATCTCATTTGTTTTAATTTTCGTAAACGAGTTCCCATTCGTTTTTGAACATGTCCAACACATTCAATTTTTGAAACTGTGATATCTTCTCCATACGGATTGGATGCAGTAATAGATGAGAATGTTTTGGAATCGCCATCCCCAATGTAAGATGTATATCTCACAGAACGATGACTTATTGAACGCTGAAACATACGAACCATTCCCACAGTCTCCATCATGCCAGCTGAGCCATTGTGGTTTTTCAAACATTCTTTAACGTGAAGAATTTTCCACTTTTTGTAAGCAGGTGACCCTTTTCTTCGTTTCCAAGAATCACATCCCTTACAGAAAGAAGACATCACTTTCGCATCAATACACTTTCCTGTTTTGTCTCCTATAACAGCACACACACCAACACGAGAAGAATAGCCACGGGTTTTCCACGTTCCATCTCCACTAATTATTATATCAGAAGAATTTGTCAAAGTTACCTCTTCCAAAGCTGCACTTTGCATTGAAGCTTCTGCAACTTCTTTACTACACAATTGCAGTTTGTTTATAATATTATTATAGGAATTTTCAGCAACTGGAGGAGGAAAGTCCATAACACCACAGAAAGTTGTCATTGCTGCGTGACCCTGTCCAATTGTCCTCATTGCGTACACAAAGCGTCTGTTTATTTCTGGAATGTTTTTTCTTTTACCCAGCATTTTTGAATTTCTAAACGAACATAAGTCTTTACAGTTCTTGCATTCAATCGAAAAAACACTAGACAAACCTCTAACACATTTTTCTGTGAGTTCAATATCTCCACCACATTTTTTGCAAGAAGCAAAGTTTTGAATGTTTGTAAACATAATAGTTTTATCAAACACTCTATAGCCATCAAAACCGTCATCATGTTCAAAAAAAGATGAATCAATATCTTGCAACTGAATCTTTTTTTCAGATGCACTGTTGTTTAGTGTTTCATCCACACTGTGTACAGCTTTGCACCTCGTGTGCATATTACCAGTAAACTTCCTTTTCATGGGACGTTTACCGGATGGTCGTTTGGCAGATTCAATCGAATTCATCATTCAAAAGTTTTAAAAAAATTAATATTTTTCCTAAAACTTATTTTAGAATAAGATACGGTGTGAAAATCAGAAAACGAGCGAGTATAGAATCACAAATCACTTTATCAAAACAAAACAGCAGTTTATAAAGTAAGTAGAAGTTGTAGTTAATATTCAGAACAATAATAATAATATTTGAGGCTTAGATTCAAGCATTTGATAATAATTAGAATGAAAATATTAGAAACAGAGAAACGCAGCTGTCACCAGCGACATGACAGTTGTCACCCTGGAGCCGAAATGTAAACAATATTTAAATTACCTTTTCTGCTCTTTTTATTTTCTTAATAACTTCCGTGATATTGGGAATATCTGCATGCGGCTTCTTTTAAAAAACTCAGAAAGATTTGCTCTATAAAATAAAATAATAATAAAAAAATCGATTTTCCGGAAATTTTAAAAGGTATATGACCCCTTAATTTAAAAATACTCTTGGAAATTCTTCCTATGCATAATAAACCATAAGTATTGGAGCTGATATTTTTGATGCAGTTATGGAAATTTTGAACAAGTATAAATCATCAGTTGATTTCCCTTGCAAAATTATGAGTTTTGTGTTGGTATACTCCTGCTATTGATACCAGAAAGATTCGATGTTGTTGTTGATAATGTCACCTCGAGGCCCACAAATTTCATCGTGGCAAGAGCTAGTTTTACACCTGTCACTAAGACGTAGCACCATGCAGGTGACAGTACGATCTTGAGGGAGAGTACCCTAGGGGAATGTTCAGAGGCTTCCCACCCCTCTTCCACCAACCTCACGAGAGAGCTTGGGACTCGACGAATATTTAGAGCACCACACAGGCACTAAACATTTATAAAAATCCATGCCTTGTCCGGGATTCGAATCCAGAAACAGTCAGCGTCACTATCCATTATACCCCGGAAGGATTGAATATTAACGTCACACTGTTCAACTACACGAGGGTTTTTGGCGACGGACCTCGTCATTTTGAACATGGTTATGTGACGAGGACCATGCCCGAGCTAACACCCCCTCTCCTAACTACCCCACCACACCAACGGAAGGACGTTTGACTTCTCGACAGATTTAACGTGCATCCTCTCCTTTTAGTGGTACTGGGCACTACACCCTAGAAGGGTGGCAGATGAAATTTTAAATTCTTTTAAAACTTCATTTTCTTTTTGAGTGTTATATTTTAAACATTATCCCAGTATAATAATAGTCTTTTTTTTAATAATTGGGATAATTATTAAAAATTAACAATGAGTTTTATTAAATGAATTAAATTTTCTGTATTTAAATAAAGTAACTTTATTAATGAATTAAACATTTATAATGAATGAATTTTAATAATTTTGAAAGTTTATGACTTCTTGTGTGTGTGTGTGTGTGTGTGTGTGAAGTTTATTTTTTCTCACGCATTAATAGGCATGAAAAGAGAAATCTTCCTTTGTTTGGCTTTAGTCAATTTTTGTCTCCAATCTAAATATTCGTAAAAACTCATTAATTCATTTGATAGCAGACCTTTGCTTTCTATGATATTTTTGTGGTAAAAATGTTCGTGTCGGATTTTGGTGCTACTGTAAAGGTTCATGTTAAATTTGTAGTCCTCACGTTTGTGTGGAAGTTCGGTGCCACCTTAAAAAAGTGTGTTCCTCATTCCTTTACAAAAATTCAAAATGACGTGTTACCTCATGTGGCTTCAAAGGCTGATGTCAATGAAATTTCGTGCAAATGACTGTCTCACAAAATGATATCCAACCATTTAAATCATTCACTCGAATGTATTGAGATTCCATTCTTTTTTATATTATCTTTTCATGATAAAATTTGTCAATGGGGAAAAATAAGCAAACAATTGAAAATTTCTTGTTTTCTTAAGAACTTGAAAAACTCAATCTATCATATATTTTCAATAAAAAAAATTGTCAAACTCAATGTGTGTGGAAAAGTTTTTAAATCGAAGTAAATAATTTGGAGAAAATTTCTTCCAAGATAACCTTGAATAAATGAATTTTATCTGCTTCTCGAAAATACTTGCCCAATCCATATTTTGTATGAATTTAACCAAATCCAATATATATAGATGAGAGATTTATTAAGGTACCTTCGGAACCATGATTTTAAAAAAGCGCATAATTTTCATGATATTTAGTGTCTCTTAGATTAGAACACATGTAGAAAATTGTTTTTTAAGGATATTTTGACAAAAAAAAAATTATTTAAATACAATATTTCGGCAAGAAATTAACTTAGAATAACCTTTATTCAAAATGCTCTCCTTTTGTAAAAAATGCTTCTATTATAATAATATTTTGCCTGTATATAGCTCAGACCTCTGTACAGAGGCTCAACTATGATTTTTTGAAAAATTCACATTATTTTCAGAGTTACAACCCATTGAAATAATTATCGTTTTTTTTCCTTAAAATTTCTCCCCTCTGTTGTCACAAAACATGGATAAACCCACTTCTAAGCTATATATTTCAAAACTTCTAGTTGAGCCTCTGTACAGAGGTCTGAGCTATATACAGGGAAAAAAATTATTATATAATAGAAGCATTTTTCACAAAAGGAGAATATTTTGAAAATGGGTCATTCTATATTCATTTTTTGTCAAAATATTGTACTTAAATAATTTTTTATTGTAATACTATTCTTAAATCTATTTTATATACATTTTCTAATCTAAGTGACACTAAATATCATAACTATTATCCATTTATACTCTTTTGCAAAATCATGGTTCCGAACGTAGTCGGATACATTAAGTACAGATTTTTAAGAAATTCAATTCGAAAGAAGATAAAGAGAATGTTTCTTTCTCAAAATAGTCTTCTGAGTTGAGTTGGGTTAATCTAAAACACACGCAATTAATCTTGACCCACCTTGGATTGTAGGAAATAAAAGATGATAATTTGAGGGAAATTCACTCCCCTCCCCCCCTTTTTCGAAGGAGCTTTCTCTGTGATCTGTTTTCTATAACAAAGTCTACGGGGCTTTATAGAAACTCATCTAAAGTAGAATCTTTACAAAATTCACATTAAAAATTGGGACAATCGACGACTCCATTGGAATTAATAAATTCAATTGACGAGCTGTACTGGACAATAGTATTAGCCAAAAAATTTTTATTTCATGTGCAAATCAATCTCTCCAACAGTTTTAGCTTCTTGAATCCTTTCAGTGGTAACTTCTAATTCTACTTTTAATACCTAAAAAGGAAACAAAAAATAAATAACGCCTCTGTCCAGAGTTAAAATTTCGGTTCAATGCGAAACTCATTACTTAAGCAAATATCAAAATGATAAGACTTATTTCATTGCCAAATTGATATAGCAAGAAATCTGATAGCCATCAGCTTAGAAATCAGTAGGATTTCGTCTTGAATAAGTAACTACCACTGCATTCATTTCTAAAATGTTTCTTTAAACGACATGACTGAGGACCCGACATGAAGGAATTTGCAGAAAAATGGAAACATTTGGCGTCCAAATCTAATCTAATTTAGGCAACTTGACCTCATTCTATGTTCTGCCCGAAATAAATGATTGGAGCTCAATATTGTTACGTGCTCCTTGAAATGTCAAAAGAAACAGGTTTCGGATAGGAAAGAAAGCAACACTTTTTTCTTTTCCTTCCATTGACTTTTATTTTTATTTTCAAGTCGAAGGAACCAGCGGATGAGATAATTTCAACTTCCTTCGCTAAACGAGGATTTAATCACCTGGTTAGAAGGGGTACCTCCGAAGTGGGGGAAAGGACCGCGGGGGAATACAAACAATTTATTTTTCTATCCTTTGTTTCGATTTTTTGAGTTTTTCTTCTCCCGTCAGCATCCTCATTTGTCAAAACTCAACTAGTTTTAATATTAGGAATAAATTCCTCCATAAAATGCAATTTAATTAAATAAAACAGAGACCAAGAAGTGGGGAACAATAACTAGTAGGTGCAAAGTGTTTTTTTTAATGGATTAATAATAATTAAAAAATATTTAGAATTAACCCCTTAACTGCCGATTAAAAGCTACGCGATTCGCTCACCAGGGCCACCGTTTTATACATAGGCCTGCGTAAGTGGTTTATTAGGAAAGGCCCGAATAAGTACATTTTTCTCTAAAATAAGAAAATCTCTCTCTTTCTTAAACTGTCAATGTCATTTTATTGCATTCCAAGCCCATCGGAATATTGTACTGATAACGGCGCAAAGAAAATAATCTTATTACGGACAAACGTATTAATACGTCCGGGGCACACAACGCATCGGTTAATCGAGACGGATGGATGCGCCAGTGGAAGTTAAGTCTTGCAATAGAATTTTCGAAATTTTGAATTCAAGTACATATGTATTAAAGCGTATGGAAGAGATGCAATCATTTGAGTACGCATACGATGAAATGATAAAGAAAAGCCTTTAACAGTATATAAATAATATAAAACATTTTATCGAGAGTCATTTGCTGATTAAAAATTCGTTTCTGTTGTTATTACTAGGAGCTATTTTTTAATTCTAAGGTACTGTGAAGTATTTTTAAATTCACGTTATTGTTAAAACGAAGGTGGGTGAGTCAAGTGAAAGCATGTATCCGTCAATGTAGAAATCTATCAAAGATCCATTGGATCTATCAGTATATAGCGAATGTAAATGAAACAAGAATCCATCTCAAGTGATGTGCATTCAAGAAGGTTTACGCTCCTTGAGTGATGACGTTTATTAACGTTCTTTCAGGTCATAGGCTAAAGAAGCATTCAGTTCTTGTTTTTTCAATGTAGTATTTTAATTGAAGAAACCACTAATGAAACATGTTGACAGTTTAGAGTTTCTGAAAACTGTCTACGAATTCTGAATCGGTTATGTGCTTGAATGCACTTGAAAACCAAATCTCTAAAGAAATGGAAGTGCGAGTTCCGGGTGTTAAAAAATGGTTCGAAAACAAAAAGACGCCAAAAGTGCCAACTGGAGCGAGGAAATACATATTTATTTTCTCTCTATTTGCACACCAAACAAAGTAAATGATTCAGAAAAGATGTTTCTTCCGCCTTGAATGAAAATGCAGGCAGGTGAAAATGTTTACCACAACCAAGTGGAAAGTGATGACTCGAAAGATTTGAAACGGAAATGGAGGAAAGAAAAACTTCAACTCAATCAAACTTCTTTTCAATCCTTTCATATTCAACACTTTCTTTAAAATAATTGTATTATTTAGAAATTATTTTATACATATTAAAACACTATGTCGTAAAAATTGCTTTTCTTAAAACGTGGCTAGAGTGATGTAATGAATCTTATAATAAATAACATTTTTAATTTTTTGTGTTGAAGGGATTTACTTTTTCATTTCTGCTATATTACTCATTTTACTATGGTATAAACGAAACAACATACTTTAAAATATAAATGCTATAATATTTTTAGGAAAAAAGATTTGTTTCTTTTTTTACTTAAAAGAAACTGCAAAAAGCCTTTTTTATTACTCTTTTCGGCTTCTTAAATAAATTAAAAGTAATTGTTTTGTATATTTTCCTTTTGGAACGTGAAACATTTTCATTTTCGTAATCAATAATATTTATGCCGTATATATATATATATGTAAATGTAAATAAAATCTCTCAAGTTTTTTTTCTTCAAGGAAATGTGACAATGAAGTAGCTCTCGAAATTTATCTCATGGAATCTATAATATTGCGAAAGGTTTGCTTCTTCAAAAACATAAAATTGAATTTCATTTCATTATGTTAATATTAAATTCCTTGTTCTTAAAAAAAAATTTCAAATCATCTTTTTGAAAGCTTTAGCTTGTAAAACATAGAATAAATGAATAAATTATTTCGAAATATTTTTAACATTAGTTTTTATATCGGATTTAGCTATTCAAAACTTCGTTGAAGTAAATATGTTTTATGCGGATAATGCAATCACACAATGTGTTAGGTGACGTAGCACTTGGGAGCTACACGAGAGCTATCTTGGACGGGCTTCGTTGTGGCCGCAGTAGCCGAGTGGTAAGGGTATCGGATCGTGGCTGGCCTTGCCACGAGTTCAAGCCCAGTACCACTAAAGGCCCGCCGTGTTGGGGAGCGATGCGCGTAAATCTGTCGATAGCTCAAACGTCCTCCCGTTGGTGTGGTAGTTAGGAGAGGGGGGGGGTATCGCTCAGGTATCGTCCACGTCACTTGACTCACATGGTTCAAAATGACGTGGTCCATCGCCAAAAGCCCTCATGTAGCTGAACGTGCGACGTTAATATTCACTCACACACTGGTCGGGCTTCGTAATTCAAGTGACGACAGCAACACCTCTCCAAGCTTTCACAACATATTCACGCAAGGACTTTGAGCTTTGACAGATTGAATGGGGATCAGCTCTTCTACATGGTGGATTTGTTTTGTGGGACAGTTAAAATTAGAATATTCAAATCTTTACATGGTACTAACGTATTTGTGTTTGTTTTAGTGTATTGTACTTTTAAGCATGGTAGATTCTTTTCAATATAAGCATGGTTTAAAGTCGTATCTTTCTTTTTTTCTCTCTCTGGCTACGGTATACCAGCTAAAAAATTAAACAGCACAGTTGCGGTCTTTTTTCCATTCCCAACTATTTCCTCAAAGGGTTTTTACTGTCGGATTCAATTTTTTATTAACGTTGCACTTTGGAGCTGCATGAGAGCAATTGTTGACGGACTTTCTGAGCTTCGGTCAGTTCATGAGGATGACACCTAAGCTGGAACCCCAATCCCAGACCACGCCAAAACTTTGACATATTGAATGTCCATTAGCCCCTTTTTAGTGAAGCCTGGACTGTGTGTGTATGTGTGTGTGTGTGTGTGGATCGTCAGTCAAGAGTTTGCGACCATGACCATCTGCTATTGTTGGGATCTAATGGGTTCAATTGCATTTGATTGCAAAGGGCTTTTATAGGTAGGAAATGGATATATAAAGCAAAATATATACAATTAAGTAAAATTTATTATAAAAAGCATGAGAGAAATGACGTTACGAAAACAGTTATATAATAAGGGTTTATTTTGTCCCCCTTTTCTTGACAAATATTAGAAAATAATTTATTTATCTATTTTTTTCTTATTTCTTTTAAAATACGAACCAAAGTATGATTTATTGGTCTGATAAAAACGAAAATTTCCCTTTGTACGTCCATCGCATGTCATCTCTTCTCGCAGGAAATCCTCCAAGCAGAAAATTCCATTTCTCTCTGTATACTGTCACATATCTGTGGGATAAAAACAATCATGTAGCCTGAAGTAACCCCAAAGTAAATAAATTCCTTTCGGTAAAAGTATTCCACACACACACATCCAACGTTATGCGTGTGTATTTTGCGTGACAGAACATCCCACTTACGAAGCCTCGTGACAATCTTGTGCCATACAGAGATTTCTCACGAGTTATTTAATTTGGCTCCCTCCAACTGCCCTTAACGATCTTCCCAAACGACCGGTATGCGAGTGGGAGGGTCTGTGGAATGGTCAGAATCTATTTGGGATCACTCGATCCTCCGCGTATCCCTTTGGATAGGCCTGTTGCGTGACTTGGGCTTCTCCAAATGACACTCTGGAAAAAAGGATGTCTGTCCCTCAGAGGGGAAACGCCCCTTATCCCTGCACGGTCAATAGATCCCAAGCAGATGGCGAGAGAAACATCCTTCGCGGACACATTTGTTAAAAATCTCCCCCCCCCCCCTTTAATTCTTAGTTTAAACTTGAAGTGGTTCTTAAATCACTGGAGTTTAGTTTCATATACAAAGAGCCTCTCATGATCGCTATCTTTCGTTCATTTATTATTGTATTACATGAACGCAAAAATTTACATGCTTTTGCAGAATAAGTTGTGTTGATGTCAACTTTTCCTCACTCAAATGTCCCATTGTTTATAATACATTTAAATCAATACAAAAAATAAATAAATAAAGTCATGAAATATAAAGATACCTCTTGAAAGGTAGGGATGAAGTTCCTTTCAATACTTGCTACTTATTAGTTAAGTTTTGATTATAAGTACTTTCTTTTTCTTACTTCTTTTTCATCCCGTCCACTAATTTTACGTCAAAGCGTGTTTAAAAGTGCCAAAGCACTTATGGCTGGGTTTTTTTTTATTCCTTCTTTCACACTTCAGTTATTTTTCCTCATTATTTAATTTTATTTTTCTCTTTAAGGTAAACGTTTTATTTTAAAACGTACCATTTTATTTAGAAATGAAATTAATATAATAGGTACTTAATACTACCAAAAACACTTACACTGCTGTTTGCAAAAAATGCAACATCACGAAAGAATCATCAGAATTAAATGAAAGCAACAAATATCAACTATAGGATGTTACGTAAAATAGTAACGTTTCAGAGCCACCACGCATGCGTGGCGTGCGCAGCGCCCTCTGAACTGATGCTGAAAGCGTATAAATTGAGGGCTGTAGCGGGATGTTGAAAATAGTTAATGATTATTTGTTAGTGGCGAACGTTTAGTGAAACCTAAGTATGCCTCCACAACGAAATAAGGAGGAATTCCAACAACTTATGGAGTTTGAACGGGGGAGGATTATTCGCTTTCGAGAAGGAGAATTTTCCAATCACGCAATAGGAGCTCGTGTGCAGCGGAACAGTGCCACAGTGATGCGAGTTTAAAAGCAGTGGACCGACGAGCACCGAGCAACTCGAAAAGCTGGCTGTGAACGACGGAAGGTGACGTCAGAGCGCGATGATCGACACCTGCTCCGCATGGTGGTGAATGACTGTACAGCTTCCTCCACGCAGTTGGCAGCATGTTGGCCTACTGCTAAAGCTGAACTAATGTCGACTTCGTCAATTCGTCGACATTTGCTGCACCGTGGATTGCGTGGAAGGGTGCCTTTATACAGGATCCCTCTCACGGCAAATCAACGACGGCTGCGTCTACAATAGGCTCATGAGCACAGAGCCTGGCAAGCTGATTGGCACTAAGTTGTCTTTTCAAATAAATCACGCTTCAATTTGTGGGACCATGATGACCGCATTCGTGTTAGACTCTATGCCGGTGAATACTGTCTTCCAGAGTACGTTATCGAACGACATAGTGGCCTAACACCCGGTTTTATGGTTTGGGGTGCGATTTCGTATCATGGACGATCCAATTTGCTACGAATTGAGGGTAATCTCGATAGCAACAGGTACGCCCGTGAAGTGCTACAGCCCGAAGTCATTCCCTTCCTTCAAGGCATCCCCACGTGCCTCAACTTCAAAAGACGAACTTTTGCTCCGCATACAAGCAATATGGAATTCTCTTCCACAAGCAGACATTTAAAATCTGTTTGACTCCATGCTACGTCGTATAGCAACACTTTTTGCAGGGCGTGGTGGCTACACCAAATACTGATTTCGGACACTTAATACTGTTTTTTGTGCTTTGAAAATTTCGTCATTTATTTGTTTTAATACAAGTCGTTTGTGTATTAAATTTCATTTAATTCTGATGATTCCTTCCTTGTCTTGCATTTTTTACAAACAGCAGTTTATTTATTGAAAAGAAAAAGACTGGGGAAATTCAAATTTATCAAGCATTTAACTAGGCTCATCAAGCTTTTAAACACTTTTTTCTTCTTCTTACTTTTATTACATTTTTAAAATCACCAGAGATTTATGCTTAAATTTTTATGGCCATGACTTTATTTATATTCTAAAGAGGGATACGTGTATAAATTAAATGGCTAAGAAAAACCGTAGATCAATTTTAATATTCGAGGAAAGTTCAATTTTTAACATAAATGCAATGATAGTAATTACAGAGTAAAATTTTACTTGATATTCTTGCTGAAATATATACATTCAAAAAAAGATTCAGAAATTCCTGTAGTCGAAATTTTTTTAACTCTACATTAATATTGTAATGTAATGTAATGTTTTCATAATGAAATCGAATACTTTTTCTTCCTTTTAATATATATTCTGATTTCCATTTTAAGAGAACTGTCTTGCTTTAAAATTTTCTGTACCTCATATTTTCGCAATCAACCTATTAGCAGCGTTTGCTGTATAATCAAGAATATCACTGAATTCTAACTTGGAACTGTTAAAAGGGTTTAACTGCTTTGGATCTTTTGATGTGAAGATGAAACCTTTTCCAAAAGTTTTATTGCATTTCAAGCAGAAAATTTATGATGCAAAAATGACATATCACTGCCAAGTGGACAAAACACAAAAACAAGGAAAAATGTACTTTAAGGAAAACTCCATCGGAGACTAAGATTCATCTATTAATTAGATTTTTTATTTTTTTTTCAAATCAAGAGAGAGTGGTCACATACCTATCGCTCAAGATCTTAATCTGCGTGACCAAGCGGGACACAAAATTCATGCCATCTGATTTCAAGCTGATAATTGTCATTGTTCGAGCTTGCGTGCATTATTATCCAATACAATACTATTGTTCTCAGGGGCGGCTGAAGGCCACACACCACCCCACGTATTGTCTTAATTCTCAAGTATTCCGCGGCTCTCCTCAAGGTCCGAATGGTCGTCCTTGATCTTCCAGAAAGGACGACTGAAGGAAACACGCGAAAAGGAAGATGTGCCAGACGCTAATCTATAACACGTAATACCATCGACTGCAAATCATTTTTGTCTCTATCAAGAGCTCAATATTTGCAGCGAAAAAAAAACGGATTTTCATTATTTCGTTTTTGTTTTCAGAATGGCTTAGCTAAAAACTAAGCTAAATAATTTATATTCGTGCTTCTTAAATTAGTGACAATTTGAAATAGCGTTTCTTACTCATACTTCACAATTAAATTCTTGTGAAGGCTTAATTCTACTTAAATTCCCTGTGAATTTAATATTCAATGAACACCCACAAAATTGCACAGGTTGTCATAGTTAACCTCCTTCCCACAAAATCATTTTTCATTTTTTAGGTGATGCAGTTATTTGAACTCGTGATTCCACATCATATGATTCGTAATTATTCAGACCAAATTTAGTATTCAACTAATTATATTTAATTAAATCAGAAGATATATATATATATATATATATATATATATTCTTACACATAATTTTACTCAAAATATAAGAGCTAAGCTAATGTTCAAAGATTTAAGAAAAGAGAGAGAAAAAAAAAAAACGGGGGAAAGTAGTATGTTTATTTCCAATTATTTGGCAATGCATTCAACACAGATTATTATTTTAGCATTCTTCCTGTACTTTTCTATTCCTAAACAATTAATTAAAAAAATTAAAAGAATGTGAACACATATACACTGCTCAAAACAATTAAAGAATATTGTAAATCTTACATAAAAATAAAAAAAAATATGAACGATTTTTTTTTTTTTTTTTTACAGAAAACTGAAAAAGAGATCACAAATGCTGATTTTTCTCATTTTTAACTTTCGGAGTATGCAAATTTTGAGTTTGACGTCAAAAATGAGGATTTAGTGGCAGTGAATGAAATTTGGCTTTCAACTTAATAAAGGACAAAGCAGAACAGAGGGACTGATGTTTCAACATCATCATTTAATTGAATCAGAAGCTTGGAGAGTTGTTGGTTGGTTAGAGGGGGGCCAAATGCAGGCTGAAGTAGCAGAAGTTACTAGAGTTTCACAAAGTGTGATTTCCAGGATCTGGAACCTTTTTGTTTGGAGACTGGAAATGCAATTCAAAGACCAGGGCAAGGTCGTAGGCGTTCAATGAAAATCGATATTGACTTTAACATCTTGGAGACATCGAAATGGGGGAATGCCACTTTTCTTCAATAACACGTTCGTTCAGCTACTGGCATTTCTTCAACAACACGTTTGCTCAGCTACTGGTACCACAGTTTCGACACAATCTGTCCGAAACCGGCTCAGCACAGTAGGTTCCTATGCTCGCCGACAACACGTTACGTTGACAGCAAAGTACTAACGCACCCGCAAGGAGGGGGCAACAGTACATGTGAAGTGAAGGAGAAATGAATGGCCCAATATTCTTTTCTCTCCATTTTTTTGTTCATCCTGATAATTGGAGTCTGGAGGGAATGTGTCGTAAGGAACGTGGAGCTCGGAAGAGTCAGATTTGACGATGGAGGAGTGATGGGTGCACCGATCTCCACATCATTCGAATCGGAGCTTTGACCGATAGGAATGAAATCCTCAGAACTATTGTTGTTTCTTACGCTGCAGCAGTTGGAGAATACGTCATGTAAATGGATGACAATTGCAGGCCACATCGTACTAATTTGGTGGATGATTTCCTTTTCGAGGAAGGAATCCCACGAATGGAATGACCAGCGTGTTCTCCGGACACGAACCCATGAGCATGTTTGAGACATTCTAGGCAGATGAGTTTCTGGTCACCCCCACAAACTCTCTTAGAACAGGAAAGGACTCTTCTAGAAAAGTGAGACCCAGCTCCTCACTAACAGACTCACTGACTCCATGCCTCAAAGGTATTTAAGGCCGTCCAGGGGAACCAAACTCTCCACCAAAAATGATTTTCTTTCAAGAAATTTCAAAGAAATTCTCATTCGTTTTTTCTCATAGTGCCAAATTGTGTTTTTTTCCCCTTCTCTTCTCAAATGCTCAATAAAATGCATTTTTTCTGCCAAACACAGGTCAACTTTTACTCATATAGCCAACCACGACTCTCGATCATGCAACAGTCATCTAAATATCATATTTATTCGAATCTAAGGCAACATCGATTCTAAGCCATACCCAACTTTTCAACATGTTTTTGTGAAAAAAAGTTGTCATGAATTCTAAGCCACATCCCAAATTCTCCACACGATTTTGCGAAAAAATAAAAAAGTAGATTTAAAGTTTTATCGCGCGTGCGATATCTGATACTAAACAAATTTCAAAAAAAATTTCGAATGAGAAATAACTAAGAAATGAATAATTAATTTATTTTACTAGTATTAAAAAGTTTTAAAAACTCACATGAGCATGTCATTGCTCTAACTATCAATAGCATATTCTGAAAATGATTCGTCACTCTTTGCTGCGACGCCATTGATTCATTCGCGAATAGGTCTCAGATCACGCGTGTGACATCATGACTATGACGTGAAGATTTAAAGTGATGTCATGCGCGCCGGTCACGGATTGGTTCGTGATTGCATCTCTAAATGAAGTCAGACGGTAGAATTTGATTTAAAAATCACTGTCTCGTAATTCTGAATTTGAAGGAGATTTAGAACTAGAGTTCCTATATTTTTCAGCAGCGATGTGCACGTTAAATCTGTCGAGAGCTGAAACGTCCTCCCGTTGGTGTGGTGTGGTAGTTAAGAGAGGGGATGCCAGCTCAGGTGTCGTCCACGTCACTTGACCATGGTTCAAAATGACGTGGTCCGTCGCCAAAAGCCCTCGTGTAGCTGAACAGTGCGACGTTAACCCGCGATCACTCGCGCGGGGTGTTCTGTACACCCCAGCAACAAGAAAAGCCTCCTACAATTCTAAAAAGAATGCGCAGAACCACGATTTTTTCTGTAGCTGCCCATTTTAGGTCATTGAACCTTCAGGCCTGATGTGATCAATCTCTCTAGGACGGTTGGAATGTTATGACCTTCAAAAGTTTACTTGGGGTGCTGAGAACACCCCGCGAGTGATTGAGTTATGTTTTTGTACTCGAATCATCTACGGAAGAATACGTTTTAATCTTTCCGTTTACATTTTTTTTATCAAATATATTAATATACATGAATATTTTATTTAAAATTTCAATAAATGTGGTATAAAAATAATATAATTCTATAAAATAATTGTAAAATATAATTTTTTTTTAAAAATTTTCAAAACATTTTCCAGAAATTTTGACAAAAACTCCATGAGAAAGGGAGAAATAGCGACTTCGTAGTCTATTAGATACTGTATCAACAGATTGTCAAGATGAACTAAATGAATTCGATGACTGCGTAATTTCGTAACCAAAGTTGGAGGGATGAAACTTGAAATTTGTAAATATTTATAATACCACTGATGAAATGTGCAGTATATATGATGTATCGCGAATATGTAACCTTTGGCCATTGCGAATATTTTATCATCTACTTAATACTGCAGGAATTAATGCTTCCTTTGCCTATCATTCGGTTCTTCCTGAAAATAAATGAGACATTCAATATTATTAAAGGAGATTAGAATGGATCTCTTGTTTTTAGCCACAGTGGGATATGAGGTCGGATCTCCCAAACCTTAACAACACTCAAAAGAAGCTTTACTGACACAGAATATAATAAAAAGGGCATTAATCCACCAAAAAAAGGGGCTTTGCACTGTTTGTCCACGGGTAAAAGATGTAAAAATTATTTTTTTGTCTTCAATGTAAGAAAAACATGTGCTAAAAGCATATGAATACAGTCTGCTCTGAATGTTTGAAAAATGATTAAAATATTATTTTTCTACTTTTTACTATCCTTATCATTAATTGTAAAGTATATTTATTACTGGTATATATGTTTCATTTGTGGTTTATGAAAAAATATAAAATTGTGTACTTCAAAATGAAAATTTTGTAGGTTTAGTTTAAATTAATGCTAGTCTCATTTGAATGCAATAAATTTAACAATTTTGTTTGTATAATACAAAAAACATCTTATACTTCATAAATATATATCATAATTGGCTTAAGAAAATTTTCATATTTAAATACACGTGTTAAGAGTTTGGGGTGTTCTCTACACCCCGCGAGTAACGACGGTAGAAAAACAGGCGCGAGTGACCGCGGGTTAATATTCAATCAATCATTCAATCAATCCTATATTTTTCAATACGTAAGTCTCTGTGTTGTGCTTTTATAATTGTTGTAACAAAGTGATATATACTGTCCAATAAACGCCGCATAAGATATTTGCAGAGCCTGTCTAATAGAGTTGTAACACTCTCACTGTCACACCAGACATCGGAACTGTTACCATTTTTCCACACGGTGTCATCTTTCGTGCCATCCAATCCTTGTTTTGTGGTCCAGTGAAACACTTTTTTGAAGATTTATTAGGAAGAATCATATCACGTTGTTTACGTCATCGACTTGTATTTGTTTTATCCGTATCAAATTTTCTGGGCCGCTGCTCTGTTTCTATTTTCTTCTGCATATAAAATCACCTTCCTTTTCATACATGTGTCATAATGAGCTCGACTTGATGCCATTACCGATATCTGTGATGTTTAGGAGATACAATGAAAAGCATAAAGCAAAAGCATATACAGAAAAAAAAAAAGAAAAAAAAATCGAATACGACCAACATCGAAATTCAAGATAGACAGGATACCGAAGATAAACTATGGGATAAAAAAATGTCTAAATTAATAATGACTAAATGTGAAAGTCATCGATGCTAGTGGCCAGAATGGATTACAGTGTTTTTCCTTTTGAAAAAGGTGCAAGCTCAATTTCCCAAACCAAAAAGTTTTTTTGCCTTTGGTTCTAAGCCGCACGTGATTTTCAGTAGCATTAACACTGGAAAAATAGTGTAGCTTAGAGATTTAAGTAAATACACTAATTCCCCAGCCCAAGATTCGCCAACAACCTCAATATCCTTTAATTGTTTTGAACAGTGTATTTAGTATTGATTATATATAAGCATACACATGTATATTGTAATGATTTCACTCAACTCTTGATTAACTATTTATTTCAAAATGAAATTCATCAAAAAAATAAATAAATAAATAAAATGGTATATTCTGTTACAGTTCAATATCAACCGTAACGATTTCGAGTCTCTTTCGCACTCTCTTCCGTTCCCTGATTTTCCAAGCCAGGAGACCTCTGTACTTCGCGGACTGGTCAGTAATCACTTCGAGTCTCTTTCGTACTCTCTCCCGTTCCCTCGATCTTTCAAGCCAGGAGACCGCTGTACTTCGCGGGCTCGTTATCGCTCTTCCTATCGCTCGAGGGACGTCCGAAAGGCTCCCTTCAAAAATCCAGTCTTTTTTTGTCCGGACTCTCTCGCCCTTTTTTATATCATCTCTTTCTCCTAGTCATCAACCTCTCATCTCTTTGTCGACCTCAGTCCCCCTGGTTCTTTTGCCGCCTTCCGGTCTCGGCTCCCTTGATGTCTTACCCTTCTGCCGCGCCAAATCGGTCTCGTTTCCGCTAGTCCCAAAGAGGCACCGAGGCTGGGTGCACATTTGTACGTTCTCAGACGCGACGTCGTCACCGAGTTGTGAGAAAATGAATACACAATGTTAAGGAGCCTCTTTTTGACAGTCCGGTCAGCTGGGAAAAAAGATGCTGAAACTCGACCACCCAGTTACGAAATTCCTTCCCAGCAATTAGGAAAATGCCTGGAATTTTCGCAGCTTCTGTCGGCAAGGGGCAAGGGATCTGTTGGAAAATAGGGGAAAGAGATATGCTTCGTCACAATATGGACTGTGTATTTAGTGCACGTATCATTTTCCATGCTTCATCTGATGGAGAGATGCATGGGCAATGAAAAAGGGATTATTGGAGAATCATTCAACCCCCTGATGAATCCAGATTCAGACTAACCATTGATTATCTACGTACATTCACCTGCAGGAAACTAGGGACCTACTACATGTTCTCTAAAATACATGTCAGGGGAGGTTGAAAGGTCTCGACAGTCATCAAGTTGAAAAGTCGTCTCTATGTCTTTGATGAATCTCTTTTTGTGACTCAACTGAAATATAGGGATACAAGCTATGTTTAATCTTTTTAGAGGTGTAGTTGACACGAATCTACTACACGTCTTCCAACTTCCGAATAAAAGACCGGCATGGCTGAATGGTCTAATAAAGCATTATTTTGGACGGATCTAGTGTTTTTGACAGAGGCTGTGTGAGATGAAATCTTGAAACCTTATGTTTTTTTTTTTAGAGTTGCAGTTGACCCTGTTTCATAAATGACAATGCTCCTCCACATAGAGCTCATCTGACCGACTCAATTCTGAAATTTGTCGGATGCATTGACTCATCAGATATCCAATTCTTAACTCTTAGCAGCATGTTTGAGAAGTTCGCATGTTTTGGTAAGAGAATTGCAAATCGCCTTTCTTCTTCCAGAACCATCCAAGTCTTGAAAACAGTGTTGATGGAGGACAGCGGCCACAGAGACTCATGCACGGTTTCATTTCCGGCTCGAATTTATATTGAGAATATTGTATAAGAGGGGAAAACATCTCTACAAGCGCTTTTTTTGTTCCGTCTGAAACTTTCCTGCGCTCTTCAACCATACTCATGATCACACATGTTTTGCCTTAAATGCAATTTTTATATAATATCAACGTGTTACGAATTTCATTAAAATATGTTCAGTATTTCTGTATCCCAAAGTGAAAATCTCTTAATTTTCAACACCTGTACATTGAAAAATTCGCTTATGTACATGGATATCAGGTGCCGAATAAATAAGGAATTCCTTCAAGAATTTTTATTTAAATAACACTATGAATTTCATTTGAGGATTATCA
The DNA here is from genome assembly GCA_019973955.1 of Trichonephila inaurata madagascariensis. Classification (NCBI taxonomy): domain Eukaryota; kingdom Metazoa; phylum Arthropoda; class Arachnida; order Araneae; family Nephilidae; genus Trichonephila; species Trichonephila inaurata. The sequence continues at coordinate 139,806 of BMAV01025235.1, read as the reverse complement.
AAGATTTTTAGTTTAAAATTGGAAAAGCTGTGAAGATAATTGCCAAAATTATTTCATAGGACAGCTTCTTATCACAAAATCATGTTTCTTGGAATATATTAGGGGTCTCAGGGTCTTCTTTCAAAACGCCTCAACAAACACTAAAAAAAAACAAAACGATAGCATTTTTTTTTATTATATTTAGTGGCATGATCTAAAGCTACATATTTATTTTATTACTCAGTTTCAAAAGTTCTGTTTGGTTTTGTTGCTTACGACCAATTGGTAGATAAGTGATACGTTGATTCATTTACAGCTAAGAAATGTCTCAGAAGTAAAATTTGTGTAGTTTCAAGTGATTAAGGTGGAACAATCTAACTGTTAATAAGTAATATAAAAAAAAAAATTAAGTCAATTCCTACTTAGGTCAACAAAGAAAAATTTTATTTTAGTTACTTTTTATTAAATAATTACCATTAATATACATATAACAGAATCACAATATTAAGTGACAAAATAGAAAGCTATTTTCCCGTCTATATAGGGTGTTTGACTATTATTTTTGTGTGGTTGTTACTATTTATTCATAAATTAAATTTAATTACTCCTATAAAATAGTATAGTAAAAAGAAATCACATTATCAGAATTTAGGCCATTCCGGATGGGATTCGAACCCACAACCTTTGGATTACAAGTCCAACGAGCTATACATTGCGCTACAATAACACAAAGAGCGATTTTCTTTTTTATGTATGGTGTTGGACTGTTATTTTTGTTTGTTACTATTTATTCATTAATTAAATAGAATGAATGAATTAATTTTTGAAAAACTGTATTAACATATATCAAGTGGCATCCACTACAAGTTTAAAAAAAAATGCATTTTAATTTGAGTGGATGAATAAAGAGTATTTTATAAACGACTGAAAATTTTAACAAGATATATATGTTGCTGACAAAGTATGAAATCCGGCATTCTATAGAATGCCTAGGCATATTCCACACATTGCCTAGGCATTCTATAAAATGCCTAATGAGAAACCGGCAAAGTATGAAATACATATTCGATTCATTTCGAATATTGCGTGGCAAGACACGAGACGTTTAACGAGGGCCTCAGGCTCAGAATTTGTCAGTTGAACATTATGGTTTGTTCGGGAGTGTCAAATATTCAGTTTTACTTAAACTATTTCAACAAAAAATTGGTTTTTTTATGTGCTACATGAAAATGGAGGAGCAAACTGTGGTATTGAAGGAGTCATAGTCTATAGCAGGGGTCGGCAATCTATGGCACGCGGTACAATTCTCAGTGGCACTTTGCACTAATCAACAAATTTGTCAATTTTTCGAAAATGCCCTACTGTGTGGTACGCTGAATCCTACTGGTAGATTGGTTTGACACGCCACAGATAAAAAAGGTTGCCGACACTTGTTTTATAGACATGATCAACGACGAACTGGCCAAAATTCAAGTTAATGCTGCAAAAAAATAAATCTTTCTTAACTGAAATTACTTACTAGAAGTCAATAAGTCAAAATGCCTACTAAGAAGGGATCCAGGGACTATTGGTTGCTGAATAGCTAGGATTTGATGTTTGTGGAAAACTCCTTTAACCTGTTAAAAAAGGCCATACAGCAATGATCTCCAACCACCTGTCCATGGATCGAATGGTATCGGACTACTCAAGGAGCATTAAATTATTTCTATTTTAATTACTGAGGTGTATTTCTCTCTTGTTTGTGCCACTTTCACTTTATATTTCATGTAAAAAAAAATCACTTTATATTCATTTTTTGGTGCAACTGAATTTTTGTTCTGAAGAGGTATGTTTAAATACAATTAAATTATTAAATCAAAACAATTTTTAAAAAAATAATCAACGTCCCACCCTCAGCGGACCACGGGAAAATTATCATACGTTGACCGGTCCGGAAGATCAAAAGGTTGGGAAGCACTGCTATACAGTATTACGTCACGGATTCTGAGGACGCAGTAGAATTCTGAAAAAACTTTCAACCAAATACAAAAATATTACACGTTATGATATTGAACCGCACATTAACCTTTGTTAACCTTGCCAGAAAAAAGAAAATTATTACAAAAAAGGTATTGTTGTGAAACCTGTGATTTTTTTCTTGTATTGAGTGGAAAATAGGATGGTTTCTATCGACTTGGAACTTCTGAAGGAATTTTAAAACAGAAATCATAATTTACTTTGTGCCCTGAGAACTGACTCAGAATTAAAGATATTCCTGACCACGAAATTTCTCTCTTGTCAGTTGCAACTGCTTAGCCCAATGGAAGCGGCCAAGGATTCGTCAAATGCATGCGTAAAACAAAGTACTAACATAAGAATTGTTTTTGCGTGAAAAATGTAATGAAATGTAATTCAAAATGTCATCTCCGTATTGAAACAAGTATGTTAATTTTAATTTCTTAATTTTTATATGAAATTTTTTTTCCTTAATAAGAAAGACATAAATTTTGTTTTTGGTACAACTTTAATTTTCCTTTAGGTATTTTAAATAATTTTTTTTAGTGACACTCTTATTATTTTGTCAGAATAATATTTGTATTTTCAGGAATATACATCTTTGATACAATAGTTTTATCAAGACCTTATTTCATACTTTGCCTAAAAATCTTTGGTCATTCTATAGAATGCCTACTCAAAATATGTAATAAATCTCATCTTTCATACTTTGCCTTAAAACACCCGGCATTCTATAGAATGCTGGTATTTCATACTTTGCGGTAGCATATATATATATATATATATATATATATAAAGAGAGTTTGTACTAATAGTATAGGAATTGAAAAATAAGACATATTTCTGTCTCGTAATAATATATTACGTAAAGCATTCAAACTAATTACACCGTGCATACATTTTGAAGAGATACTTTTTGCACGATGTTAACCTTGTAACTGCATTGAATGTGAAAAATCTTTTAAAAATGCTGGCTCTGAATTATAGTTGATTATTAAAGTATCCGAAGTAAAATTATTTGCGAATTAGAATCTTGTTTTGATTGACCAAAGAAACCACATCATTCAGCATTCAACTGTCTGGAAAAAAACAGGTTTTTCTCCCTGACCCCTATGTCCCCACAATTTGCGGGTTTGCATTTCAAAGGCTATTAATGGACTCGAGTATAAATTTTCCCCTGAAAATGTTGTTATTGGGTAGAGAGCGATTTCGGGGGGATGGAATTTCTGTCGAATGTGGATTTCTGAGCAGCCTAGAGTGGATCCTCATGTTATATTGAAAGGAGAACAAAGAGATTCTAATCCAGTAATCAATTACTTTTAGGGTTAGCTTTCTTGTCAAACAGAAAAGCATCGCAGTTCTCATGGCATTATTCTTTAGATATCTTTTTTGTCTTTTCAAAATTTCCCCCAATGATATGTAACTTATTTGGTGTATAGGAATCAAAAGATGGGAGAAACATTTTGCATAAGAAATGGATTGATTCGACCCCGGGAAGGAAAGATAGACTCAGCCTTTCATCCCTTCAATAGGTCGATAAAATGAGTACCAAGCTTGCTTGGGAACTTCACACAGGGGGTTTTCACGTCAGAATGACCCCCTGACCGTAACATCTGCTCATGCACCTCAGGGCCCAAGGTTACGTCTACTGAGTTGGGCACAGTAGGCCTTGTCCCCTCATGGGATGTCGTGCCACTGAGTTAAGTTATGGATTGATTCAGGCAGAAGCATTAAAATGCTCTTCCCTTTGTCGGTTTGGAATAGGTTTTGAAAAAGATTAATTCCTTGAAAGATTTCCATTTTCCAGATGTGAACCCCATTGGAAATATTTAGAACATCCCAAGGTCGTTTATCAGTCGCAGAAAACATCTATGGATATGGGGCATCGAATCTTAGTCTGCGGAAGTCCTATTGAGAACTTTTTATTCTGTGCTATTATACAACTTTTTTGTGTGTGTGTTCATTTTAATTTTAATTCTTCATCAAATATAATATACAAAAAATAAATAAATAAATAACTTTGAAAATCAAAAATAAATCCTTAATTCTTCCCAATTTCATGTAATTTCTTCTTTCGTTATCCCTCTATACTTTTGAGTCAATAATTTTCCACTTAGCTCTTATTAACTTATAGGTAGCTAAATTTTGAAAGGGAAAAATAAAAATCGATTATTTTTATGTGGGAAGACTTATTTTATAATCTCTCTCTCTCCCTCTTTTAGTTTGAGTATGAGTGAATATTAACGTCGCACTGTTGAGCTACATGAGGGCTTTTGGCGACGGACCATGTCATTTTGAACCATGGTCAAGTGACGTGGACGACACCTGAGCTGGCACCCCCCCTCTCCTAACTACCACACCACACCAACGGGAGGACGTTTCAGCTCTCGACAGATTTAACGTGGATCGCTGCCCTACACGGCGGGTCTTCAGTGGTATTGGGCTTGAACTCATGGCATGCCTGCCATGGTCCGATACCTTAACCAGTGGGCTACCGCAGCCCTCTCCCTCTTTTAGAGCACTCTATTAGTGTGAGATGTCAACTTTTAACTTCCATGACACACCACGTGAGCCTTGTTTAATTTAATCTTTTGATACGGTGAAAAATAATTTTTGAAATCCTTAACCAATTCCGAAATATAATCAATATCTTAAGCTGTACTAAAAATCGATAAAAAGTATTATAACATTTTTATACAATTTTTGAAATTTTCAACATTTTTATACTTAATGAAAAAGAAAATTGTTTTTTACAAAGATCCATCCCAATCCTACTGAAAATGGGAATTTTTATTAAATGTCTCATTCCTTTGAATTTCTCCAATGACTTTTAGTGAAGATAACTTTATTTTTTGAAAAGCTGATTTAGAAGGTGAGATTGATACTCCCTGACACTGGAGTTTTTCACGACGAGTCTTAAATGCACTGGAATTCTCGACCCACTCACGTTCTCTGCTCATTCTATTTCTCGACCATTGTCAAACTGTATCAAATATTTACAAAAATCTCACTACATCCAATAAGTAAGAAAAACAATTTTGCATTCTGTCTCTCTAAAGGATTTCTATTCCACTCTCTTGACTTGACTTTCCTCCAAGTATTGCACGGAGAAACGAAAGAAATCTTCCATTCATCCCTTACGAATTGCTTCGATATCTTGCTTTAATGACACGGCCAGCACCCAACTTAAAAGTTCTGCTACTACTTAAGGGATTTAGTGAATGAGAGAACTGTAAATAAAACCGATGAGTCACTTAACGAGCCGTGAATCAGACAATAAATGTTCTTTTTTGCTCCACCCTCGATAATTACGGAACCTGTTTCTCTCTTTTCCGAGCATCCGCATGTCAGCTGCGAAATTAACCCTTATCAACGCCTTACTCTCTAGTGACGTCATCCACCTCACCCCCTCCCTTACAATTTATTTCCCTCGTAGCTTCCTCGCCACAGTTGACCGTTTATTAATGTCTCGATGTCGGACGAGGGAGAGAGATTTTTAAAAAATAATCTTTCAAAAGAATTTCATCGGATGCATTCCACGTGTTTAGAAAGAGCCTGGAAGTTGAAAAGTAAAACTGGAAGTTTACTTTTAACACTGAATGTCTTGGATGATTTTTTAAAATATTTCAAACGAACACTATCAAGCTGTACAAGAGGCTTTGAAAAAAATAGCATTAACTTTTAAATCGAAACAAATGTTTTTTTGTCCCATTGGTCTATACTAATTAATATGAAATTTAGCACAAAGATTTTCAAATAATACAAGGGATATGTACCAATAGGCAGCATTTCGAATTAATTATTTTCTGTCTTTTTTTTTTTTTTTTTTTTTTTTTGTCATCGTACTTAGACAATGAAGAAAACGATACTATTCTTCTATTATTTTAGGATTGTACAGAGTATAAAGAAAATTGTCGGATAAATTATACTTCGAACGTCATTCAATTCGCCCAATGGAAGAGAGATCTGCAAGAAAAATTCTGTCAAGAAGAACTGACATTTTACTTGTAACGATTTATCTTGTAACGAACACAAATCTCTGCAAAACGTGAAGAAATTAAAGGAAAAGTGAAGTGGAAGATATTGGATGGAACGCATGAGAAAAAATGTATTATTTCACTTAAAAAAGAATTTTACAAATGCCTTAACTTTTGGAATGAGCACTGCTTTTCAAACCGCATGAGCAAAAAGAAATAGAAGAAAGAAAGAAAGAAAGAAAAGTACAGCGATATTTCTATTATGCAAGCCCTCATTTTTTCTATTGTGATATTCAACGTGATTTGGCGGAGTTACTTTTCCCGTCGCTTAAATACAAGAGACCGATTACATTAGTGATTGGTATGTGTTATGCAATTATCGAAAAAGAGCCTTGCTCTCTTTTTCTTTCTTCCTTTTCTTCTCTCTCTCTCTCTCTTTTTTTTTTTTTTTTTTGATGAACGCAAAAAATTTATAATCTAGAGCACGCACAATGATGAAACTGGACAGTTTCTGTGGTCGATTACAAAGTGAAGCAGTTTCAGCCTTCAAGTGGTAACCTGTTAGCCATTACCTTCCTCGGACGGCGGTTATTAAGAAAAGACTACCTTTTACGTCGATCCGTGTGGCAGCAATTTTTAGATAGCAAATGCTATCAATACTCAAGTCAATACGTAGGATGTAGTCGAATTATGCTAATTGTCTATGAAGTACAAAAAATGGCGCCTTGTAAGCAATAGGAAAAATCGAGGCACCCATTTTCTTGATCTGTTGCATGCCTAACTCCCCTTAAATATGCACTGGGATTGCCGAAAAGAAAAGAGAACAAGCTTTAAAGGGTTGATTGTGTCTTAGATCCAACTCCAGTCAAGTACTACAAGACCTCTAATGACAGCTCTTCTCTTTTGAAAAACTGATAGCTGTCAAGAAAGAATGACTGGATTTCATCAGAACCAACCATTGGACCCAAAGTGTATAAACAAAGCAACATGCTGTGAGGAATACTTTTTCAAGCAAACTCCTTCCCCGAAAAAAGCAATTATTACCTAGGAAAGGTTTTACATTTCAGCGCATTGTGTGTGTGTGAGAGAACAGAACAATTCACGCAATGAATTGTACCCCTACATTGTATCCTTCTTACATTTGCATTATATCTCTTTTGTTTTTCCGAAAAGAGCAAAGATCACAAGAGCAAATTAAATTTCAGTTATGTACCCTGGATATTATAAAACGTAAGTACTCCTTTTATTTTAATTAAATGACTTAATGCAGTTCTAAATTTTTTAAAATGAATATGTATGTATTAAAAGCATATAAATTTGTACATAATTAAAAGTACTTTTTAAAAAAATACATTTTACTGAAAAATCATTATGAATCGCAGGTTAAGAAGTGAATGCTTGGTATTCCTCAAAAAATATTTTAGAAGAAATGGAGAACATTCTTCCAGTTTCAGCTTAAATTAGGAATATATCTAAACTTTAGATAGACGCTAGCCAACTCCAATTCACATAAATTAACAATTCAGAAGTAAACGATATTAAGTAATCTCTTCTTTTTTGTAATAAAAAAAATAAAAGAGTAATTGCTATTAAATTTTACTTAAGGTAACCTGAATGACAATCTCTTACTGATTACAAAACTTTTATACATTTTTGCCTTACCTAAGTAAAGTGTGTACAAAAAAAAAGAAAGAAAAAATCAGCGAGTCAAATCTTTAGAAAAATAATATACAGTGTACAGAAAGTCATTCGCTCTTTATGGAACCGATTTTATAATTTAGTCGTTTGTGTTTTGAGATAAAATTTTAATAATTTCAGAATAATCTTTCTTTGGTATCGAATATAAAATAAATGCTTTATTTTGAAAATGGCTTCTAAAATTGATACATGGCTCGACAGTATGTAATAGTGCTTTCCAACGAGAAATATTCGTATCCACCAATTATAAAGCGAAGTAAAAGTGTCGGTTATTGCACTTAAGAAAAGAGAGTGCATAATAAATTTGAAAGAAAACGTCTGTGGTTGAAAGTAAAAATGAAAACATAACCATGAAATCTCATCCTAAGACTGTTCGAATGTATAGGCAACTATCAAGAATTTAAGGCTTTGATACTAAAAGAAAATCCTATCGACCATACCAATGGGTGGACTTCGAGCCTCGATAAATAAAACGTGCAGAAATCTCTCTACACGGCTAGTATTCAGTAGCATGAGGACTCGAGCCTGTGACTCGACAATGTAGGACACGGGTTCATGACTTTAACTATCACGGCCCTCCATTGCAATAGATTAGGTTTGAGATGTTGATAGTGTTGAATTATGCAAATTTCTCAAGTTCTCAGCTATTTTATCAACTCCCCTAGCTACAGTATTTCGACTTGCACTTTCAATTTTTTTTATTTGTAATGGACATACCGTATTTATTCAAATCTAAGCTACACTTTTTTTTTCAATGTTTATGCTACTGAAAATCGGGTGCGGCTTAAAATCGAAGGCGAACAAATTCGTTGAATGCACAAAGTGAGCATTCTATTGATGGTTAGAGCAATTACATGGTGATGTATGCACTTTTTATTACTGGTAAAATAAGAAAAGTATTCACTTCTTATTAGTACATTTATTATTATTTTTTTTTAAATTGCGTTAATATCAATATTGAAATACCATTTTTTCCTACAGAAGATTGTTCGCAATTTATGGAAATTATTTTTTTTTTTAATTAATTTTTAAACGATTAATGTTTTTTTTTTTTTGATTGCAATGTAAAATAAATAATTTATTATGAAAATGATTCTCCTAAAATCGGTAGATGACTCGTCGGTACGTAATGGCGCTTTCCTACGAGAAATATTCGTATTAACAAATTATAAAGCGGTGTAAAAGTCTCGGTTATTGCACTTAAATGAAACCATAACCATGAAACCTCATCCTAAGACTGTTCGAATGCAGGCAGTTATCAAGAAAGTGAAGATTCTAATACTAAAAGATTCATTGAGAGAAACTATGAATGTGTTTTCCGGCACTGTAAATAAAATCATTCCTTAAAATTTAAAGTGTAAAAAGATGTTTAAACATAAAGTTCATCTACTTTTGCCAAAACATATTGCTGAAAGAGAAACAAAGTGTAGAAAATTATATGAAAAACACCTAGTTGCTGAAAAATGGAAATTTGTGGTAACACTCGATGAGGCGTGGGTACATTTAAATGAGTGTAATAAAAGATCATTTTTCTATTGCTCAACTGACGGGAATGACCGTACAAAAGGGCTATGTCAGTGTACAGAAAAGTTCCCAAAGAGATTCATGATAGCAACAGGATTTTGTTACAACGGCAAATTAAAACCAAAAATGTCTCAAGTAAAGCCAAAATTCATTCACTCTACTATCTGCAAAATATTTTAGAACCAATATTTGATGAAAAAAGTTCTAGTATTATATGGAAAGGACAGTGACAAAGTTGACCTTTATATGGGGGACAAATTTTCTAATTACATGTGGGCCGCTATTTAGCAAAGAAAGAATCAGAGACAGGAATAAGGTGTATGCCATTTGATTAAATATCTGTAAAATTACCTGACACTTCTCAAAATGATGTTTGTGCTTCTGTTTTATTAAAATGAGCCTTAGGAAAATGGCATTCAAGAACACTGACCAGACTTTGGGAAACTCACCATATAGAGGTTGTCGTGGTTTGGAAATTCAGAGAGGAGGATGCCAGCTCTAGTGTCATCCTCTTCTCTTGACCGTAGCTTAAAATTACGAGGTCTGTTGCCAATAGTTTTCGTGTTGCTTCGTAGTGGGACGTTAAGAAGCACTCACTCATTTTTGATTGAATAGTAGATCTTAAACACAGTATTGCAAAATTTCTCAAATTCATTTCAATACTTCGAGATTCGAATCCAACTGCTTTGAAGATTTTTTTCTAAATTTCTTGAACACATTTTTTATTACTTATTGATCAAGAGAATAATTCCCCCCTACTCACAACTTTTAGATGTTTCATGTATTATTACCAGTTTCAGTTTGGGTTCAAAATTGGGCTTTCGAAAAAAAAAAAAAAAAATAGAAATCGGTTTTCATTTTATTTAAAGAAATGTCCTTTTTAGTGAACATTTGATCATTAATTTTGTAAAATGGTTGCTTCAATTCAATTGACTTTTGTTTCAATCTTGTTGAAAATTTTTGTCTGTCAGTTCAATTCTCTCAATTCATATTTGGTCCTTTTTATAAATTTATGTCATATTCCTGTTAAAATAATTGAAAGAACTTCTATTTATCAAGCACAATCGTTATTTTAAAAAATATATATAACCTTACCATCTTTTTTGAAAAGGATGTGAAAATAAGATTCTGCATTATAATCTATAAAGGAGCTCCTCGCCGAAATAAATCTGGTTAAAAATTTAAATGTCTTCAAAAGAAAAAAAGTTTCCTTTCCTCTAATAACAAGTCCAATAATTTTACTTGTGTGTGTGTACATATAAATATACAATTATAGAAAAGCAGTTGTAAAAAAGTATACTTTTTTTATATGATCCAATTTTTCAATTTTCTACTTTTTAAAATTTTTTAAATATTTGATATTCAAAATAGAGAAAGAGATAAAATCAAATATTTGTATCGATATCTAAGACGGAAATTTGTAAAGAGAAAGAATCTCTGCGTGTTCTGCGTGACATTAATTCTAACGTTGAAAAATGTCCCATCATAATTAGTGTCAAGTCATCTTTATCTGGATAAACGCTAAGGGTGGAAACTTACCACGCAAATGGACACTGAAAGGACAACTGACCTTTATCAATGGGCACGGAACATGACAATTGACACGAGTGGACAACTGTTGAATCCCTTTTCCTAATCTCTTTCGATACGAAATCCTCTGATTATCACTTTCACTAGAGGAAAAGAAGAAAAAAACTTTGGTCAGCAAAGAGTTTGTAACATTTATTATTATTTTAACAAACTGCAGAGGCTTAAATGATAAAATTCTGTGCAATATAGTAAATATTTGGACTAGTAGGAACTGTATAAATAATCTGGAGTAATTGCTTTTTGTATGTTCTTTTGAATTTTCTTTCCATGTTTGAAGTTATTTGGGGGGTTTTCTTAGTTTTTAATAAATTTTGTGTATCTCTTCAGAAGAGTTTTTAATTGGAATAAAAGTAGCAAAACAAACATGAAAATAAATCGAAAAATAATTCAACGATGTATTCTTACACTGTGTAACAAGTTATTTTTATTTTTCGTAACAAGTTATTGTCGTGGCTAACAAATAGTTGTGGCAGCTCTAATCTCTTTTTTTCCCAACTTCTAAATCATACTATTGAAATATAATATAAAAAGATCGCTAATTTGATTTTGTGCGTTATAAATATTTATAAATTATGCGATAAAACTCATGTACACCAATCATTGTAAAATTTAAGACCTCAGATTTCTTTGCGATAATGTTAAAAAATATTCTATATATCCTCAAACATTATACTGTTGAAAGTTTCAATTTTAATAAAAAGTCTCAAGTAATGAATTTTGTTAGCTGTACACGATCGAGACTAGTGTTCTACAAAAGCAATATAATTTTTGAATATTTACTTCTTAAAGGTACGAATAACGCTTTGTCCAGTACAGGAGTTGTTGACCCATTTTACTGCATTTCTCGTAATTATGCAAGTTCTTTTTTCTCTCAAAAGTACCGAAAAAACATCATCCGACATTAGTAAACATTTTAAAAGTGAGCAAAATATACATCTCGTTCAGTTGTCTAAAGCATCCCCAATCGATCATTTTCTGAAGGAACTAGTATTCCACATCCACTTTCGACTGTAATTATACCATTAGAAAATCAGGGTTCAAAATCGGGTTCAATTTACCTACCCTGAAATGCACCCTATTTGAAAAATTACACTAAAAGTAAGGAGAAATCATTTTTTCGGATCGTTTTGTCTTAACTAAAGAAAACACCGTCTTTGATGTACCTTTCATCGTCAAATACTCTCCCCAGTACCCAATTCCAACCCCATACGTTGACTCCCCCCCCCCCTCCAGAAAAGTCATTCGTCTCAATTTGTAGCCGACCTGAAGGCTACAAGACGCCACGGCAACTATTAATGAAGTCGGGAAAAAGTTTACTTTAGGATTCTCCTGAAGGCGATACTTGTGAGGTCTTTCATCGAATCATTTCAGAACACTTTTCAAAGGATCAAATTATGAGAGAGATTCGAATAAAACCCAATTTCAAGTTCAGGAATAGTAGAAGAAAAATTTCCAGCAGATTAAGAGTTCGCAAAAAATAATGGTAAACTTGGGTCCAAGTTCTAAAATCATTAGTTTCATGTTTTAAAATCATTTTCAAGACTTTTTTTTTCTTTTTCTTTTTTCGGTGCATTTGTGAGCTCGTCCTTGTTACTTTTTATCATATTTAATTGAAAACAAAATCAAAAATAAAGGAAAATTATATAAATTTGTTTACATTACTTACAACATTAATCATTGTAATACTTTGGTTTAGGAACTGAGTTTGGATATTCGGTTTGTGTCTATTCTATGAATGTATTTTGAATAAGATTCATAGTGCCAGAATTTGATTTATTGATTAATCTACCGCGCGCAAAGATATCACCCCACTTATTTAGCAAAATAATAGCATTTGAAGTAACAGCACTTATGAAAGAGTTACTTTTGATTGATTGATTCATTTGATAGGATCAACAAAGGCTATTTTCTTGAAAATTAAGTGATTGAGTGAATATTAACGTTGCACTTTTCAGCTACACGAGGGCTTTTGGCGACGGACCACTTAATTTTGAACCATGTCAAAACCATGTGGACGACACCTGAGCTGGCACCCCCCTCTCTTAACCTTGAAAATTAAGTCCTTGTTATTATGTAATAAGCTCTTTTTAATAATAATGAAAAGCTATAAGCAATATTTCTTTTAATTAATGCATTTTGTGGATATTCTCTTACTATCATACACCTCTAACTTTTTCCTGACAAAAGTAATTCGAGTGCAATGTAAATAAATCGTCCAAAACACAAATATGGATCTCTAGCTGTTTCTAAGGTTAGTTACAATGAATTTTATTCATTAGGTTTAAGTTTTCCAATTTTTTTTTCGAACAAGTCATTCAGTTTCTGCTTGGGTTATGTAATAATTTTTTGCAGTCTTTGGGCCATGATATTAAAAAGTTTTAATAAAAAAAAAGTTGTGTTTTATGTGGTATTTTCTGAATCAAGTTATTAGTAGAATAAACTTACTGTTTTTATTTTACAAAAATATTTCAATAATTTAGTTTATTTTTATTTTTTTATTTCAGAGTAATATGCGTGCGAGTGTCTTGTATTTACTTTTAAGAAGAGAGAGAGAGAGGGAGGGAATTGTGATTGATTGAACGTCACCTCGTAATTTTCATTCATAGTTAGGCTACAGGGGGGTGGGAAGCAAAATGCAATGCACAGTAAAGGCAGGTATTAAAATATTTAAGCATCGAAGGGAAAAAAAAAATCGTTTCAAATGAATTACCTCATTTTATGAATCCATGAGAGATTTAGATTGATTACATTAAATTAAGCGAGAACTACTCTCTGGCTAAAACCTTTCACATCCTATGGAAAAGCCATGAAAACACAAGACTCAGCTTTTTCTTTCATTCTTTTGAAGCCTTTGACTGTCAATGCAGGCTTTAAAATTTTTTCTGAGTAACAAATATGATAATCAATATTAACTTTGGAATGAGAGAAGCCATTGGACCAAGTCTTTTAATATGGTTTAAGCTCAGTAATTTTTTGTGAGAAATTTGTTGATATATATATTATTGATTATGTTGCTTGGTAGTAATTTCGTAAAAAAAAAAAAAAACAATTAAGAGTTAATTTTATAAATTAAAAGAAAATTTTATTCAAAGTAAATGTTTTTTTCCCACTTAATTTTAATTCCTAATAATTTTTTTAATTATATTTTGTTTCCATTCCAATTCATTCAACTTTTAAAAAATGTACTTAAGTTTTAAATAACACTATATTACTATTCTACTTATATAATTCATAAATATTGTTTTGCTGTCAATATTATACTTCCAACTCATTTTTTATTTTTATTTTTATTCAGTATATTTTGTCGGGTCATGTAGAATGCTATCCTTTTACTTCGGTTATTATAATATACCTAGTATTCATTAATACCGGACATGCCATCTTGGAAAGCTTTAAACATTATCAGCTAAAAAACGATCACAGTAATGCACAAATTACAATTCTTTTAGTGTATAGTAAGCTTAACTTTTAAGTTTAAGTCCCATGTGTACTAGTAAGTTAAAATGTTTGAAAACTTATGTGAAAAATCTTTTGTCGCCATCGCAAAACACACTTTGTTCTGTACGGAAACAACAATTCTCACTGCAATTCCCGCGCATTACAAATTACAAACAGATCTACACCTCGGTATTCCCCATCATTAAAGATATCAAACGAATGAATTGAGATTCGAAAAAATCATTCATATTAATCGCGGCCTGAAAAAATATGTAAATAAAATAGCATTATTACATCGAAAAGAAACATTTACAAAAAATAATGTTTCAAGTAAATAAAAATTATTAGTAACAAAAATTCAATCCTTGTGTTTTTGCATTTCATAACAATTAGGAATTGACATGAAAGATTAAATATTCACATATATTTTAACAGGACACTTCTAATAACTCATGACAGTTACAAATGGCTTGGAAACTACAAGATCTAATCTGGAAAAATCTATAACGCAGGCTGCTATACATAAGCAAAGAACTATCACTAGAATTAAAATAGACTATCAGTTATTGATTTTACAAGAAAGATGAAAAAAAATATTTTATTGATAGTTTTGATTTTGATATGATTAAGGTACTGCTGCCGATACATGATAAATACAATTGAAACACAATTAAATAAATTATTCTATACACCCATAAACATAAAACACATAAATTATTCAATTCTCTATTATTATTATATGAACCTGCTAGTAGCTAATTTATATCTCAACATCATTAACAATTCGTATGATTCATATTATTTTATTGATGATATAACTATCTTTACAACAAAAAAATAACCAATTTAAATCGAATTCTATCAAGTAAATCAAATACGAGAAGTATTGTAAAGTTTTAATATTATTACTAGAAGTAAAATCTAGATATAAACTTAATTTTTATGTTATTCTCTTAAGATTACCTTACAAAACTGTATACTATACAAAATCCCGCATTATAAAGTTCAGCAGGTTGCGTCCGCTCAATCGTCTGGTTCCAAAAGTTTCAACTTTTCCCTTAGTAAGTCTTGCTATGTTTGATGTGAAAGGGTCAGTAATCAAAGAACTCAGCATGATGATCACTGTAAATTATATTTTTTAGCCGCTGTCGTAACTAAGATCAGCCTCATTCATGATCATGAGTGTTTTGATTCATGTCGAATATGATAAAATCACTCACTTTCATCACTGTGGTCCGTGGGGAATATTCTTCTACATCTTGGATCGTCTTTGAGGGACATGGATCCAGTTCCTTCTCTCCCCTTACAGGAGTGTTATATGATTTCCATAAGTATTTCATCGTGGGGCAGAATAATTTTTCAAATTAAAGAACTCTTAGCCTCTCTTCGAACCTCTGTCTTCCCCATACTGCAGGTTACTTCAATACCTGCCATCCTAAAAATAAAAAAATCAACTCTATGTACATAAAAGTCAACTCACATGCAGAATAAATTTTATCAAGATATTTTGGTTCCTAACAATATATATATATATATATATATATATATATATATATATATATATATAGGCTTATTCTCTACAAACAAGAGATAACATCCAACAATCACATACGAAAAACACATAGACAGGAAGAAAATCACACAATGAAGGACATATGAGTAACCGAGATTAATAATTATAAAATGGATGATGCAGTATTTTAAACATTGCTGACTTAGGACAGCTAATATATAAAATAATTTATATAAAAGTGGGGTTGAACATGTTTTTTGGGAACATGTTGTATGTTAAATAATACTGAGCAAAAACCTATTGAAAGTAATGGATATGAATATCTAAATGCATTAGAAGATAGAGGTAAGTTACCTAAACATTGCACTTAAACATGCAGAGCCCGCGCCAAATCTGAGTGCAATAAATAAGTTATTGGCAAATTCTGGACCCTAATGCAGATTTAAATCATTTGAATGGCTGAAATGTAGCACTTCACAAAAGTATAAAAAGAATGGAAATAAAAATTAATAAGAGTTACAAATTATAGTATAACTTAAGTATCACTAGAGTAAATATGAATAAAATAATAATAAGTAATTTTATCTAATATTAGAATATGGAGATAACTATAACTATGAAATATTTAAGTTTATAATAATAAACTATTATCAATCTCAGAATTTTTAATCCTTACTATTTTGAATAGCTTTATTCATATAACTATTAATAAAATTAATTGGGTATTTCTGATTTAAGCAATATTTAGTAAAATGTTTATAGTTATTTATTATTTCTGATTTTTTTGACACCAGAAATTTATTACGTTGTATATAACTAATAACAATATTTCTGAATATAGAAACATGTATATTACTCTCCCAATGAAGAACTTTTATAATATTGAAATTAAATTCTTCTCTTTTATCATAAATATTAGAAACTATTACATTATCTTTTAATTTGATATGTATGTCAAAAGAAAATTTGTTTCATTGTTGTTACTATTTGTCTGTATTAAATTAAGATATTGTGGATAAAAAATAATGTTAGGTATAAAATTGGCTTGTTTGCCAAAATTGATTATGTCATCTATATAACGATAAATATAATATTTAGAATCATTAATGTAACTACTTTCAAAATAATGTAAGTATAAATTGGCAAGACAGTTGCTTGCAGGGCCACCTTGTGGCAAACCTTTAATCTGCAGATAATAGTTACCATTATGATATATATAGTTCTCTTTAAGTACAAACCTAAGTAGTGAACCAAATCTATCATAATTGACATTATTATATAAATTATCTTTATGTAAATTTACAAGTATATTAATCAAATCATCAATATTAATAGAGTTAAAAATGTCTTCAAAATCTAAACTATAGACTGAATATATCTTGTTATCTTTCATTTGCTTAATAAGTGATTTACTATTTTTAAGAATGGCTGTGGATTTAAGATTATTTATTGTATCATGTAATATTTCATGGAGAATTTTGCCTGTTTTGCTGATATATGTATTAAAACCATTTGTAACTGTCCTATATTTGACTGGGTCTTTATGAAATTTGGGAGTAAGAAATATATGTGGAAATTTAAAATTATTATTAATTTGAATTCTTAACTGTTTATGAAAAGCCAAAATTCGATTATTTATTTCTCTATCAGAAACAGAAGACTTAATAAAAGCTGTATTATTATCAAAATAATTGTTGATCATTAAATTATAATAGTATTTACATATGAAAGCAAAATTTCCTGTTACTTTATCAACATAAACTATAATAAATTTGTTTTGCAAATTTTTAATCTGATTTTTAATATTATTAAAAAAGATTTTATTATCGGTACCAAAGTTATATTTATTAAGCTGCTGTGTAAAATTACCTTTGAATTCTGTGAATTCCTCCATAGGCATATTATATTTAATAGCTATTTTGTATATAAATCGCTTAACATCATTATATAACTGAGTTTTTATAATTTTATTATTATTCGAAATCATTAATCTAAAACCAGTACCTTTATTCATTATGTTTCTAAGATTATTGTCTTTTACAATATTGAGGTCACCAGTAACAACATGCTTGTGATGTTCATCTATGAATTCTTTAAATTCACTACATTTACATATTAAGTTATCTTGCTTTATAGGCACATTATAGTTAAAAATTGATCTACCTATTTTATTTTATTGTACTTAAAAGCTTTTTTATTAGTAATATTTTGTATTGGGAAAGATGACATGTGTTTCTTAAAAATGTCAGAAAAATTAATATTATATGATTTATTTATATATAAAAGTGTACAATATTCTATTTGATAATCCTTATGTACATTAACTTTTATATTATGTTTATGTTTCAAAAATTTGTGTGAATGTTTTTAATAATATGCAAAGCATGGCAATCTTTAATTTTATGTGAAATTAGTACATCTTCTGTAATACATAATTCTGCCTTACTGAGTCCAAACATAAAAGATTTAATGTGTTTTATGTTAAGATTGTTATCAAAGCTATTACAAATATCTATAATACTATCTGAAAGGACTTTTTAGTCTCTACTTAATCTTTTAGCTCTAGCCCCTCTAGTTTTTCTTTCATTAGATATTATATTAATCCCATTATTGTAATAATAATCTTGAGAATTTTGTTTAATTGCATTTAGAATATTTTTTCCTTGGTATAATACATTTAGTCCATAAGAATAAACTGCATTATAATATTTAATATAGTAATTTTCCCACCATAATCTTTCTTTAATATTAGGAACAATTTTAATAATATTGAGTGAAACATGTTCAAAAACATGTGTACTAAAGTGTCTTATTTCTATTTTATTTAAATTTTTAATACTACTGAAGTATTTAGTATCTGACCTATGTTGATTAATTCTAATATTAATTTTATTAGATATCTATCCTATATATTTAAATTTGCATTTATTACATGTCAATAAGCAAATACAGTTATATGTTTTACAGAAGGTAAATTATATATATATATATATATATATATTTCTTCCATGTGTTGTATTAGGCTTAACTTTTCAACTTGGTTCCCCCCCCCCTATTATATCGAAAGTTTCTGCTGTACGGGGAAGGTGGATCCATAAAGCATTGCTAACCCTAATTCGCTGGCCTAATTCAGCGACAGCCTTAGAAATCATAATAGGTCTCCAGTTTAGTCCAAAGACTTTTTTTGTATCTACATTTGTTGTGTCTGGTGAATTCCAATTTCTTCCTGCTTTAGTACTGTAGGTTCTAGTACTTCTTCACTTTTATTTTATATTACTATATATATATAATGAAAACTGTACAATATTCCTGCATATGTAATTATTTCTTGTAGAAGTGCTAGTATAAATCATAAAGAAAGATATTCTTTGAATTGAAAATTGTATTAAATTAAATTTGAGTATTTTCATTTCAAACAATTTATTTCCTTCCTTATTATTAGAAAACGATCAAAAGGACTGAGCATACAATTGAACTAGATAAAATCATACAAGCTGACATTTCACCAAGAACACATTCCTTACAACGATTACAAAAGAATCTTATCTTATGGCCACAGAAAAAATTGTCAGTGGAAATCTACTCTGCTCTATTTTTGTTTCCCTTTTTCTTTTGAGATTGAGTTTTCACCAATCTTTTGCAAACGAGACCTCTGCATAGCTTAGTGGGGAGCTCAAAGAAAATCTTTAAGGAAGTAAAAAAAAAATAATAAAAAAATTACCAGGTTTATGAAATAATGTGAAACGGCATCAGCTTAACAAGGATTATTCTACAAATAGATAAAAAATATTTTTGACATAAAGTGAGTTAAAAATAAAAGCCAAACAGCCCACCAGTCATAGTTTACGTTAAAATTCTATTTTCCTACCTTTATTAAAGCATCAATACCAAAGAATTTCTACTACATGAAAGGCGCAGTAAATAAAAAAGTCACAAATAATTAACGTTGTATAGAACCACAAGAAGCGACATTTATTTGATGGGATTCATCTCATAAAGTTTACCGAGAGAGAGAGAAATCAAATGCTTTGATTCCCTTTTCGTCATTTGAAAACAGGGTTATCCCTAGTTTTTGTCAGTGTGTTTACTTAGTTTATATGTTAAAAAAACACAGTGTTCACACACATTGTTAGAAAATTAAAAAGGATAAGTAAAAAATTACAGTGAGATATTCTAGAATTGAGGCCTAACCAACCCTAAAAAATTATAAGTACTAAATGCTGGAGATTTTTCAGTCGATTCAGTACCCGTTGTACGAAATAAATTCTTAAAATAACCATAAATACCTTACCTAATTTGATTGAATATAAAAACAAAAATGTTTGAATAGGATATTTAAAAAAAACAAAAAACAAAAAAAACAAGATTTTTTTTTAAAAAAAAATAGAAATAGCGCGCTAGTCAGCAACAATACCAGTTCAGTGATCATAGTGTGACCAATGTCAAAAGGATTATAAATTTTTATTGAATAAAGTTATTTACATGGATTTTTTTTTTTTTTTGAAATAGTCTTACTTTACGTCTATTTAATTGTTTTTTTTAAGTGTTCCCATAAGAAATAATTGTAAGGAACACAGACAGGGGATAGTGATAGTCATTTATCAGGAGGCAGAATATTTATTTTTTTTAATCTTGCAACCATTTTATAGTTGATTTTACAGTATGACTTAGTGCAGAATCTTGGTGAAAAACAAAATTTCCTTGAGGGTAAAGACATTTTCTTTTTTTAGTCAAGTGTTTCAAAACTTTATTCTGATTGTATTTAGCATCAGTTTTAAAGTTTGGTTCTACAAAAAGTAAGCCTTGAGAGGACATTTCCATTCGTACCATAACACCTGACGGCCAACTTGCATTTTTCAAAACAGCTGCGTCTTTTCAATGTATTTTGCGTGAAATACATTGTATGTTAGTTTTGCCAGTTGTGAATGACAGACGAAACAGTGCTTCATCAGAAGTTATTCACGCTTTGTATCTTCCTTTGCGTAACATTAAATACATAGGCCAAGAACGTTTTCTTCGTTTTTCTACGATCTTAACAGACATTTGACAACAGACTGGAAAATTTACTTTTTTATAGCCAATTTTCTTTATCTGAGGATAAATTGTCGATTGCTATATCTATATTTTCTTTTCAATAAGTTTTTGAGGCAAAGAATTTTCTACAGCAATAATTCTTTTCAACTTCCTTTTTCTCTTTTATTAAGAACTTCCTTTCGTTCACATTTTTTCCCTGGAGCTTTTGATTGCGAGCCAAATTTCATTTCTTTTTGAAGTATAAATAGTAATACAATAGAAAAATGTCTTTTTAATTTTTAAATGCTTTAACAATTGCAGAATTTGAACAACCATCCTTCAAAAGCTGTAAAATTTCATTCCGGGTTTGAGGATCTAATTTCAGTACTGTAATTTACTCCCACTAATAAGAAGGGTTAAATCGATAATTTAAATGTTTTGTTTTTCAAATAAAACCAGTAGTACAACGCGATAGAAATTCATTGCAAATAGTTATATGCTTTTAAAATTGATCACACTTATTTTGAATCAACCGGTAAGAAATTTTATTTTTCATTTTATTTAAATTTTGCGCCCTCATCATAAATTTTATAATTAAGAATTATTCTTATTTCAAAAGATTTTTAGAAGAACCGAAAAGTTATTTAGAATTAGTTACTAGCTCTTATTTAAGAATTTTTTAAAAGATTTAATTTTAAATTTTGACTTTCGTAACGAAGAGACAAACAAATTTAGGAAAATCGAACATTTATAAAGACGAATACTTATCTGTCTTTCTATTTAGTTTATCTTTATTCTGATTCAAACGTTATTTTCTACATAATTTTCATTTTATTTTATTAATATTCAATTAGTAACTTTACGCGATATAATAAAGATTTTTAATAGTACAAGAGTTTTAATGGATTATTGTGCAGAAAGAAAACTGTTCTTTGTGTCGCAGCATTCCTTTTTTATTTCGTTGGTTTTTAAGTGTTTTCTTTTAAGAGCTTCTTTTTTAAGAGCTAAAATGGTATTTTATTTTTATTGTTGAAATATATTTTTGGATGGCATTCCATTTTATTCCTTTTTTCATGTTAAAAACATTCGAATACAAAACTGATTTTTCTTGCACTTTTAAACTGAGATTTCATACTCGTAATTGTTTTCTATCTTTCTCTGAAAAGTAACCCTCCTTTCATTCAAGCATCTAAGCACTAGGAATGGCTCAGAAACACATTGTAGGACCATAAATGGATTCATGCTGTCGACACAGATAGGTTTTTCGATTCAATTGCGCCCAATTCATTAAAGTAGCTTATTGTAAGAAGTTATCAAAAGGCATTTTTGTGTGTGATATTCCTGTGTAAAAGGGGAGGAGGAGGGTAATTTGTGCACCGAAATGGGTTCGGCATCGATCTCAAAGGAAAATTTTTTCCACGCATTATTAAGAGTATTTATTACATTCTGTTGTGTGATGAGTTGTTAAAATTTGCCAGTTCTGGAACAGATGGATTGGCTGATTAGACGAAAACAAGGGGATGGGACCCCCCTGACTGATAAGAGGTTCAGGGCTCCTTCATCTCTGTACTGATAAGGATTGCGGAAAGGCATGTTTTGGCGATAGCGAGTCATATTCTTATATAATTTTATTGAAATGGATAGAATTTATCCATTCTGAATTTTTTTGTATCATCGGAAGCAAATTTTTATTTGGATAAATAGGTCAAACTTTTCAAAAAGACATAAATTCTTACTTAATGTTTATTTCATTCAAATCCCTTTTTTTCAATAAATACTTGTCATTATTTTCAGACTAAATTATTATTCATCTGTGGTGCCATCTATGAATGATTTGAGTTTATAAATACAGAATTATGCCTATTCTTAAGTTTAGTTTCAAACCTCAAAAGTATTCGTACTTGAATGTTAGAGGACTGCGCTCTGACCATTCAACCATGAAGACCTATGGCTTCATTTATATTTTATAAACACAACAAAAATTGAAATAAAATAAATACTATTTAAAATGAAGTTTAATTTTAAGACTCCTACAGCTGAAAATTAATATCAATCTGTTTCAAAATTTCGATGCTGTACTTCGTAGCTAAGGTTTTCATTAAAAGTGCACATTCCATTTCCTCCTACTGAGTAATACTTTATCAGACTTATAATTCATTCTGAAAATGACCTTGCGACACGCATTCTCACATTTATCTTCAAAATTATTATATTGCCGTATAAAATAATGAAAATCTTAACTAGGAAGTATAACATCTATTTATCTAAATTAAAATTTGCTTCCAATGGGCAATTAAAAATTCAGAATGAATTAATTCTATTCATTACATTAAAATTATATAAGAATGCGACTTGCTATCGGTTAAACATGTATTTCTACAATTCTTATCTTATCAGTACAGAGATGAGGGAGCCCTAAGCTCCTTATCGGTAGGGGGGGGGGTGTTATTTCTATCCGCCAATCCTCCTGTTTTTGAACCGGCAAATTTTAACTACTGTGATGATTTTGGCATTACAAAGTATGACTCTGAACTGTTGAATCTCTGCTATGAACACTTCAGCTTCAACCGACACTCGTGACCTCTGTGTGGTCATGGGCGTGAAATTGTGGTCTGCTGGGACGTAGGTGAGAACCACTAAAAACTGGTCGAGTCCATGGGCTGATGAAATCCGTTCAGGTTCAAAGTATTAACATTGGCGGGAAATTTGGAGAATATAGGGTGTCGTCTGGAACAAGATCCTTCACCAATATTCCTCCATCGAAGTACAACTCAAATAAAAAAAAAATCATTGAATTGATTGATATTCATTCTGTTTAATTTTGTCTTTACTTTATGCATACTTTGAATTGGTTTGTCAACTAGAATCAGTAAAACGAACCATATTTTTTCTTACACACATTTACTTTCTACGCAATCTTTTAGAATAGTTCTGGTTACATTTCTTTATAGGCATTTTTTTTTATGAAAATAAAAAAAACCGAGAGTGCAAAAACTAGGATAAGAAAGAAATAAAAGAAACATTTCACAATTGTTTGACGTGATAAACGTATTCATTTAGAACAAGGGTTTTGAGACTGAAAAACCGATTTTTGTCAGTGAAACAGGACAATTAATCTAACTAACTATCAAAAAGCCTAAGCTAATTACCGTTGTGCTGGAGGAGGGAAGGGCTATGGTAGCAATGCTCTAATCAATATTGTTTAATATTGTCTAATCAATTTGAACACAATTTTATTCAAAGTAACATTTTACATTTCTTCAAAAACTAAGAATTATTCAAGATATTTTTTTTTCTGTGGCTCTCAATTCGAAAGCAGCCATTGTGAAAATTTCAAAATGTTGTGAATTTAAATTCCAAGCTTCGTGAAAGAAATTCTGTACCAATAATACCGTAAGTCTAGAATTTTATGTTTATATTTAAAATTAAATTTTATTTTTTGGTTGTTGATGCATATAAAAAATCATTTCACACTCTTTTTATTAACCTTTAAGGCTTGTCATAAAATAAGGAATACGTTTTTATCACTTCTGTTCGGGATTTAAGTTATCTCTTGTCCCAAATCCTGAGTATACCAAACTCTCATTTATGCAAATAAGTAAACATTGTTGGAAATCACTTTAAGACGTATCTTCTTATGGCAGAATTTTTACAAATTGGACTTTTATTGCTGTAGAAATAACTGTAATATTTTCCCTGATTCTCAATAAGCTTTGTTAATGGAAAATAATTTAATGCAGGAATGACTATTTTTAATAACTATCTTAAGTCAGTCAAATATTTAAATCTGTATATAAGTAAGTATAGGTAGTTTGTGACATAGCCATCTATCGATAGCTATGACGTGGGTGTTCCGCGTAAGTTAGAGGTGTGGGATTATCGGAAGGATGAGACATTCTATAATTCTTAATACAACTTTTATTAAGAATTTAACTTAAATTACTTATATAACGAACAAACTTATATTAAGTGAGAATAAACCAAAGTATGCCGATTTATTTAAGTCAGATCGCACAACTAGATCACTTATCAAAATATAATTAATTATCTACCTAATCTTGCTTTCTATATTATACTAGCTTTCGGAATATAATCCTCCTACCTTGGTTGAAGACTCAACGATTCTGATGCTTGCAGGTAGATTGATGTACTCGTGTGCAATCGTTCCTCTTTGTAATTTTTAACGAGGGTGGGCGTCTCCTTGATTGAGTAGCCATTTAATCTCACTTCCACATGTTCCACACTAAGCTTTCTCTAAGATTGCCATCCTTTCTCACTAAACTTTCTATCCTTTTAAAGGATATCTTATTTGCATTGTTGCTTCGTTTTTCCTCTTGGAATTGAGTTGGAAAAGTTTGGCCATTAATCGTGGCCGTCAAAGAACGTAGGAGTTATGTTAGAAGAAGAACGCGAGAGATATCACAAGTTTTTCATTAAATAGTTTTAAAGAAAAAAGAGCATGGGAAACAATTGTTTAGTAGGCATAATTATTTTTTTTAATAGTTTATGGAGGTAGTAGACTGAAGAACTGCAAATGTCTATTGAAAGAGCTTCGACCCCCGATTTAGGAGAAACCGTATTCCAGATTTTTTTTTTTTTTTTTTTTTAAGATTCATAAAAGGTACAAAAAGAAATGGTAAAAGATGACTGAAAAGTAATATAATATGGACATCTCTCCTCTATAGGTATGTAAGAAATCGCACAGAGTTTGCGTAAGCATGGTGAGCAATAACTTGCTTACCGCTGTGATCTTCACAACTAGGGGTCCTCCTCCCTCAACATTCAAAGGTATTAATCTCCCATCATCAGTGAGAGTATTTCAATGAAAGAAGCTAGAAAATGAATTCTGAGCAAACGGATCGATAGAAACTAATCTGGTTCAACTTAATTAGATAATTACAGAAATGTACGAAGTAATAAAAATTACTTAATTTACAATTATAGCGAGTACATTTCAGATTTGTGCTGATCAATCAATTATGCGTCTTTTAAATTCAAGATTTTGTTGCAGTTGGCGAGGTCGTTTCTTGTATCCGTTTCGTTCTGTCATTTGATTTCGTTTTTGAGTAGTCGTTGAAAGCATATTTTTTCTCTCAAATATCTTTCTCTTATCTCCCTTTTTTGGTATCAAATCTACACTATTAAAACTCGAAAAAAAATCAGTGTATATATGTGTCCTCTACCGAACCGCTCGGCTTAGAAACACGCCAAAAGTATCTAAAGAAAGAAAATAATCCGATTATTGTAAATCAAAAATTAAACTACATTAAAAATATATTAATTCAAAATACATCCAAATGAATGATTAGCCTTTCCCATCTATCGGGCAGTGAAATATGGTTACTTCAGTCGCTTTTAAAAGTTCCTTTCGTACTAAAGTTAGACAAAAAAAGACAATTGGGTGGGCCATTCATTTCGCAAGATAACGCATAATTATCTTTACAAAATGGAGATTTATTTATTTATTTGAGATCTTTAGGAATAAATTGACGGACGGAATGTTTGAACTGTTTCATTCTCGTATCAAACGGATTCAAGTTCTCAGCTCTTTTCCACAAAATCATTTCAAGAATCACATTCTCAAAACATTTTTTTTTTTTTTTAAAGATTTTTCAAAAGTATTTCCTCAGTCCTAACTTTTTGAATATTTCTTTTATATTCCATTTGATTTGAACATATAATTTAAACATATATTTAATTAAAGCATTTCTTATATAAAGCAGCATGTAACTTTTCCTCCACGTGTCTGGCTACATTATTCGTGTTAAGAGTTTTATCCTTCAGAATTGCACATTTTAAAATGTTTACGTATTTAAAGTCTAATCTTTTTGAGGTTTTATATGATTTTTTTCATACATTTTTTTTTCTTTTTTGTTTAAAAGTTGTTAATTATAATAGGGAACCGAAATTTGGAAGGTATTGCCTTGAAAATTTTTTTGAGAGCCTCAATGTATTTATTTAGTTCAACGGCCATCGCGTGAGCTCTAGAGCAGGCGTCTGCAACCTATGGCATATGCGATAACTTTCTGTGGCCCGCTACATCAATCTATCAAGTTATGAGAATTGGATTTTCATTGCGTTCTACACCAGGAAAGTTTAGTTGCCACAATTTTCGTCACAGCACTTAATTTCTGTAATGAAAAATGTTGTTTAAAATAGTTGGTTTCATACTTCATTCGTACTCAGACAATTTCAGTGGAAAGTGCGGTTCTTTCCTTTTACAACCTTCGTCGTGAATAAGCTGATATACATGGAACACATTAAAATTTTTATCTTAATGAGAAGAAACAATAATTTCCCGAAATGAATGATAAAGAATTCTTTTTTGCAAATTGATGTTTCAGACATATATAACTAAACATAGGAACTAAACTTAGGATTGCAAAAAAAGGACCAAACAGTGCTTGAATTTTTTTAATAATGGAAAGGCTTTACTTGAAAGTTAAATTCCCGAAATATTAGTAAATTCACATGTGGGAAGTATTACTTACAAGTAAATGTGAAAGCGCTTGCAAATACACATGTCCATAAATTAAGGATAATTCAGAATCGTATAGAAATCGAATTCTAGACTAAGAATTTCACTTGTAGATTTATCACACACATCTTGAACAATAATATGCAAATTACTGGAAGCCACCGATAGTAAGTTATAATGACGAGAGTATAAAAAAGGATAATGGTGGTAAAACTGTTCACAAGCGTTTTGTAAGCCACTCGGTGACAAACCATGACACAGAGGAAGAATGTGGATGTTTTTGTTTTTTTTTACGTAGCAAAATTATTGGAACATAGCGTACTCAGATGGAAGTATCAGAGGAAATTGCACAAAGTGTCCTCTCTAGGCTTCGGCAACGATTTCAAGAGACGGAAATGTCAGTAGATGTTACAATACAGATCGTCCGCGAGATACAACACCGAATGAAGACCGATGTTTGGCAGTAATTCCAAAAAGAAGCAGACGGAGTATAGCATCCGACCTGTCCCGTCAGCAACAAAAGATACGAAAGTTTCAAAACAAACCGTCAACAGACGTTTGGGACACATTGGTCTATCTACTCACATGCTTCTTTGATATGTTCCGCTCAATGGAATTCACTGCCTCCAATGGTTAGCCTGGAGTAGAGAACATGAGTAAAAAGTGGGAAAGTGTGGATTCTAGATCATGAAGAGCACCTTGCACCTCCCCCGTCCCTCATCCTCCATGACGCGTTACCACCCACCCCCACCCTCTCTTTCTCGTATTGAATAAACAATCAAAGAAATATAAGAATGCACAGCTTGAATAATTTTTAGACAAATTAGTCTTTTTATGATTCAATATTGAAAAATATTGCTTTTCATATATAGATATCGTTAAAATATGGGACTGATGAATTTCGTAATCAAACCATATTTAAAAACACGTTTTTTTTTATGAATCTGATTATAATATTAATGTCATAAGACTAGTGACATCAACATTTTTTCTACCAATCAGTTGTTTCCAAAATGATGTCATGAAAATGAACCAATCAGCTTACTGTTGCCACCTTGGACTTCTCATTTTTTTTCTTTCTGAGCATCATTTCTTCTCAAGCTCTGACTTGATAGAATACTTTGCTTCACGATAAAGAATTACCACATTTCAGCCATATTACAAAAATTTTAAGATGTTTGCTTTCGTGATTTGGGAATTGAAATTTATTTAATTACCCATGAAACGTGCTACACCTCTCGCTTTCTCCAATTCTCTAGCACTGACCAGGTGGTGTTCCTGAGAATAATTTCCACCTAGGTGGTCACAACTACGCCGTTGTTTCTGATTTTGCAGATGTTGCTCGAATTCACTTGCGCCAATACAAGCTCGATGACACTGGATCTCTCCTTACTACCAAAGATGGAATTAATGTAACACCTCCCGTATAGTTAGCCCTCGTAAGAGAATTTGCTGCAATTGATCAAGTCTTGATGATGCAAAAGTATTTGTTATCAAGGGCTGTTATCGAAAATGTGACTAATATCACATTGAAGCATTATTTCCAGCGAAATGACTCATCTCGCACATTTTTGACTCCATTTTCCATGCTAAAAGAAACGGAATGGAATACATTAAAAGATATTCAGATCACGTCGAAGACTGTTTCAATCATGTTCGGGCGTGTTTTTCTTAAACTTCAGAGGAAGGAAGTGATTAACACATTCCTTTCCAAACAAGTAACTTCGATTGTATCGATGCAGAAATAGTTTTAACTACATCAAAGATAGAACTCTTATGTAACTACATCTAAGAAAATATTTCATCATTGCTCATATGCTACGGTTGTTTGGAAGGATACGAAAATTAACTAGGTCATGAATGTATGAGGTTCAATCAAATGAAACCTGGTCAGTGCGTCTAACTTTGCATTACACGTAAGGTGTTACCACGCAACAGCGTGTATGGTGGCACCATCTATTGGTAGAGATACTGAGACGTGAGCAATGTTTGACGTTTCATAGCGACAGTGTGGTTTCACGCTGAAGAGAAGGTGGTCGCACAAGTTATCGTCCACTTCTGAGCATGCAGGCGAGTAAGAAGGAACAACATGGTGTGATTCGATTTTTAGAGGTGGTGGGAGTTGGAGGCTGTAAAATTGCATCGATGGATGAAGGCTGTGTACGGTGAGTACAGACTGTGTCGTTCAAATGTTGTTGAATGGCGCAATAGATTCCTTGAGGGGCGCGAGTTACTGGAAGATGATGTTCGACCTGAACAGGCTCATCGTGTCATCACACCGGAAATAATTGCGGAAGGGAATACTTTAGTCTTGGACTAACGCAGAATCACCGTGGATGAGATCGATCAGTTACTGGATATTAGTGTGGGCATCACTCACACCATAATGCATCAACACTTGAACTTCCGAAAAGTTTGTGCGCAATGGTTTCCCCATTAACTGACCGCCGAACAGTGCAATACTCGAATGGCACTGCCTTTGAGTCATGTACAACGTTATCATGAAGAGGAATACGGCTTTCTGTCTCAAATTGTCACTGGTGACGAAACATGGTGTCACCATTTTGAACCGGAAAGCAAGCATCAGAGTGTAACGTCGTCAGTCATTAGTACACAAGAAAATTTGTCACAGCCATATTGTAATATTTAAAAAGTATTTAATAGCTTCATTAAATAGGCCAAAGCCGGGCGGACAGTCTTTTTCACTCGAGGTCAATCCTTATTCCGCAAGGCACTCGACAATCCCCTGCTTTTCCGGGCTCCAGTTTAGTTTTCTCCATGGTTCTCTGTTTCCATCCCGGGCACCGTCCGTCTCACTCCAGGGCTCTATCTCCAAGCTTCTTCCCTCTCCGTTCGTTCAAGTCTTTCTCCAGTCTCCTTCCCGTCCGTCCGTCCGTCTTTTTTCCTTCTCAAAATTCACCCCTTTTAAACACCAGGGGCGGGTCCACCACACGCCCCTCGTTTTTCTCATTGGCAGGTCAAAAAAGAAAAAGGTCTGCCCTTGTCTTCCTCATTGGCAGGTCAAAAAAAAAGGTCTGCCCTCGTCCCCGGGCCACTTTCGTCTCCCATTTGCGCCTTAAACACAAACACATTCCTCATCCGTCTGGAATCCAAGGGCGCCATAATTCTCATCTATTCATCTCACACCTGGGCCTCACAGCCCCATTCTCTATGCACCGACGTGCATACAGGCCTCGCCTATTCAAGACCCTCACACAGGAATGCCCATTGTCACCGGCACTCCCTAGCCATTGTAAATTCCAGACCAGATGTCCGCGCTTGACCGAGGCCAGACAACAAACAATGACCCCATGGCCACCTGCACTTGTCACCCAACAGCTGTTTGGAGATGAATAGATATAGTGACTTCAGAAGAATTGACAGAGTGGGGTTCACCCCAATTGAAGACGTCACAAGAGCAAGCAGTGGAAACATACGACTTCACCACCTCCAAAGAAATCAAAGGCGTGCACACCAATTCTCGTAAGGTCCTGATATCCTTCCTTTTTGACCACAATGGCCCCCTGCTTGTCGAACTCCTGGAACGGGGAACTACCATCAATGCCAAGCGTTATCAAGCCACTTTACGGAACCTAAGACGAGCCATCAAGTCGAAACGCCCAGTCACGTTGTCCAATGGCTTTATTCTCCTGCATGATTACGCCCGCCCACACACGGCTTATGCGGTGAAGATGACATTGCAGCAATTTCGGTGGAACATCCACCGTACAGTCAAGACCTATCCCCGTATGGTTTTCATGTTTTTGGACCTCCAAAACGAGCTATTCACGGATATTGATTCATAACGGGCACTGAAGTGTGTGACTGGGTCTAGGCCTGGATCCGACAGAAGCCTAATAGCTTCTTCAAAGATGGAATCAACCACCTAGTGTCGCAATGGGATAAATATGCCAACAGTTTTGGCGACTATTTTTGAGTATGTGTACTGTGTATAACTACATTTTTGAGTTATTAAAATCATTACCGTTGCTTTTCACTAGTGACCAGGCTTCATTTGAATGCCCTTTATATGACATATACAAATGAGCAAAGAATTATAAAATATCGTGATTTAGCTATATTAAACATGGACTGGGATAAACTGATTGCAGATTTGTTAGTTGAAACATCCAAATATTAAATTATATTAGTGAGATATTCCTCAGTAAGTTGAATATGAATGTTTTCATAGAAAATGCTAAGTAAATGTATGTTACTACAGATTCTTTATTAATATTGTAAATAAAAAAAAATTTCTATTACAAAGTGTATTTCTATTTTTTTAAGGAAGTGGTATAGTACACACACACAAACATGCATACAATGCGTATAAATGTATTATTCTCAATAAATTTTCCAATTTAAAACATAAGATTGCAAAAAATGATAAGAATATTTTGGAAATGTTTTCATTTCTAAGATTTTTTTAAGCCAAATATGGATTGAAAATATTGCTTCAAGTATGCTTTTGCTTATATGTTTCGGTCGTAAAGATATTGCATTTAATATTCTTGAAAGGTGGAAAAGATATGGAAAAAAACTGGTTGCAAATAAAATAAACACTTTCTTTACAATTAAAAGAAAAATAAAATGAGTGAACATAAAAATGGAATATTGAATAAGTCAACAATTTTAGAAAAATTTAGTTCATGTAAACTTTTCCTTTTTTTAATGAATATAATACATGTATTGATATGTGTCAGTGTTCGTTTCTAGTAGGCTTCGGTGATACCATTGAAAAATAAAATAAACCAAAGTTATTGTATTAGCTTAGAAATACATTTCTTTTTCTCAACATATCTCCTCCAATCCAAAATGTTACAAACACATATACCGAGAAAAAATTCGTAAACACTGTATTTCAAAAATGTCTTTGAAAAAGATGGGAAGTATCCAAAACTTTTTCATCGATGCAAAACTACAGAAAGATAATTGATACGCTTATGAGATTGAAAGAAGTATTATATGTAGACACATTACTGGATTTTATGGAAAGAAGAGCGCACAAAAGCTCTAACGATTGAGGAACCAGAAAGTCAAAACCATCTCAAATAAACTTTTAAAAAATATTTCTTTTTTTATTGGTAAATTTCAAAGGAAAATAAAAGAGGGAGGGAAAAAACATTTATAAATATTGTGTTCCCCGAATACTTTTGAAAATATAAATAAGATAACTGAAGCTTTTAGATCAATCCAAATGTGAGGAGAGGTAATCACTCCTTAAAAAAAAGAGGTTGTAACAGCGTATACACACATCAATGGGCATTTTAGGAAATAGTACTGTGGTAGGTCTAACTACTGAAGTGTGAGAAAGTTGAAACCATCAAAAGATATTTCCCGATCTAGCAAAAAACAAGTGGTTAGGAAAAATTCTCACGTAAAACACTTTGGAAGAACCTTCGAGAGTAAATAAAAAGTAATTGTGTGAGAGAAACTCTTACTACTAAATAGAGGTAATGAACAAAATTTTTTTCTATGTAGGGTAGCAATCAATAATCATCAGTAAGTATGTAGAAGAATTTCAGGATTGTAGGCCTAAGGATTGAAAAATCATCCAATTAGCTTTTATAAAACAACTTTTCTCCTTCAAAAAGCACAAACTGATGTCGCCAAAAGTCCACACTAAAGCAGATTTTGCGAATGTATCAGTATAAAATAATTGAAACTTTACAACTGACGAAAATTGGCTAATTGGAAATGAATCCATTTTGAGTTATCGGGGTTTGGAAGATATCCTTATCCTCTGGAAATAATCCAGTGCAAAGACGTAATTTTTTATCTGCATCTGGCCTTAAATCTATAAACAAATAACTATACGCTACCGATGTTGCATCCTTAAAACTGTCCTATAAGTACTTGGTTTAACTTGGATACATTTGATTAGCAAAACAAGCCATTTGAATTTTATCCCTAATATTTGAAAGCAAAAAAGCAAAACATATAAGTTGCATTTAATGAAATGCACTCTATAACAAAAAAATAAAAACAAAAAACTGACGCACCAAAAACGAGTTGTCTGATTGAGACAAAAATTGGTGGGTAGGAGGATTATGTACAGAATAAAAAATGATTTTAATTTCAGAAAAATTGAATGACTTATTTCAGAGTTACATAGCTACAAAGTAACGAGCTCAATAAGGTGTTGATCCACTTTTAGCCTGGTGCCTCTAATAACGACCAAAGATGTCCGGCTTCAAAAGAAAATTGCACCTCAGACCATAACTTCTTGTTCAGGGCCAGTGTGCGGTGCAATAGGGAAAGCAGGATCGGCATGCTGCCCTGGGCGTCTCCAGATACGTCTTCGATGATCGTCAGGACACAGTTGGAAGCGGGATTCATCGCTAAGCACTATACGTCCCCAGTCAGCTTGATTCCAAACTGATCGAGCCAAGCACCGCTGTAACCTGGCTCAACAGTGTGCAGGCCAAGGTGGCAGGTGGCGTAGTGGTCGGTACGAGCGTAAGTTTCGCTTTATCAGCCGTCTGTGAATGGTCATAGTGGACACTCGTGTGCGGGTCGCATGTCTCTTGGTTGATAACGATGAATCAAGCCCTATAACAGCTGATTTGGCTATCAATCTGTCCTCCCGATCTGTTGTGGCCCTAGGTTGACAGCTACTATGATGACGCTGAAATCTGCCACTGTCCACCCATTCTTGCCAGCATCTTCTAATGGTCGCATCGTTTCGACCCATATAATGAGCAATCCTCCGATTTGCCCAACCTGACTCTTTCAATCCAATGATACAACCTCTTTCAAACTCTGACAGTTGCTCGTAATGAGCTAGAATCCTGTGGCGAGGCATTTCTTCAGTCATTGAAAGGTATCTTAAATCGCAATGCAACAGAAATTTTGACCATCAGATTGAAAATCGCTTCTTATGGACACCTGCTGAATGCGAACTTCCGATGCTATGTAGTTCCCTCTATTCATTCATTGGACACCAAATTTTAATCATTTGCATGTTCGGTACAAATGTCTTTGCATAGAAAGTTTCCTTACAATAGGGCAACTCCTTGTTGCGTCATTTTTTTTCTTGTTATAGAGTGTGTAGTTCGAAATATTTAACTGTAAATACTAAATAATTGAGAGGAAACAAAAGATTTGTAAATAAACTATTTATTTTGCAATAAATTGATAAATGTACAGTGATATAGCAAACAATATTTCCAACAATAATAGAACTGAATTGAGTGGAAGGAATCAGTTATATTAACATTTCAATGTAAATAAAAAAATCCTGACCACACGCAAAAGAAACGTAATAGTACTTCATTTTTTTTTAATTCTTTTTTGAGTTTTTTTAAATTTCATAAGAAATAAAAGGTGTGGTCAAGTACCATTTACAAAATAATTTCAAGTGTACACATTTTTTCATATACAAAGAAACATTTTGACAGGACGAAAGAATGTTTTACTCGAATACAAACATATCCAATTGGATAAAAAGTACAAAAACTCAAAATTTTGGAATGTATTTATCTATAACGTACTTATCAACAACATATTTACTCATTTATTATGGTTAATTTTCAAGTAAAAATAAATAATAATAATAACAATTTTGCTATTAAATTTTAAAGTGACCATATACTAAGGTATTTATCCCATCTTGCAAAATGTATCTTTTGCCATCTAAAGAGCAAAGAGTTGATTTTTAATAAGACAAAGTTCGCACGATGTGATTGTGACTCTCTATTTTTTGAGCTTTGGTTAATCCGCGACGACGATTTTAAAATATAACCTATGTTCGGCTCATCTGAAATTTTCATAAAATCAATTGGCTCCACTCAAAACCGTGAGTAGGTAAGGGTTGGGACATTGCTCATCCACATACCGGTTGATTCAAAAATAGTGTGACCAATTTCAAAGCATCATAACTTTTTTTCGCGCGCGCGAATTAAGTTATTTACTTGAAATTTTCCAAGTGTGGTTTCCTTTGGTATTGTACATTTTGCGTAAATGTTTTCGCCAAGCCAAAACAGCTTTTTGACCATTTTGAGGAGTATTTTTCCCGTGTCCTCTTTGATTGCTTTTTGAAGCTCTTGGAGAGTTCTTACATTACGTCTGTTTATTTGTTTTTTAAGTATCTCCATAAAAAAAAATAATTGCAATAAAGAAGATTGTGGTAGCCACTTCTCAGGAGGCAGAAAATTTATTTTTTA
Source organism: Trichonephila inaurata madagascariensis (assembly GCA_019973955.1). NCBI lineage: Eukaryota > Metazoa > Arthropoda > Arachnida > Araneae > Nephilidae > Trichonephila > Trichonephila inaurata. Next base: position 104,436 of record BMAV01025235.1, on the reverse strand, counting down.
ATCTTTCAGCCATTTTATAGTTGATTTTGCAGTATGACTTGGAGGGAATCTTGGTGCAAAACGGAGCTTGAGGACAAACGCTTGAGGGTAAAAACGTTTACTTTTTTTTATCAAGGGCTTCAAAACTTTATTTTGATGGCATTTAGCATCAATTTTAGCCTTTGGTTCTACAGAAAAAATGGTTTTGTTAAACCTTGAGAGGACAGTCCCATCCATACCATAACACCTGATGGGCAACTTTAATTTTCCAAAAAAGCTGCGTCTTTTCAATGTATTTTGAGTGAAATACGTTGTATGTTAGTTTTGCCAGTTGTAAATGACAGATGAAACAGTGCTTCATCCGAAGTTATCCAAGGTTTGTATCTACCTTTGCGAAACATTAAATACAGAGACAAAGAAAATTTTCTTTGTTTTTCTACGGTCTTTACAGACATTTGAAGACAGAGAGGTTAATTCACTTTTTCATAGCCAATTTTCTTTATCTTACGATAAATTGTCGATTGCGATAACTATAGTTTCCTTGCTGAAGTTCTTTAATGCATAGAATTTTCTGCAGCGATATTTTTTTTTTTGGATCACTACGTTGAAAATTAAGGGATATACATAAACGAAAAATACTCGACTTTGAGAAATTTAATCCGTTAGAGCTAATTATTTAATTAAAGATATTCAAATGTGTAAAATTAATTATATACACTGTTTACTTAAAATAAATAGTCAAATCGTTTTCTAAGATATTCTTTAACATACAAAAAAAATAAGACACTTAAATTTTGACATTAACTATTTTTTCGGGACAAAAATGATATTCTTCGCAATTCGCTGAAAACGTAATTTCTGCTATAAAACTGTTTGCCTTCCCCGCTAAAATACTCATCATAGAACCCGTGCCGCCATACATCTTAGAAGAGTGGGTTTCAAAGAATATTCCTGCTTAGTATCGTCAGAATATTCGTAAAAATGGTTATTCTATGTAATTTTAAAGTGAGTGATAAGCACCGTAGGTATAGATAAGGGGTTAAGGAATTCCTTTCGTCCACATTTTTTTCCTGGAGATTTTGATTTCCAGCCAAATTTTATTTCTCTTTTCAAAGTTTAGATAGTAATCCATTAGCAAAAGGTCTTTTCTGATTTTTCAATGCTTGATTTATAACAGAATTTGACAAACATCCTTCAAAAGCCTTAAAATTTCTTTTCGGGTTTGAGGATCTCATTTCGGAGCCCTAATTTACTCTCACTAATAAAAATAGTTAGATTGGTAATTTAAATGTTTCCTTTTCAAAATATAACTGGCAGCAAAGCAGTAAAAATTTACAATTCATAGTTATAAGCTTTTAAAATTGGTCACAATAATTTTGAATCAACCGGTAGATTATTTGCATTCAAATAAAGGATGTATTTTGACCGTTTGGTTTCATCGTAGCAGTCTAAATATTTGAACTAAATCTATGATATACCATCGAAATGCCACCTCTTATGCTTCTCTCGACAAATAAATGCATGCCTAAATCAGTAAAAAGTTCCAGTGACATGTTTGCCAAGCGAGTCCTGGATCTGTATAACAATGACACAGATCTAGTATATAAAAATTTAGACGCAATTGTTGAAAGTTTTGAAAAACGTCAGCAAGTAGAATCGCGTCACTCTTCACGTACAAATCGTGATACTCTCCTAGAGTTTAAAGATTAAAACTTTTCCATACGTTTTGACAATGTGCATAGTCATCGTCACTTACAGGTTCCTTTATAAGTGAGTTAAAAAAGGCTTCTTTAGGGGGCAAGCATAATTCATTAAATTTTTGTAAAGTATTCATATAATAGGGGTAAATTCCTTTATGAAGCATGAGATCGGGTTTTTTCCTTTGTTAGAGTTAATTCAGTTTTCTCTAAATTCGAAACTAACTTTTCAAGAAAGGCATTTAAAAATTGCCGCGAATCAAGAAAACTTAGAGAACTGATAGAAATATATATATATATTTCCACTATCGGAAGGTATAGAAGTAAGATTTTTGCTTTTTATTTTTCCAACATTCTGCATGATTAAATAGGAATGATATCCTCTTAAATTATGAATTACGACGGGGATATGTTTTGACAATGAATCAGTAATATTACAAATATTATGAGCAGCACCACGATATGAACCGGTGCGATCCCGGATTCTATCCCTCAATAAAGGCTTTTCACATAATTAGTGGTGTTTTTAAAATGTAATTTATATATATATTCTCTTCAGAAAGAATGTATTGGCGCTCAATATTTTCAAAATATCTTCCTTTTCTATAATAATGCTTTTTAAGAAATGGTCAACGCATTTTCTTATCGATAAGCAACAGGCGGTTTTTTAAAATTTCCATCAGGTCCAGTCACCACATTTGCATAACCACATGATATATGATTAGCTATTGGCCCTGGGACAGATCTTTTGGGATCAGGGGCGCATGAGTTAATTTTCACGATAAGGGATTCAAAGTCGGCGTAAATAGTATATGGGACAAATATGTTAAATTTAAAGATTTCAAATTCTAACCATTTGTTTTCGAGCGTTTTATTTTTTGTTCCTTATGTTCTCTACAGTCAACTACACTGGCCTCCAAAAGTTAAGGAACAACATGTTTTTCGAAGCTCGCCGTAAAAAAAATGACAGTAACAATAAAAGTTTTAGTTTATATAAATGATAAAAATGAACTTTATGCAAATTTATGCAAAAACAATAGCTATCACTTTTTTTAATAGGAAAGAACAGATATATATGAGTGAGAGAAAAATATCCATATATCAGGCTTTCGTAATTAAGCGTGTAACTTTTGTTGTTTTACAACTTTTGTTAACAGATTTGTTGACAATAGGCAGTGGGTTCTCACAATGTCTGAGAGAAGCCGTTTCCCGATTTGTTAAGGTGGAGGTTGGTCGGATGGATGGAAATAGGGTTGTCGCAGGCTGATGCTGCTAGGCGTCTTAATGTGTCTCGTAGAGTGGTCCACCGTCTCTGGAATCAATATCCAACCAAAGCATCTGTGTCCAGAAGATATGTTTCAGGCCTACCACGAGCTACAACACCTGCAGGAGACCTTTTTATCGCTCTTTCGGCCCGAAGGAGAAGAAGGATTTCTGTGCCGCAACTTGTTGCAGACCACTCTTTAGCATCAGGAAGAAAAATATCCGCTAGTATGGTGTGAAGGCGTCTTCACAATTCAGGTCTCTATGGAAGGCGACGAGTTGTGTGTGTACCCCTCAACAGACAACAGAGAAGGGCCCGCTTATCTTGTGCAAGAGAACACGTTTCCTGGACCTGACAGCGATTGGCTTCTGTACTCTTTACAGACGAGTCCAGATTCACACTGGATTCAGGATGTCTGCTCATCTGGAGGGAACGAAGCACCAGATATTATCAATCCAACACAGTTACCGAAGTGGTGGAGTAATGGTTTGGGTAGGAATTTCACTCAGTGGTTACACTGACCTACATGTGTTCCAGGGAGGAACTGTGACTGGTGTGAGATACTGGGATGAGTTCCTTGATCCATATGTCCACCCATACGCCGGTGCAATTGGCAATGACTTCATTCTGATGGATGATAATGCACGACTTCACCGAGCTGTAATTATTGAGGAATATATGGAGGGTCTTTGTTTAGAGCAAATGGAATGGCCAGCTCGATCTCCAGACTTAAATCCTATAGAGCATATTTGAGACTATCTTTGTAGACAGGTTGCTGCTTTAAGTTCTCTTTAGGAGAGCTTTAGGAGGTCTTTAGGAGAGCTGGAACAAAGTTTACTCCGTGTCTGGTCCCATTTCGAGAATCGACAACTTAATTGACAGCATGGAAAGTCGATGCCGCCAATGCATTCAAGCTAGGGGGAGCGTATCCCTTATTAAAACCCATTTTTGTTAGGTTTCTATGAAATTTTACCACATAAAGCTGTGGTTATTATTTTTTCCAAGAATAGACTTTTCCAGTGAGATTGCTTTTTTTTGTTGTAAATCATTTTTGAATTTTTGTTATGTAAACTTCTATCTTGCAGTCAATACATAACTGTCTTGTGAAAATGTCATCCAAATTTGGTGTTTCTACATTCATTCATTTGCAAATAAGGTGCAAAAATCCGGTTGTTCCTTATCTTTTGGAGGCCGGTATATATGGGCATCTAAGTTTGATTTTTTAACAAACCTGTGAAGACAATAATTACAATAAAAACTTTCCAATTTAAGTTGTATTAAGTCTGAAAGAAATCGATTTAAATTTTTACTAAGACTTGTGTCTTTTTTCTTGATTTGAGATCAAGAGCAAATTTACATGCTTATCAAAATTCTCTCTTTGTTGTTATTTTCAAGCGGAATATTTCCTTCTCGAAACCGAATACATTGATATTTTTTTTAAAAAATATCAATCCATCTTATTCCATCTTATTTAACGGAATAGGTCAAGTAAGGTTTTTTGTGCATAACTCACTCTGAAATTTTAAATAATTACTCACTCTCTTTGCATTGGCTTGAGCAGGATGAAGATGAGCTAAGATACACCATAAAAATCAACGCTGGTCCTCATTTTTTATATTCAAAATTGCTTTTTTCTTTGTCGGTTTTGGTGGAATGTAAAAAGCTATTACAGATGGCAATCTTAAGTACATCACCTCTTGGAATTGATAAATTCAATGCAAAATATTTAAGGTAGCACAATTCTGAAATATATTTCAAGTTTATATTTTAGAGTTATTTGAAAATAGAATAACATTTTCTTATAACAGAGTAGCTTACATTTGATTTTATTATTTTTTAAGAAAAATGTAATGAACTTGTTACCTATGCAATGCTTGTTTCAACGTCTGGAGTTTCCTGGCTTAAGGATATAGCACATCTTGATCTAAAGTATGAGGTCTCAAAATCCTCTGCAATAATTTTTCAAATGAAGCTCTTGAGGTGCCACTTCACACCCTGCTTTGAAGACACTGTTTCCGTTATTTTATCCCAAAGTTCGGTTTGAATGCTGTGAAGTCCTTCGATGTTAAAATAGCTGGAAAGAATGTGTACTCTTCAAAAGTATCAAAGCACGCATTTCTAGTTCTGAAATGGATGAAACAGTTCGTTTTCGTGATGGTGCGGTTGAAATTGAAGAAAGACAAGTCCGGCCGTGGATGGAGAGAGTGGTTTCTGAGTTGTAACAGTTGCACGCGAAGACTTACTGAAAAATTTGAAAATATTGTAAGAAATAACAATTTTTCTTTTACAATTTTATTGAAATGCGGTTTTTTTGACAAAAAAAAAATCAAAATTTATTTTAAGTGCGCTTATTAATTAAATTACGTTAGAAAATTATCATGGGGAGAATATAATTTAATGTTGGGAGCTCTGTGCACTCGCGCGAGATTTTGGAATTTGGGGGAGCGTGTTTTAAAATATCTGAAAGGAAACGATGAACTGCCCAGTGCTACTCAACAATGAAGACTCGCTATAGGATTAAACATGTTATGGAATATTTAAATAATTTTAATTGAAGATTGTATTTTTTCTACCCTAATTGGTTCTCTTGTAAAAAAACTTTTAAATGTTTTGTCTCTATTATGAAGAAAAAAGATTCACGTGTTTCACAGTAATGCAGGAAATATCTACCAAAGTTAATAATGTTCCGAGATATAATAGATTTATAAATTTAATATTAATTTTGAAGGATTCATTCAGTTCAGGTGGTTTTCAAGATGATAAAAAAATGCTGATCTTTTCATATAAATCCTTTTTCAATTTTTCTACAAGACATTAATTGTTCCCCACATGAAATCCAAACTGAAATTATTAACCTACAGCACCAAGCAAGACTGAAAAGCAAGCATAAGGAACTTATTTCAACTTAAGTGATCCAAATTATATTGAATTTTGAAAATTTGAACCAACTAGTAATTTTCCAAATTTACACGACTTCCATGTCAGATATTGTGTTTGTTTGGGATCAACATTTGTTTGTGAACGAATATTTTCTATTACGAATATAATATAAAATCATAATATACTTCAGAATTAACTGAGATACACTTAAAACAACTTACTTTTGTTAACTTCTTCAAGAACTACCCTGCTGGCCACCATAAATGCAACACCAAGAAAGAGAAGAGATAGCACAACAAAATTTATTTTGTAGATAACATGTTTTTTGACCAAGTATCAAATGATTAAATTTATAGACTTCTGTGAAGTGTGGTTCCTGCCAGAATCAGTAGCTAGAGATGCCGCCATTGTTGGAGATTACCGCTGCCACACGCCTCGACATTGATTAAAAGGGACTTTGGATGTGCTCTTGGGGTACAGCGGACCAAGCAGCTTCCATACGTTGCCAAATTTGATCTGGTGTGGAAGCTGGGGGTGTAATCTGGGTCAATCGTTGAGCAACCATGGACCATTGTGACGGGCTCACGCGTCTTTTCTTTAACATGACCTCTGGGTTCTTTGGAGGCCAAGATTAATGACAACTATTTTCCAACCAAAACCCAAGAAGCGAAATGTGAAAAAGAAATGCAAATAAGATAGCTTTTAAATAACAGAAGTTTCAGTAAGTCATCTGGCAATTTGGGAAATGTTATGTGTGAAAGTAATACAAGCGAGAATTGACAGCCAAATGTGAAGTTACCTTGAAGATTAAAGACACTAGGTCAAGGTGCATACCATTGCACGCGCGCCCAGATGCCTCTTCATAAGACTGAAACTAAATTTGGATTAAGGTAGGATTGATTATTTGATATTAGGATTTGTAATATATTATTAGAAGTGAGAGTAGGCGGATTAAGTAATTATAATGGTCTAAGTTACGCGATTCGGTTTAACTATTACTGTGTGTTTGTTCATTATAGATTCTCGCTTAAATAACATTATCAAAATTGTTAGACATTTAAGTTTCATTCTTGATAAAGTCATATTAAGAATTAAAAATGTCTATTCCTTTTGCAAACCTTACACCTCTAGCTCATGCTGACAATCAAAGAAACGGTCACATAAGGGGGGTGGTATCACAGTGGCGCCCAACGCAATTTAATTTATATGACCCCGGGGTAGGGAGCTCGAGTGGGTTTGGTATTTTACCAGAAGTGTGCTTTTCCGGGTCGGAAAATGTGGCCGACTTTTTGGAAGCCATAGACAATCAGATAAAATTACTAGAAATACCCAGCGATTTGGCATGTGCTTATTTGAAAGGTCATCTCCGGGGAAGGGCCTGAGACTGGTATCAGATATTCGAATCAGTGTTAGTGCAGGATACCGCCAAGGATTTCCCGCAGCTAAAAGCAGAATTATCAAAAGCATTCTTTGCCATACGGAATAAGAAAGATATAGAAACTCGGTTTTATGCGAATCAGCAGAGAAAATACCAGGAAGCAAAGGAATTTGTTTTCGATTAATTATTATAGTTGCATGAAAAACTAGAACTGGGGATGTCGCAGGTGGACTTGGTAGATCACGTTTTTGTTAGACTCGAACCACAAGTTCAACTTTATGTGGAGGTTCGAAATCCTCAAAACACGGTACAACTTTTGGAGATCTTAGCTAAATTTGAAGAGAGAAATTCTTGCAAAACAACGCGGGGTTCGTGGAATGGTGATATTGTGGAAAGACGAGGCTGGAATGAGCGTAGGATGTCTAATGCTGGTGATAATCATAGAAATTGGAGAAATTCAGAAGTTGGGTGTAGACCAAGTTATGGCAAAAATGATTATAGGGGGTAACTACGATAATGGCCGTCAAGGAAATCAATGGTTCGAGAGTAGGAATAGATTTCAGAACGAAAACCGCAGATTCAACGAGAGGGGATACCAATTTAGAAAGGAAGATCGAAATGATGATTTTAATAGAGGGGACCGCAGAAACAGGGGTTCGAGGGAGAATTTCAGTCGAGGCGATAGGATGCAAAGGGGACGATTGAATGTTTTGAAAGTTAGTGATGTTCAAAGTAATCAAAAAAAAACTCGGCAGTGGATATACGGATTAAACTTTCTGCGATATGTATGTCTCCAGTAGAACTTCCATATGTTCCTATTTTATTAAATGAAACATTTACGAAAGCGTTATGGGACACTGGAGCGGAGAAGTCATTTATATCGGAAAAAATGTATAGAAAATATTTTTATAAGCAAGTAAAAAAATCGCATGCACAGTGATCACGGCACAGGGAGCGAAATGTTAAAATGTAGGCATTGTAGAATTGAATGTTCGAATTAAGGAGTTTGAAAAACATTGGTTGTTTCATGTGTTGACAGATTTGGAATACCCATGTATTCTCGAGGTAGATTTCATACGTGGATCAAAGATTGTTTTGGACTGATTAAAAATCGTTAAATATTCCCGATTCGCAAATAGATACGGTGGTTAAAACATTTGAGGAAGGAAATGTAGAAATAGATCTGTCTAAGACAAAGTTGAAGGATAATCAAAAACAGGAATTACAGAGTTGTTTAGTAGTTTTAAGGGATTGTTCTCAGATAAACCAGGACTTACTCATGTTTTATACCATGAAATTGATACGGGAGATAGTCCACAGGTGTTTTCTAGGCCGTACTGGTACGATAGGCAGAAACAAGCGATACTCGATTATCATGTGGAGAAAATGTTGGAGGAGGGAACCATACTTCCGGTTCAATCCCCGTAGGCGTCACCAGTAGTGTTATGTAAAAAAAAATAATGGGTTACCACCGGATAATCCGGAAGCATATAAAATTGATGTTGACGATAGGAAACTTAATTCAATCAGGAAGTATCCTCGTTATCCCTTACCTTTAACAGATGATATACGACAATCCCCTATACGACAATAATGTCATCTCTTGATCTAAGAAGTGCGTACTTTCAAATGGCAGAAAACCCTAGTGATATTGTTAAGACCACGTTCGTTGTAAAAAGTGGCACCCACGCATTTCGGCGTATGCCATTTGTCTTATCAGGGGTGGCTCCCAATTTTCAGAAGGCGATTGAGATCATATTGAAACCGGTGATAGGGAGATTTGTGAATGTTTCTATGGATGACGTAATCATCTCGTCTCCATCATTCACTCAACATGTTGAGCATTTAAGGGAAGTTTTTAGGTTATTACAAGATGCAGGATTGAACTTAAATAAGGAAAAATGTAAATTTGGTTGTGATGAATTGAAGTATTTAGGATTGATTATTAGTAAGGAAGGAATCAGAATGGATGAGACAAAGGTTCGAGCCATACTTGAGATGAAACCACCACGTAATTCCAAGGAGGTATCCAAGTTTTTAGGTATGTCCCAGTGGTACGCGAAATTTATTAAAAATTATGCTGATCTTTGCGAATCCCTTTATAATCTTAAACGAAAACTAAACAAATTTTTTTGTTCAATTGAGGCGCAGAAGGCATTCGACGCGGTCAAGGCGGCCATAACGAAGGCACCAGTTTTAAAATGGCCGGATTTCAAAAAGCCTTTCGAGTTATTTAAAGATGCAAGTTCAATAGGTGTGGGAGCGGTTCTAAATCAGGAACAGAGACCAGTTGTATTTGCTTCGCGTACACTTAGAAATGTTGAGAAGAATTATACGGTAACCGAGAGAGAATGTTTAGCAGTAGTTTGGGCGCTGAACAAATTCAGAACATATTTAGGTGCACTGCCGATTTAAGTTATTACTAACTTTAACGCGTTTAACTCATGGGAAAAATTTGTCAAGTAGGATGATCAGATGGGCACTCAAATTAGCAGAATTTAATACAGAATGGGAACATAGGCCTGGAACTCAAAATGCGGTGGCGGATGTTTATCAAGAAACCCAGTTGAAAGTATAATGGGAGAGAAAGTTAATTGTGCAATAATTAGAGATTTAGTACTTACGTCGCGAGAACAGTTAATAACAGAGCAAAAGAAAGACCCAGAACAAGGTCATATCTATAGATATTTAGAAAACCCAGAAGATAGCTCATTTAATGCGACGATATGTGAGGATTGGTCCAAAGACTTTAAACTTATTGAGGGCTTGTTATTTTATGCTAAATATACGACTTCACTAGGTGAAATGCGAGTATACATTCCTAGGCTTATAAGGAATGAAGTAATGAGAGAATTTCACGACAAGCCCATAGCAGGTCATTTTTTCGTTTTAAGACTTATCATAAAATAAGGGACGTTTGTTATGTCCCGTGTATGAGAAAATTTATTGATCAATATGTCTCTACATGCCATATGTGCCAAGTTAATAATTATAAAAACGCGTTACCAGCTGGTCGATTAAATCCAATTCTATCAAATTATCCAAATGAGATAGTTACGTTAGATTTGTTAGGTCTGTATCCTACATCGAGAGAGAGACGTAATCGATATGGTTTAGTAATTACCGATCATTTCAGCAAATGGGCTGAAATCATACCTCTTAAAAAGGCCTCGGCTGGTATAATAGCGGATACTTTTTTTGATAATTTTATATCTCTTTTTGGAGCTCCAATAAAATTAATAAGTGGTAACGGTCCCCAATTTATATCCGAGATTTTTGAACATTTAAATGAAAGATTAGGCATAAGGCATGTGAAGACTGTTGTATATAGGCCTCAGGCAAATAGAACCGAACGCGTGAAGCGCGATCTTGTGCAAATGATTGCAAATTATGTAAATGATGAACATGATAAATGGGACCAGTTCTTACGTGAGTTTGCTTATGCTATTCGTACAGCAGTGAATGAAACAACGGAAAAAAACCCTGCAGAATTTTTTTAGGTCGAAATTTGATTACCTCATTTCAAAAATTAGTAATGGTATCGGACGGAACTGAGTTTGCAGTAGGAGGTATTGAAAGATTATTTCATGAGGCTAGACGAAACACAAAAGATAAACATGAAAATGGGAGTAGTATTATAATAGACGCAGACGTGATATACAAATTAAGGTGAATCGCTGGGTTTTGATAAAAATGCATCCTTTAAATTCAGCGACAAAGAAAATAGAGGCTAAATTTAAACGAAAATGTGAAGGTCCGTATAGAGTGTTAGAAGTAAAAAATAATAACAGAGTTATATATGGAGGTCAGGAAAAAGGTTGACGGTCAATGTCGATCAAGTGAGAATATATCGTCATAGGAAATGTGACGAGATTGAGATAAGAACAGGTAGTTCGGATAGCAATAGTTCACGTCATGAAACGAGTAGTTGGGAAAGCGTACAACGGAGATCAAATGAGTCGCAGTATGGTAGGAAGAAGGGGTCAGATGTAAAGCGTGAGTTAGAGGAAAAAGGGATAAATTTTAGGACAAATCAAGGTGAGAGACACACAGGTAGGGCCGATAAGAGCGGACCAATTATCAGATCACTACCTAGGTCTTTCTCAAATTGTGAGAAAAAGATTAAAGGAAGAAGACAGGAGAGATTAGGATATAAACGATCGCGTGGATCTTGGTCAGGTGGACCAGAGAGAAAGATGCAGAAACGTGTAGACTATAAAATAAACAAAAGAAAATTATCGTCAAATAATACTACTAATATTTATATAAGTAGGAAGAGGAACCCAACGGAAGAAACAGTAGTTCAAGATAGAGAGAGGTATAACCTAAGACCGCCAAAGGAGCAGAGATCGGAGTTCCGACCAACCATTGAGAGGAAGTCAAAACAAGCAAGACCAGATCGAACCAGGAACAGCCGAGAAGAACACTGCAGACCCTACATCAAGGAGCAGGCAAGATCAAGCAGCAGGAAGATCAAGGAGCAACAAAAAGAAAATCCCCAGCAAAGCGGCCAGGAAAGGAGAGGAGGAGCGAAGACCAACAGTACCTTATCCTTGGAGGTTCTAGTGGGAGACGCCAAGCCATAAAATTCAGGTTGTATTGTTTCATTTTATATTCTTTCCAACAAGTGGTCGGAAGAATTATTGCAGAGAAGGAAGTGTAGGGTGGTGTTTAAAATTTATAATCCAAGCAAAAGTTGACACTACAATGAGTGTTTTTTTTTTTTTGAACTTTTGATTTGTAAAATTTTTTTCTCAATTGATGGAGAAAACAATTGTAATTATGCATTTGTTTACTTCGATGTATGACTTCGCTCTGCGCGATTTATGGGGAGTTTATATTGGAAGGACCAGATGAGGTGTATATATGAAAATTAGTTGTAATTTAAAAGTGATATATAATGTATAAAAATTGTGAAATGTACTGGTATTATGTGAATATATATTATGCCCAGTGACTTAAAGTGTTTTTATTTCAGGGTGACAGACCCTGAATTCCAATTAGAAAAGGACGAATAGAAGCAAATTTTTGTTCTTTCAATATGACTCCAAGTCGTCAGACAAAGGAAACCTCATAGAAGAGCAGTGGAAAGAAGCTTATTGTAATAAATTAAAAGTAGATTTAAGTTAGTTAAGGGGCATGCGGACCTCATTTTTTTACTCTAAGTCAAAGATGGTTTTTTACCCTGTCCCTCTTCTCAGATGAGGTATGCCCACATATCTTATGTAAAAGTGAGAATCTACCATGATTAAAATGCATAACCGTTAATGTTGGTCTGGTTGATTGAGTAAAATTTTTTGTGGCTGTCAAGAGTTCAAATTAAGGAGGAATATTAAAAATTAAATTTAAGATGAATAATGAAAATTAAAGTTTAAGTTGAATATTGAAAATTAATAGTTAAAATGAGGATTCAAGGTTAAAATTTAAATAAAACTTGGAAAGTGAGGAGATTAAGAAATAAAAATTTATACACGTAATTTCTTAAGGGCCATTAAGACCCTCGAATAAATCATGTATTGCTTCTAGGAGGGATTGTGACGGGCTCACGCGTCTTTTCTTTAACATGACCTCTGGGTTCTTTGGAGGCCAAGATTAATGACAACTATTTTCCAACCAAAACCCAAGAAGCGAAATGTGAAAAAGAAATGCAAATAAGATAGCTTTTAAATAACAGAAGTTTCAGTAAGTCATCTGGCAATTTGGGAAATGTTATGTGTGAAAGTAATACAAGCGAGAATTGACAGCCAATTGTGAAGTTACCTTGAAGATTAAAGACACTAGGTCAAGGTGCATACCATTGCACGCACACCCAGACGCCTCTTCATAAGATTGAAACTAAATTTGGATTAAGGTAGGATTGATTATTTGATATTAGGACTTATAATTTTCATTCTTAATAAAATCATATTAAGAATTAAAAATGTCTATTCCTTTTGCAAACCCTACACCTCTAGCTCACATTGACAATCAAAGAAACGGTCACCTAAGGGGGGCGGTATCACACCACGTGTTTTCTATCGGTGAAAGATCCGGAGAACGAGCCGGCCAGGGAATCTGGTGATTGACGAAAAACCTTTGGACAATGTGTATCACGTGTGGTCGCGCATTATCCCGCTGAAATATGGCTGTGGCAAAGCCCTGAATGTAAGGAAGGACAACTGGCTCCAACACCTCGGAGATGTACCGCTGGCTGTTTAAAGTACCGGCAATGCGTACTAGAGGAGTGCGAGAGTGATATCCAATACCACCCCATACCATAATACCCGGTGCAGGACCAGTGTGGTGGTGCATTTCGCAGCTGTCAGCATCCTCTCTCCACGGTGTCTCCAGACTCGAATCCGACCACCGTGGTGTTGCAGACAGATGCGTGACTCGTTCGTAAAGACATCTTCATTCTATTCTGCAGCCCACATCCTTCTTTTATCGCACCATTGGCGGTGGAGACGTCTGTGGTTTTAATTCAAGGGTAGACCAAGCAATGGACGTCTTGCGGACAGACCACTCTGCTGTATACGGCGTCGAATGGTACGGCAGACACTGAATGATGAGTTACAGACTCAATGTGCTGTGCTATGGTTCGTGATGTGACTGAGCGATCCGTCACTGCCATGCGCACAATTTGCCTGTCCTCACGTGAAGTGGTGAACTGAGGTGGATGCGATCGACCACGTCGGTCCGTCGTACCCTCCGGCATCCAACGGTTACATATCCGCATTACAATCGTTTGGTTTCGTCCAACACGCCTACAGATTTTCTTGAAAGATAATCCACAATCTCGGTAGGTCACTATCCTTCCTCTGTCGAACTCGAATACTTGATTAAAAGCTGATCGCTGTTTTCTACGAGACATAACTGATCGTTTTTTGAAAAAACCACTAGAAAAACACAATTGCCGAACTTGAAATCCTCGAAATCTCCAAGCCTTAAATATTGCTTTGAGGTGGCGCCACAGGCGCGCGTGATTTGTGTCTGCACTGAAATTCTAATTTTTTGCATATCTCACGTCTGATAACGCATGTTGTAAATTCCATGTTATTTGCATGCTTCCTTCAGTGTGTTGCATTTACGGTGGCCAGCAGTGTAATTCTAATATAGAATGACTTGGTAACAAAATTATAAATTTAAAAGCCACATTAATTACTAACTGTTTAATAATGAATTAGAATTATATATTTAAAGTTACTCATTTCTATTTTATACCTAAAAAGTTTATTAAAAAAAGTAAACATTTTATTAACAATAAAATCAAAGTATTTATTATATTATTTTTAAAGTTTTACTACTCATGCTTGAAATATGCTAATTGCATAAAAATCCCATAAGCCAATAGGCTACATTTTTTTCACTTTTTTATGTCTTGTTTGTTGGAAAAGTTGGAAATGCCATGCATAATGATTTATTATCAGATAGTGAACCTTTTACTAATAAGGTTGGCCACCCCTGTGGTTGAGGGACCGCGTATGGCTTGTAAAGGTACAGAAGAATTTTCTTTTCCATTGGTGGTTTGAGACAGTTTTGTGACCATCGGAGTTATTTTGTCTTTCGGAGTCTTTGAATGTAGAGCAAGAGTTTTCTTTCTGTTGAATCTTTTTTTACTTATTTTGCAATAAAATAATTTTTAGTAACTTGAATTGAAAGTTTATGTCTTTTCAAATTGCAGCGATGCGTGAAAAGACTGTCGAATTGATCGCATGAAAATGTCCCTCTTAAAACGCAATCGAAGGGCTCATCTTCGCCCGCTTGATAAGTCTCCAAAAATCTTCAGCAGCTAAAACCTTGTCATTGATAGGGAATCAAGTACACTGTTTCATTATCCATTGGGAAGATTTTAAGCGGGAAATAGGTACAGAATAAAAATCTTCGAGCGAAAAGTGAATTGTCTCATTCACATTGTCTTCTTATATGCAGTATCCACTGTAATGTTATGCGTAGGAATACAGTGAAGAATAATTAGAGTAGCTGCTAAGTGGCCTATATTAGAAAGCCTTTTTTAACGAATTGCTAAAGAAAGGGCTGACGAGAGTGTCTGAAATTTCCCTTTAACCACAGGAATGGGGTTTTACAATCTCTCTGCTGTTAAACTGATTTTTTCTACCTTCAAAAGCTGTAAAATTCCTATTATTTCATACTTACTCCCAAGGAGTACGCTTTTCTCCCCACAACTGAATGAATGGGGTTTTACAACCTCCCTGCAGGTAAACCGAATTTTCCCGTTTTCGTCAATTGAAAGTTTCAAGTATTTTATACTGATATATTCGCAAAATCTGCTTTTGGGACAAGTGAGGTCTGGACTTTTTGCGACATTTGTTTGTGCTTTTTGAAAGACATACTCAGAAAAATTGTTTTTTAAAAGCTAATAGGATAATTACGGAATAATATGGAAAAATAACTTCAGTGATACATTGGCAGGCATTTTCAATTGCTGGGTCTCGTTACCGGAGTGACTCGTTTGAAAAAATTGCTTTTTTCCGATAGTAAATCTACATATCTATGTGAATAAATCTTTTCAGATATGAAGTATATTTTGAGTCCATAAAGAAGTGGCTTAACTAAACATTGAGAATTATGTGTCTAACTGAAAGTCACAAATTATACCCCTGATATTGCGATATTAAGTAGAGTTTTTCAGGAACAAGGTTCGCATTAAAATTTTAATTTTTTTATTCAACTATATTGAAGGATATCTTGTTGTTTATTTTTAGGTGATTAAGTAACTTTAAATTAGGTATAATTTATATATATTAAAACTCTAAATCTGTATTTTGACCTTTATTCCCTAATTCTGCACACATTGCCACACGAATGGAATTGTTTCAAATATTTTCTAATGCGTGGAACCTTTTGATTTGGTTACAAGGTTGCCAATTCCTGCTCTAGAGAAGGATGCAAGTCTCAGCAACGAAGGGATGGGTGTTCGACGATGAAATTACGTCTCTTTTTCTATGAGCAAATTTATGTGAATTCAAACAGAGGTTTTCTTTCTTCCTTATTATTTTTTTAGAAGAATATGCAATTAAAATAAATTCTGTTCATTAAAACTTTTAGCTCGTATTTTGTAAAGCTAAGTAACGTTATTTATTTATTTTTTATTTATTTATTTTGCTTCCTCTATTATTTTGCACAACTTTTCATTTTCTCTATTATTTTGATCCCGTGATGAAACATTTGAACGAACTGCCAATTTCTTTTTCGATACCAGTGTGACATTTTACTGTTCTGTTACTTGTTTAATGTTATGTGAGGAAGAATTTTTAAGTATTATTTTTAGTTGGGATTTTTCACCAATTATTCATCAATTTTAAAAAGTTTAAAATATTTCTTTTCATATTCTACTTTAATTTTTCTGATTTGTTTCCTCACATAGATAGAGAAAATAGCCCACGCATTGCTGACGTTACCTATGTGAGAAATTTGAAATATAAAATTTTCCCCTGGAAAAAAGAATTGACACTTTATAAGGCCTTCTGACTCCTAGGGACATTGAAATTACTCTTTATTTATTTAGGAGAAAATGTTGAGAATATATCACGAAGACCTCAATTCTCTCCTCTAGAAAATATTACATTGATCGAGATATCCCGCGCAACGTTGGGAAACGCAGCTAGTAGCTTATATTAACTGATTTAAATGTTTAATTTTAACTCTTAGCTCCATTAATAGAGAACCGATAGCTTGTCTTAAGCTAAAAGTAAGTTTATTTCACACACACACACACACACAAATTATTTAATACAAAATGTTATATTTATTACTGTTCAAGTCTAGTTACGTGGAATTGTTGCGTGGAATATTTATTATAGATCTATTTACCGTAAAATCCGGCGTATAACACGCACCTATACTTTCAAGCTGTATTTTTTTTAATTTTTAGGTATATTCGCCGTATAATGCGCACCCCCCCCCGTTTTTTTTTTTTACGAAAAAATTTGAAATGTACGTGTGCAGTTTTCTTATGTTTTAAAGTCATTATTTATTGTATGAATCATCCCAGACTCTCTTTTGAAAGAATAGTATACCTCTAGAATTATACAACCCTTTTAAGCGCAAGGAGGGAAGGGGGGGGGGAGACCGAATCAGTGCCATGGCTGGATTTTTTCCACGCTTTTCTATAAGCATTGATTCCTTTTTCCCCTTTCGTGTGATGTACGAGGCGGACGATTAATTTTGAAATAAATTAGAACAAGTCTGAGACTTATTACGCTCGTTGTCTGTAGTATATTCAATACTATGAATAATAACGAATACGCTTCAAACAGCGAGCAGTTAAGATGCGTCCTGGTAAACGAAGCAAAGCACAGTGCCGATTTCAAGATCTAAGTGATTCAATTTACAAAAGAAAATGGAAATCATGTTGCAGCAAGAATGTTTGATATTGGCAAAAGCTTCATAAGGGAGTGGGAAAAAAAAATGAAATGACAGTAATTAACATGCCAAAGAAGAAATGTGCTTTACGTAAAGGAGTAACGAAATGGCCTATTTTAGAAGAAAGTGTTACGAACTGGGTCCTAAAAAATCGTCTGAATGGATTAATTGTAACAAGAAACAGTGTACGTTTATTCGCCTTAAAATGGTAAAAAAAGAATGCCTTTTCATGTTATCCAACAATAAAAGTTCATAGGGTTTGTTTTTTCTTTTAAATAAACAGTATTTCGATATATAAGTCTAATTTTTTTTTAATTCTCATTTTTTTTAAGCTCTCATTTTTATACTCGGCATATAACGCGCACCCCCAAATTTCGATCTTATTTTTTGTGTTAAAAGTGCGCGTTATACGCCGGATTTTACGGTATTTCATCAGAGCTAGATAAACATTTTACAAAAATTTATCTAATCTAAAAGTTTATTCTGCACACATATATACACTGGTGTGCAAAACTTAAGCAAAAGGTGATTTTTTTTTTCCTCTTTTGGCCATAACTCCACGAAAAAACATCCGAGAGACATGAAATTCAGAAATGAGAGACGGTCTTTTGTACACTGCTGGCCACAGTAAATGCAACACTCTGAAGGAAGCATGGAAATAACATGAAATTTACAATATGCATTAGCGGAGGTGAGATATGCAAATGATTAGAATTTCAGAGCAGACACACATCAAGCGCACCTGTGGCGCCGCCTCAAAGCGCTATTTAAGGCTTGGAGATTTCGATGATTTCAAGTTCGGTAATTGTGTTTTCCTTGTGGTTTTTTCAAAAAATGATCAGTTATGTCTCGTAGAAAACAGCGATCAGCTTTTGATCAAGTATCCGAGTTCGACAGAGGAAGGATAGTGGACTACCGAGATTGTGGATTATCTTTCAGGAAAATCGGTAGGCGTGTTGGACGAAACCAAACGACTGTAATGCGGATATGTAACCGTTGGATGCCGGAGGGTACGACGGACCGACGTGGTCGATCGCATCCACCTCAGTTCACCACTTCACGTGAGGACAGGCAAATTGTGCGCATGGCAGTGACGGATCGTTCAGTCACATCACGAACCATAGCACAGCACATTGAGTCTGTAACTCATCATTCAGTGTCTGCGCGTACCATTCGACGCCGTTTACAGCAGAGTGGTCTGTCCGCAAGACGTCCATTACTTGGTCTACCCTTGACGTAAAACCACAGACGTCTCCACCACCAATGGTGCGATAAAAGAAGGATGTGGGCTGCAGAAGGGAATGAAGTTGTCTTTACTGACGAGTCACGCATCTGTCTGCAACACCACGGTGGTCGGATTCGAGTCTGGAGACACCGTGGAGAGAGGATGCTGAACAGTTGCGTTATGCACCGCCACACTGGTCCTGCACCAGGTATTATGGCATGGGGCAGTATTGGATGTCACTCTCGCACTCCTCTAGTACGCATTTCCGGTACTTTAAACAGCCAGTGCTACATCTCCGAGGTGTTTCAGCCAGTTGTCCTTCCTTACTTTCAGGGCTTGGCCACAGCCATATTTCAACAGAATAATGCGCGACCACACGTGACACGCATTGTCCAAAGGTTCTTCGTCAATCACCAGACTGAATTGCTTCCCTGGCCGGCTCACTCTCCGGATCTTTCACCGATAGAAAATATGTGGTCCATGGTTGCTCAACGAATGACCCAGATTAAACCCACTGCCCCACCAGATCTATTTTGGCAACGTGTGGAAGCTGCTTGGTCTGATGTAATCCAAGAACACATCCAAAGTCTCTTTGAATCAATGCCGAGGCATGTGGCAGCGGTGATCTCCAACAATGGCGGCTACTCTGGCAGGAACTACACTTTCCAGAAGTCTATAAATTTAATCATTTGATACTTGGTCAACATGTTATCTACAAAATAAATTTTGTTGTGCTATCTCTTCTCCTTCTTGATGTTGCATTTACGGTGGCTAGCAGACTTTTTAAAGGGAAACGAAAGCATAGCTGCCCAAAAATGAATACAATGCATATAGTATGAAATAAAAAAATAAAAAAAAGACTTCATTGAACTCAAAATATCGTTCCAAATGATTGTCTGTCGAACAATTAGAACATCTGTTCAGCATCTGTTTCAGTCTTTGGGTGTTTCCCGGAGAATGTAATCGTACGGTAACGTGTCTCCCCAAAGCATTCCATCCCTGTTCTATGGGATTGAAATCAGTGAAGAACAGAGGCCAGTTCCTTCGAGTGATATATTCACTTTCCAGTAACTACTGAACATCAGTAGCCGCACATGGGGAAGAAACACCTCCTTACAATAGCAATCTCCGGTTGCAGAAACTCTGTCGAAAGCGTGTAGCTCAGTCCTCCAGTTCAGCATAATGCTTCCCAAGGCGACAATTCCATAAAAGTCTCTTTCCGTGGTGTTACTGGGATGAAACCGTGTCCCAACCTCACTCCAAATCAACTGGCGTTGAGAATCGCTTCAAGCACTGCCCCCTTTGTGAAGGCGTCTGGCTACAGTAAATCGCTACACCTGTCACCCTGTTGTTGTACACAGTTGCTGAGCAATGGCGCTTGCTGACTGGTATCGGGATCTTTTCACCTACAGGGCAATATATTGGTCATCCACTGCAGTTTTTCTAGGGAGGCCACCACAAACTATTCTATCAGTTGTACTTATGGTTTGGAAGGCTTTCCGAGCGTGGGAAACGAGACTTTTGCCGATTCCGAACTCTTCAGTTTCACTGGTCAAACTACGCCCCTTTTATTGTAGTCTTGAGCTTTTAGTGCTGACCACATGGTCAGCGTACATTCACGTCACCTATGACAATTAGTTCCTGACATTTGCATACTCATCACCTTTTTAGCGAATTGCGTGTTCATTGTACTGATCACAATAACCCTCTCTCTCTCTCTCTCTATCTCTTTTTCTGCAATTTCAGGGATATCTGCTTAAAATTTACATTATTGCTTAAGTTTCGCTCATCAGCGTATTTTATTACATAGGGAATTTATTTCCGCAGAAAAATTCATGGCAGTTCTCTAAATAAGCTTACTTTACGGATTTTAAGTCGCCAATTCTGATTTTGTAACTTGACGCTAAAAATACTCACCCCACTAAATGTTTTTTGTTTTTGTTTGAAAGAAAGCAAAATGTGCAACATAATAAATAGAGTGAATGAGGAAAGCTCCCGACACTAATTCAATTAAAAAACTAAAGGTATACATAGCGCATACTCGAGAAAGGAAAATTAATAATTAATCTGTTAACAAAGAGTGTGGGTGCAACAATGGAAATTCGTATCCGGCATTATCGAGTCGAAAGTTGGAGTCCTCGTCTCACCTAAGACCCACTGTGTAGAAAAGTTGATGCAAATCAATGTGCTGTTACTTGGGAAGGAGTGAAATTTTAGAAAGTAGGGCGCCAGCTCAGTTGTCATCCTTGTCACTTGACTGTGCAGAAAATTAAAAAGTCCATCGCCAGTAGCTCCAGTGAAACTTGAAAGTGCCAACGTTAGTAAAAAATTCATTTAAAACAGTTAACAGAAAAATCCCTTTCTCAGTTTCATCTAAAAAAGGCCAACGATCAAAATTCATTGGCACATGAAAAAAAGAATCTTTTCGTTCTGCTGATCGCCAAAAAATAGAATGCAGATACAAATTTCTATTCCTTTCATGCGATTTGTTTTGTTTCCAATTATTATTATTATTTTTCATCTGAGACCTTTAAAGGATAAGATCTCGAATGCTGTATGGAAAATTTGTGTTCTAAGAAAGAAGGGAAACTTTACTTGAAAAATTATTTTTGTTGAGTTGAGGCATGATGAAAGGAATTGATTCGATTGAATTATTGAAAGAGGAAAAAAAGAGGTCAAAAAATAGCACGCGTGACGTCTGTCCACATCCTAATTGATAATGGTGAGAGCTTGGAAGAGCTAATGCGAAAATGTCGTGCACAATACACTGAAAAAAATAAAAGTATTTCGTTTCGGCCGTCAACGCCTCCCAATGTGATCTCGATTTGGAAAAGACCCTACTCCCCCTACCTAGTGATTAATCACAACTTCTCCCCTCCCTCTGTAGAAAAAAAGGAAAGATTCTTTTGTTGAAGACTATTAAGCGGAACAAGTACTTCTGAATAATTCCTAAATAAAAGATTCAGCTGAGAAAAGATGGGGGGAGGGGGTGGGGAACTTCTGTAATTTAAAATCTACCGATTTTTTTTTTTACTTCGAATTTTTGATGATATTTTCACCCTGGCGACGCAGACTTTACGTTTAGTTCACATGAATCGATTCTATGCTTCAGTGTTCGCTGTAAATAAAACTTTAATTTGTTTTCTTTATAGTAAGAAGAGTATTGACATTTAACAAGGAAGGATTTTTTTTTTGACGTGTTAAAAAACAGTACGTTTTTACCAGTTCAACTGCTAAAAATAATTCGTTTTTGATACTATAATGCTGTGGCACTTGTTCAACCAGAGTATATTAATTCAAAGAGAAAAATAATTAAACAAAATTCAATAATTAAATTTCAGGTCTTACAAAAAGGCCATTTGAAATATATGAATGATATTGAAAGATAAATATATGTATACATAATTTTTAATTCATTAATATGAAATTTGATTTGATTTTTAATTGACGTTACTCTTTGAAATAACATGAAGACATTGATGACATACCTCATTACTTTGAACCTCGATCAAGTGACGAGGACGACGCCGGAGGTGGCATCGCAATTCCCAAACTGCCACACTACGTCAACGACAGTTTGAACGTGCCTTTCTACACGGTGGGGTGAGTGAGTGAGGGAGTGAATATTAACGTCCCACTGTTCAGCTACACGAGGGCTTTTGGCGACGGACCACGTAATTCTGAGCCATGGTCAAGTGACGTGGACGACACCTGAGCTGGCACCCCTCTCTCCTAAATACCACACCACACTGACGAGAGGACATTTCAGCTCTCGACAAATTTAACGTGCATCGCTGCCCTACACGGTGGGTCTTTAGTGGTACTGGGCTCGAACTCATGACAAGCTTGCCACAGCCCTGTACACGGTGGCACCCGGACATGAACCCACATCTCCAAAACGCCGTCCATATTTTCGTGTCCATCCTTTGCCTACCGCAGAAACTTAAATGAAATAATGTTGCACCTCTATAAGATTTATTCTCTCAACTGAGGCTTTGAATGATAATAAAAATTTATTTTTTCCACCACGTTTAAAAACGATAAAAGAAAGAGAAACAATATTTTTAAAAAAAAACATGAGCTAAAAAAGAGTTACCTCCCTGAAATGATAATCAGTAAGAGACCAAAATATCCGACAACGATTCAGAACGAATCAAAATTCAAAACGATAATCCTGTTTATGAAAAAGCAAGTTGGCCAAAAGTTCATTGTTGCGGTGTTGTTGAGTCGCGGCTTCGAAACCTAGGGCCAATGAAGACCCTCCATGTAGTGGGGCTGATCTATCGAGAGTTCCTCTATTGAAGTAGTGAGGAAATTTGGAGCAAGGGTGCGAGCTCAAGTGGTTCAAAATTACTCCCTTTTGTTGTTTCAGAGAGTGATTCAAATGAAATCCAATATGGAAAAAAAGACCCACGTAAAAATCCAATAGAAATGAAATTAAAAGAGAAAACGAGGCGAAGAGAGAGAGAGAATCCAAAGACAACCCAAGAAGAAAAGCACTTTCGAATTCTCTGTGAAGTCAACTTATAAAATCGGACTCAGTGTAAATAAAAAACAATCTTTTGTGGGCTCCAATTTTCATGTAGAAACCCTCCCCACTAATGGATTCGAATCCGTCCCTCAGTTGTTTTCTTCGGGGAGAAAAGAAAAACTGCACTTAACAAAGCACCGTCCATTGTTACTCGGAGGCCAACAATTGAAAGGACATTGCATTGTACTTGTTAAGTCCATCACTGGGTCGACAGCTTCTGCTGAGATGATGGACGTTCAAGTACGCCCACCTTTTCCGAGAAATCCTATTGAAAAATATTTCCACTCTATAGAAAAGGCTCTCTAATTTTTATTCAAACAATACATTTTCACTAACATTTGGATTTAGTTAAATTTTGCGTAACGAGAATTAAATCATCTTTATCCATTAGGTAATTTATTTCCTGTTGACAATTTGTATTTTTCAAGCTGTAAAACCTCTTTTAAATTCAAACAGTTTGCAAGGCAGCATTGTCGTTTGTAATGCCTTCTTTTCAAGTAGTGACACTATAGGGTAGGGAAAGGTAGCATCTTTTATATAATCCTTCGCATTCACAAATTTCTTTCATAATTTTATTGAATCCAATAGAAATGGAGTGGAGGTTGAACTGGAAATGTGGATGCATTTAGCTAGGATTCCATTCGTCCTGGATTTGATTAGACAATTGAAAGCAAAGGAAAAGAAGTCAAGAAAAACATGACATTGGATTTCAATTAACATCCCAAATGATATGGATAATTTTGAAGAGTATTATGTATTCAAAGTAAAATCTATTACATTTCATACCCCACAGCACATAAAGCACTCGGAAAAATTGAAACCTATTTATTTTCTACTTTCAAACCTCCTCCTACTAAATGGTCATAGTCACGATCCTTTTTGCTCTTTCAGGTCATTGGTTCGAATCCTGGTGCCTGAGGTGGGACGCCATTCTCCAAACTTGCACTCCACACCATCAGAAAGACTTTGAACCGAAAGAAACGGCAACGTAGGGTTGAGGGGTTGGTTTGAAAAGTACGTCTCAATAGAAAATCTATCAGTCTCAATTTTTCAGAGTACTTCATGTACTGTGTTGCATAAAATCTAATATATATTATTCTTATATATAAAACAAGTGACAAAAAAAGTTAAGTCAATTCTTACTTAGGTCAATTAAATAAATATTTTAGTTACTTTTTATTAAATAGTTACAATTAATATAAATATGTACATACATATGGCAGAATCACAATATTAAGTGACAAAATAGAGAAAGCGATTTTCCATTTTACTTTCTATGTAGGGTGTTGGACTATTTTTTGTTTTGTTTGTTACTATTTATTCATTAATTAAATTTAATTATTCTAATAAATAAAGTAGCAAAAAAAAAAAAAAATCCCATTCCTAGAAATTACGCCAACCAAGTTGTGATTCAAAATCACGACCTTTAGATTAGAAGTCCAACGCGCTATCCATTACTCTACAAAGACACAAAGAACGAGTTTCCTTTTTATATATACTGTTCGACTATTATTTTAGTTTGTTACTATTTATTCATTTTTTAATTAAATTAATGAATTAATATTTGAAAAAATATTAACATCAAGTGTCATCCACTATAAGTTTAAAAAAATGTTTTTGAACTTGAATGGATGAATAGAGAGTATTTTATTAACGATTGAAAAAATTTGTGAACATTATATATATATATGGAGAGAGGAAATTAATAGTAGGAATTGAATGATGAAATTGTCTTAGAGAACATAAGATGACTTCGAGCGTAGTCGCATAAGTCAAGATGTCTGAAGCTGGCTGTGATCATACTGAATAGCCAATAACCCTGGTGTTGTTTTATAGTGACCTTAATAAACACTCTCAAAAACATCTTCGATCATTCAGATCATGACTTTTACAAGCAACTGACCAACCGACCTTCATCGCAAAAACTTATTTCTTACTTTAGGGTGCCAAAAAATACATCAATTGAAATTGTATCTTCACGTGACGAAAGCGATTTTGAACCAGTTCATCACAGGAAGATGTGCGCTTTGATTACGATAAATAGCAGTGAATTATGTATGTGCATTTTGAAAACTTCTCCATGAATACAATGAGAAACTAAATGTTTTTAAAATGTTTCTACGTGTAATTGAATTATTTATTTTGTTATGGAAGAACATTCTCATAAATTTTGTTTATAATTGGCATATTTTCCAAGTGCGACTTTTTTTAAGCAGTCCCTCTCCACCGCATAAAAAAAAATTTCTGCAGTATTTCGACCAAGTTTTTTGTTATATATAAGAATTTATGAAATATGTTTGCATAATTTATGTGCGGTTCGTATCTACCTAACAAAAACAGATTTTACTGTACATATATGCGGACAGAGAGAGTAAACACTTTTTTTCTTAAAAGTATTTCCTCCCATAAGGCATCCAGTTTGAAGAGATTAATTAATTAATTGAAGAGAATCAGCGATTAAAAGATTTTCATATTATATACCAGTTAGTATTGCATGCAACTGATAGTAAATTCTTGAAAGGAATAAATATGTTTCCCCCTCAAGAATTTAGTCTTTTGGAAAGATAAAACTTTTAACAAAATAATGTAGCAAATAAAAAAATTACTTGTTGTAAACATTTCCTTTTTCTTCGTGTAGGCTCTTCGTAAAGTATATATGTAGAGGGTTTTTTTTTTTTACTTAAAAAACTCCTTAAGAAAATTTGTTTTACCAAAAAATATCATTATATATTATAAAACTTAAGAAAACTTTGTTTTCCTGCCACTTATAGATTTTTGAAAAAAAAATTAATTTTCTCTAATGGTATATATATACACTTAAAATGGTGAAAAAAATCTCGGTAGACAGCAGATTTTGAGAAATGATAGTCCAATTCCCACTCGCCAAATGTGTAAGCCCTGCACTGGGAACACCGTCATCAATTGAGTCCCATAACAACCCGATTCGCGATTCTAAGTGTATACCTGCGCGTCTGTTCTCAGTTATTTCAAGCGTAGCGTTTCCAACCTAAAATTACTGACCTTATAACTTGATCACTGTCTTCTCGACTCCATCATTATTGGTAGTAAAATTCTTCTTACTCCGTACTTGCTAATTTAATTTTAAACTGAAACACTAGTGCCTTAAAGTTCAGTGGCCTTTTTTCACTTATAGTTGCTGAAGTTGCAGTCAGTAGTAGTAAGATATTTTCAACCTTCATGTGTTTATTTGTTTATGATTATAACCTACTTTACAATGATTACCTGATGCGAAGGCGATTTTATTATCTTGAAAACTTCCATTTCTCAGAGCCAAGAATTCTTAATTTCGGATGTTATTGTAGGGAATTCACATTCTGATATCAGATGAATTGTAAGACTATCTAGCATGTGCAGTGGCGCACACAAGGGAGGGGTCCTGGGGGGCCGGCCCCCCCCCCCCCCCAAAACCCTTGATTTTTTTCCCATTGATTATAATTCTAAGTATATAGTACGTAAAATTTAATTAAATATTTGTTATTAATGATTAATTTTATTAATAAATGCTAATTATTTATTCAATAATTAGTTTTTTACTGCTTTTTGTTTCCGAAAATCAACAAAATCGAAAGGAGCATGATTCAAGAATGGTGCTTTCGACACCGGATCCCCCCCCCTCGAAAAATTTCTGTGTGCGCTACTGAGCATGTGTTCGATGAGATCATAACAGAAAGAAACATTTCCACGCGCAGTTATTGCTAGGAAAATGCTCAATGATACTTTACTTTTCAGAAATCAGTTAAATAGGATTGATTTATATTTTGATTACTTTTATTTTCCATAGACTTTCGAATGGGATTTATCTTGAAACGAACTCATTTTTATCTTTGTAGGCAGCTTTCTTAAACCAAAAAAGTTTCATCGAATCATGTTTGTATCTTAAATAATTATATATAAAGTCTCTTTAGCTAAGTTTTTTTTTTCTGTAAGAGAAATTTTTATTTCTAGTTACATTCGCCAGATTCAAAAAGTAACCAATATTGATTTCTACACGTTGCTTCATGTTATGCTTTCCCCCAAAAAAAATAAGTGTTTCTATAAGAAAGATGATATTTCGAAGAACGAAATACATTAATTCTGACAATATTTGTAAAATACGTGCATACTTAGTAGAAAAAAATCTGTACAATATTTGGAAAAATTGAGTTTAAAGAATATATTTCTTTAATATGTATATATATATACGCGTGTGTGTGTTCCTGTCTTTGTAAAGAAAGTTTTGAAAATTTAGGAAAGAGAATTAAAAAAGGTTTCAAAAATTTCCAAAAATACACAATACTTTTGAAAAAACTTAGTTAAATTAGAATAATAAGTTCCATTCATCTCCTCTTATTTGCTATCTAAGAGATCGCTTAAAAGTTGCATAATCAGAAAAGATAATAAATAAAAATTATAATGTGTGTATATATATATAGTATATATATGTATACACAGACCCATTTTTTTTTTTAAAAAAAGTTACTTTTTGTATTTAATATTTTCCAATGCGTTTGTTATTTTTTATCTAATAAAAATTTTTCTTACAAGGAGAAAACTTTTTTTAAAGCTTTAAATACTCTTTGATCTAATTCGTATTTTAAGTTTTGAATGAAAACAAACGAAAAAAAAAAAAGTGATTGAAATTATCAATGAAGGACACGAGATTGAACATTATTTTCTCTTATTTCTAAAAGAATATTTTATTAATGCGTAATGAAATTTCTTCTGAAATATTACTTCAAATTAGAAATAAACACATGAAAAAAAGGTTACATTTTAATATAAAGTTGACTTGAACTCTATGAAGAAAACATTTAGTTCACGCGCACATGAAACATAAGACCAATTTATATACTCCTATGTATTGCTTAAAATTTAAATACTACCCATTTTCTTTTGACGCAATATTCGTTGCAAAAACTTTTAATCGGGAATTTAACTCCAGGGGAGAAAAGCCAAGGTGCAAATGATAATTAAGGCTTCAAAGAACCATTTCTATGCAGACACTTGCGCAGGAAGAGGAGAAGGGAGGGGGAGGGCATTCCGCAGCGGTCGCAATTAAGATTGTCTAATTAATCACCTCTTTTTCTGGGGAATAAAGAGATATTCATTTTTCATTCAAGTTTATCAAAATGTGTCCATTTTTAAGAAAGTTATTAAGCAAAAAACGCAATCACTGCTGCTCAGGCTGATATCTTTTACGATATTTAAATTAAGTTTTAGATAAAGTAATATTTTCAATTAGTTCAAAAGATAAGAACTATTAACGGATATTTTTATTTCTGTGGTTCACTTCAAGAATAATAATTGATAAAATATTAAAATGTTGAGAATTCCTCTTTTCAACTAGTGGAAAAATTTCCATACCATTAACACTGTAGTTGCTTTATTCAGGAGCTTCCTGTTTGCGCAAATAATTAAAATTGATTTCTGTATATAAAAAAAAGAACATTTCAACAGTCTTCTTATTAATTTTTAAGTGTGTCATAAAATACGAAATGTATTTTTGTTGGGGTATATGAACTTACGTATGCAAATAAATAAACATTGCTGGAAATCACTAGGAGGTTTCTCTGGCGGAATTTTAGAATTTAGCCAATAGAAAGGCTAATAAGTACAGTGGGTGATCGGTTAACGAACATAATCCGTTCCAAGACTATGTTCTCTATCCGAATTGTTCGTTAACCGATCATCGATTCACCATAGACTTCTATGTGAAATCGATTAATTCGTTCTGGAGACCCTAAAAAAATGAAATCAAAACCGAAACTTATGGTCTAATTTATGAATATTCTATTGGATTTTTTTTTTTCAATAGAACTTTGAAGTTTAATAAGCAACATAATTCAGGAGAGATGAAAAACGATTTTTAGTCCGTTTCTCATATTTCACGTATTTTTACGGCGGTAGTGCATCATCGGCACCTTTATATTTTATAGTCTGCACTGTTTGAAAAAATTAAGAATTCGCTTAATTTATTCGCCATGTCAGCAAATCCACTCGCCCATAACTTATCAGCTGTCAGAAAATATTGATAATCATATTGAAATTCTAGTATTCGAGTGTGTACTGATTTTAGTCATAATAATAATTATTGAATGACCTTTAAATTCATTGTTAATTCAAGTTTCATTTAGTAATTATCAATACTAAGCATGCTTTAAACATTTCTCCTTTCAGTGATCTTATTTTGTATGCAGAAGGATAACAAATGTTTAATATTAATTTTTTTTCAAAGCCGAGAAGTGTTCGTTAGAATTCGTTTTGTTCATTATCCGAATATGTGTTCGTTGTCCAAACACAAAAAATCTCTTGAAAGTGTTCGTTATCCGAACACAAAAATCTTTCTTGAAAGTGTTCGTTATTCGAATATGTGTTCGTTAGTCGAACACAAAAATCTTTCGTGAAAGTGTTCGTTAACCGATCACCCACTGTACTTTTATTGATTGTCATTGAACAGGAGGCAGAAGAGTTATCAAGGGAAAAATCTTTTAAAGTGAATTTTTTTAAGAGTGCATTCAATTCTATGTTTTTTTCTCATAATATAAACCGAGTGTAAAATGAACTTCGGAATGAGATTAACAAATTGTGAATATAATTTTATTTCTACAACATTTTCTTTCGAATGTAGACGAAGTAACCGAGAGTCACCAACTCATGGCCGGTGTTGTTGACATGTTATGTGTGTGTGAATCCTGCTGCTCCAACTATGTAGAGAAGCTGATACATTTGAAGTCTGACCCTCCCATTGGCATGGTTCGAATCAACTCTAAACTGCCCTTCTCGTCATTTAATCGAGATTCGTCCAAAATACCCCACTCAGGCTCAAAAAGTGGGAAATCCAATCATGTCGCACGCACTATTGTTCACTTTTCTTGTGGTATAATGGATATGTTGGATTCAATGAATACAAATTTCATGTTTTTATATTTTAATTGTGTGTATGAGCACATAAAACATTTTAATTTTCATGTATTCCAACAAATTTATTAAATTAAATCTGACTGACTTGAACAACACATATGAATTTTAAATTCTCTATAGAAATGACGAAACATACCAAATATCCTTTTTTAAAGTACCGTATTCATAGAAATGAGTGTCGTTTAGAAAGAGGAAACCTTAATTGTGGCAAATTTCTGAAGCAGTTTATTTGTTGACATATTATTCTGCACTTTTTAGGCTCATTTTAATTTCTTCATATAAATCTTCCTGTTTTCTTATCAGTTTCATAAAGGAATATTATATGATAAGTTATTCTTTTTTTCAAATAAAATATTATTGAGAAATAAAAATACTTTTGATGACTTAAGAAATTTTGCAAGTCGTTTCGATTAAAAAAAGGTATTTCTCTATGAAAGTTATTTCTGAATTTATCAATCAGAAATGAGTATTTTCTCGAAAACGGATGGAAAATTCTTTTGTGCGTTTACTGCCCCATTCACAAATGTACCTATCCTTTTTTAATCTTTTACTTGATCGATAGCAATGACATAAGAATAAAGAGAAAAAAAAAATATACACAAGTAATTTTCTTTATTATGAGCGTTAAGAAGTACCCAATGAATGTTTTCATTTGGAGCCTTTCGAAATCCTTTTACCGTACACATTCCACACCTCTTTCAAAGTCTGTAATTATCGATTAGGGGTTCTTACGGGGTTACCTAAATTAAGAACCCTTTACTGTACGTGACCGGATGAAGTTTGAATTCTGGTCCATCGCTTCGGTAGCAATCGTTTTGTAAGCGCCCACCCTCTTTTTATTTTTTCCTTTATCTCTAGCCTTTGCATGAGAAAGGTACCAGGTGCGCCGTCTTTAGAATGAACCTCACGTCTCCAGTGTTCATTGGATACTTTTGCTTGGGATTATTTTTCGACGTGAGGGGGATGTTTAACGCTTCTCCCTCGCCAACTCAACATTTTGAAAACAGTTTTATGAAAAGAAAAAAAATCATGCACAAATGAAACCTATTACACCCGTTTTTAAACTTAGTAAAACAACCGGATATCATGACAGAGACACAATCAAGTGATAAGGGGGAAAAAAGGTGAATAAAATCTAAATGCCATAAGGAATTTAACGAGCATTTGCCATAAAATGCTGTAGATAATTTTAAAAAAGCTCTCTATTTTTTTTTACTTCAAAAGTTATACTCGAAGCTGACAAAAAATTCAAGTTGGATCTACTTGCTTCTTAGCAAAAAATGTCGTTGGATTGGAAACAATACGATGATCTCGTATTTTTAAGACGACATCCAATGGAAAGGACAGATTTAAGCATCTCAGGTCTATAGTGGTGCTGGGTTTCGAAACCAAGACCATGAGGCAACATATTAGAAAGGAAACACGAACTAAAAACTGTGTACTTTCTCAAATGGCTCTAGATTTCAAATGAATTGGAGAAAACTTTCCAAATAATGTCGACATCCATGCAAACAGACACTGAATTAAAACTCATTCGCTCTAATACACTCTGAATCAAATCATCTATATTTGAATTTGACATGAGCTGTTCAACTGCTTGATTCCTCCCTGCAAAGTCAATGTTGTCATATTATATGTTAAAATTTCAATCAAAAAGTTAAGATGACATATTTTTTTCCCCCTGAAGGAAATTGCTGATATAAAAATTTCGAATAATTTTTTAAAGAACGAATGCTTTTTAAAAAAAAAAAAAATGGAAATAATTTTGTTTGGTTTGATCGAAAATCAATTGCGAACTGTTTCCGATTCAACGAGACTGAATGAATCAAACAAACTGTTTTGATGTTTCTGTGGATCATGAAAACTTGCTTAGTGAGCTAAAACAATGCGAGAATGCCCAAGGGAGCGAAAGAGGTTTAGAGCTACAAAACGATCCCCGGGAAACTACTACCCCGCGTTCAATCTGCATTGAGCAAAATACATTTTATACGGTAGCTCACATTCAAGTGACATATTACAAATTAAAGGTGAATGAAATACATATGTTATTGCATGGTACACAAATACAAAGCTGAAAATAATAATAAAGAAACATAAAGGGAAAGAGAGGAAAAATAATATACATTATTCCAGCATTCTTGCAAATACATCAAAAGTAATATAAATACAGGAAACATTTAGAAAAGGGGAAGAAAAAGAAAAGAAAAAAAAAAGAAAGAAAAGGTGAGGGGAAAAAAAACTACATAAGAGTACTGATCTAATCCAAACTAAGGAATTTGATCCCGAATTGTAGAGGCAATTTTAATACATGATTTTAATTTAGAGTGAATGAAAGGATTTCTAACGACTGATTGAAA
This sequence comes from Trichonephila inaurata madagascariensis, assembly GCA_019973955.1. Taxonomy (NCBI): domain Eukaryota; kingdom Metazoa; phylum Arthropoda; class Arachnida; order Araneae; family Nephilidae; genus Trichonephila; species Trichonephila inaurata. The sequence continues at coordinate 71,842 of BMAV01025235.1, read as the reverse complement.
CCAGGCTTTTTTAGCATTTTGAGATGAAGAGACCAAATGGAAATTCTTAGTCAGGGGACATGCGAATACATAATGGTAGCGTCCCCAACAGACCCACAAAGACAATTGGAAGGAGCTTTTAATTTGAAGCGTTGCAAGTAAGAAACAAATGGGCCATGGTTTGTTAAGAATTGTGTAACGTAACTGGAATGAGGATTGAGCTATCTAAACTGGGTTTGGAAAAGAAGGATTTGACTCTTAAGTCAGTATTAGAGTTTGACCACCAACTCTCCCAGTCCTGAACTAATTTATTTTGAAGGAATTTGATGACATAAGAGCGACGGGCAGGGAGCCTCCCCTCTACACCATTAGTAGTAGCGAACTTAGCAAAATGATCTGCACAATATGATTAAAAATTTATTATTATGACCCCAGAAAATACTATAAAAGGTGCGGTGCATAGAGAGTTTATTCCTTATTAAATTAAGATAGGCAGATTTATTGTTAGGACTTTTAAGAAAAAGAATGGATGATAAACTATCAGTGTAAATATTAATTTTAACATTTTTATAGCAATCGCCTATAAGACGGAGAATCCGATTGTAGATACCTCCACTTGGAAAACAGTATTGAAGGGTTTTAATTTAAAAGAATAGGTCCCATAAAGGGAAACCCCAATAAAAGATGCACACCCGGTCTCAGCCCCAATTTTGGATCCGTCGGTGTCATTAGCAATGGATTCAAATTAATAATTCTTTTACAGAGTTTGAGTTTGAGTGAATATTAACGTCGCACTGTTCAGCTACACTAGGGCTTTTGGCGACGGACCACGTAATTTAGAACCATGGTCAAGTGACGTGGACGACACCTGAGCTGGCACCCCCCTCTCCTAACTACCACACCACACCAACGGGAGGACATTTCAGCTCTCGAAAGATTTAACGTGCATCGCTGCCCTACACGGCGGGTCTTTAGTGGTATTGGGCTCGAACTCATGACATGCCTGCCATGGTCCGATACCTTAACCACTGGGCTACCGCAGCCCAATTCTTTTACAGAGTAGAGAGAAATGGCCAATAATATTATTCAATTCAGGGTTTTGAAGTTTCCAGATTTGGTATTTAAGAAAAGAGCTCTTTATTAACAGAAAGGTGAATTGATAGGATTTGTAAGGCGTTGGTGGATGATATCCTAAGGCCCTTTGTTGTTTTTAAAAGATAAATTCTTTGAATAGCGTTAAGTTTTTGCATATGACGAGATGCAAGCAAGCCACCCCAAAATCCTGCACCACAGATAATGATGGGTTCAATGACAGTAAAGTACCACAATTTAAAATTTTTAATGTTAGATTTAGAAAAAAAAAAAATTCTATTAAACTTGAGAGACAGTTGATAAATTCACTCTTTTAAAAAATTAATATGAGGAAACCAAGAGAGCCGGTTGTCAATAATAAGCCCAAGATATTTAATAGAGTCGACTACCTATCAGGGCCGGCTCTAGAAGTTTTGCCGCCCCGGACAAAAATGGAAAATGCCGCCCCTCTCTCCAAAGCAAAAAATTATAATTCATATATATCAGGGGCGCACACAGGAATTTTTCAAGGTGGGAGGGGGGGGGGGGGCTAAGGTAGAAAATCCATCCTTCTTGTACCACGCTCCAATACGCCGCTCAAAATATTATTTTGATTTTGTCGATTTTCGGGAATAAAAAAACAATAAAAAATTTGCTATTGAATAAATATTTAGCATTAATTAATAAAATTAATTATTAATAGCAAATACTTAATTAAGTTTTACGTACCATATGCATAGGATTATAATCAATCGAAAAAAATCAAGGGCTTTGGGAGGGTCCGGACCTCGGGACCCCCCTTCCGCCTTGTGTGTGCCACTGATATATATATATTGTTCTAAATCGAACCCTTCAAGTTTTAATGTAAAAGAAAACTGACATTAAACATACAGAGTATAAAATAAGGAAATAAAAGATATGTTAAATGAAATACCAAATTCACACCAAAAGTATCTCAGAAAACATATCAAATTTTTTGCAACATAAAAAATATTTTCCAAATTTAATCCAAATGCCGCCCTTAAAATTTGCCGCCCCGGGCAGGGGTCCGGTTTGTCCGGCCCTAGAGCCACCCCTGTACCTATAGTAACATTATTGATTTTAAAGATAGGTTTTTCCTGCGAAACACAGTACCACTGCGGGTCTTACACCTGAATGCAACTGTGAGTAAGTTTTTTTTCAGGATAAACAAATTTAAGATTTTTGATTTTATTAGAGATTTGAGATCAAGAATTGGTTTCAATCTGCAAAGTCCTTCCGGCCTTACCCGTGGTGACAACAGCAAGGTCGTCTGCAAAAGCTTGAATTAAAAAATTTTCCGAGTTAAGGCCTAAGACTGGATTGAAATAAATGTTCCACAAGGTAGGGGCAAGAACGGAACCCTGAGGACAGCTTTGACTAATTGGATGTTTAATTGAAAAATTAGGATTACAAAAAACAACAAACCGATTAATCAAATAAGAATAAATAAATTTTTGAAAATAAAGCGGGATATTGTAGTTGTGGAAAATTTGAAATAATATTGGCCAATTTATATCGTCAAACGGAATTTTAATGTCAATTAGGACTAAAGATGTGTGACCAGAAACCCTGTTAGTTTTAATATTAGTAACTAAATTGTTAATGACATCCTCGCAACTGCAGTTCTCTCTAAGCCCAAATTGATTTCTGTGAATAATGTTATGATTAGTTAAACAAGTGTGAAGCCTATTAGCAAAAACACGTTCAATAATTTTCCCAAGGGTAGCTAACAAATCGGCCGATACGAATTAAATGAAGATGGGTCCTCTTACCATGTTTTAATAAAAGCTTTAGCTTAGAATTTGTTAAGATATTAGGGAAATAAGAAAACTTAAAACAAAGATTAATAATTTTTATACTTACATGCGGATAGTTAGAATAAATTATTTTTCAAATATTATAATCTATATAATCGAGCCCAGGGGCCTTGCCGGCTTTTAAATTCCGAAAAACAATCTCCACCTCCTCAGGAATATCTTCGGGGATAAGCAATTATTAAAGTCAATGTCAAAAGGGGGAAAAGAGTACATAAAAGTTTTCAATCTTCTATTTTGGAGTTGCATTAGGCGAATCTGGGAGAGAAATCTCTATAGCATTGAAATTAACATCCTCAAAAGCGACTTTGAAATTTAAACCATACCTTTCAGTATTGAATTGACTGTAATTCTCCCAGGCTTCCCGTTTCGTTTGAATAATTAATTTTTTATAGTAAGATTTTCGCATTTTATATAAAATTTTTGAGAACTATTGGCGATGAACCTTGTATTTTTAAACCACGGTCAAGTGATGAAGTCGACACCTTTGCTGACACCTCTTCTCCAAATTTCCCCACCACGCCAAAGGAAGGACTTTGAGACTCGACAGATTTAACGTGTTCCTCTACATAGCAGGTCTTCAGTGGGCTCCTACTCATGACACACCAGTCTCAAGTATAACCACTAGGCTACTGCTGCCACTAAAACATGCTCAAAGTTTCTGATTGACGTTCATGGGAATCACAATCTTACAAGGAGAGGGCACGATTAAGGAAATTCATTTGGGGTCCAGACTTGGTGTAATAGTAGTACTCCTTTAGGGTATTCAACTCTCAATGTGTGTAATTCCGCCGAATGGCCAGTCAATTCGGAGAAAAAAGCCTTCGAAATTCATGCTTAGATTTTATACAATTAAATTTCAATTTCCTCCAATGATTTCATAGCTTGGCTGATATATCGTCTGCTTACTGTGGGCGAGGTCTGAGTTCGATATTCCTCGGTCAATTTTTTTTTTCATTTCACATTAAATTATTTTAAAAATTAAATAAACTTATTTATATGAAAGGTTTATCAAATATTAAATGATATTTTATGTAATTATATATTTTGTATTTTATACAGTAAAAACAATTAAATAAATTTATTATTTAAATTATTATTAATAAAAATATTTAAAATAATTAGTAAATAAAGTTATTAATAATTAAAATTATTTAAAATAATCATTTAAAATTATTTAAAATAATTTTTTATTTAAATAATTAATAATTAAAACTAATTAATAAGAATTATTATTAATAAGAACTATTATTAAACTTATTAATTTATTATTAAAATTATTAATTTATTTTTACAATTATTAATTTATTATTAAAATTATTAATTTATTATTAAAATTATTAATTTATTATTGAAAGTATTAATTTATTTTTAAAATTATTATTTTATTATTGAAATGATTATTAATTTATTATCAAAGTTATTATTAATTTATTATTAAAATTATTATTAATTTATTATTAAAATTATTATTAATTTATTTTTTTAATTATTATTAATTTATTATTAAAATTATTTTAATATATTATTAAATTTATTATTTATTATTTAAATAATTAATAATTTTTTTAAAATTATTTAAATAGACTTTTTAAAATTATTTAAAAAGGACTTATTAAATGTTTTATAAAATTATAAAATAAATAAATTAATAATATATAAAAAAGACATATTTTTATTATATTAATTGTAAAATAATTAATTTAATAATAATATACTTTATAAATTATTTTATATTATATATAGTATTTTATTTATAGTATATTTTTTTTATTCTACATTATAAAACTATTTGTAACTAATTTTTATGTATAATATCATTTAATATTTATTATATATTTTATTATAAATCTTATTTATTAATATAAAAATATATTTATAAAATTTAATATAAATATTTATATAGTTACAGTATATTTTTTTACTTTATAAAAAATACAAAATAATTACATAAAATATTATTTTATATTTAATAAACCTTTCATAAATAAGTTTATTTAATTTTAAAAATAATTAAATGAAATGAAAAAAAAAAAATTGACCGATGAATCGAACCCAGACCCCGCGCATAGTATGCAGACGATATATCAACCAAGCTATGAAATCGTTGGAAGAAATTGAAATTTAATTGTATAAAAGCTAAGCATGAATTTCGAAGGATTTTTTCTCCGAATTGACCAAACTTATGTGGTCCGTCGCCAAAAGCCCACGTGTAGCTGAACAGTGCGACGTTAATATTCAATCAATCAATCTCCGAATTGACTGGCTATTCGGCTGAATTACATTGAGGATTGAACACCCTAAAGGAGTACTGCTATTACACCAAGTCTCGACCCCAAATGAATTTCCTTAGTCGTGTCCTCTCCTTGTTAGTAAAAGAAGGAAAATTCAGTCAAGCACCAAAATGAGTTTCCCTTCTTTTGTTGGCAATTGAAGGAAATGAATGCATAAATAACATTTGCGTAATAAAAACAAGTGTTCCCTTCTAAGCCTAAATGGATAAGAATTTTCGAGTTGAAGGAATTTTGTATGACAGAAATATATAAAGTTTTCTAGTTGAATATGCTACACACATATGTCTTGACAGAATTTCACTTAGCTTCGAAAACCTAAAAATATTATCAGTTTTGCAGTCTCAGATGTTTTCATTTTAATCAATAGAAAATTATTCAAGGCAACTCGAACTTGTAGCCAGTGACGTCAAAATGATGAAATGGTGACCGAGGTTCAAAATGATGAGGTTCGTCGCCAATAGTTCAAAAAAGGATTTCACTCGAGGGAACAATTTTTAGTTGGAAGAGCGGCTCTTTTAGTGTTGGATTGAGTAACCTTAAAAATGATTCAAGTATCAATGTATGCATTCTATATTGTATCAAGATGCGAAAAAATATTTAAATGCTTCTTGACTCATTTTTCCCTGTAGTTATTGGTTGATTAATATTTTTAAATCGAAGCTCCCTTGAGGCCTATTGGTGTCGTCCTTTGGAACCTCGGTCAACTAACGCCCCCCCCCCCCCCCTCAAATCTTGAAACTTATACACCACGCTAACAGGAGAGCTTAACGGTGTCTCAACGCGGCGGGTCTAGCGCAGCACTTGAACCCGTCGGCTACCGAGGTTCCGTGGTGAAACCCGAATCAGAATTTATATTAACATGGCCACTATTGATTTGAGGGATTCCGAAGATATTTAAGGATTGGACACACACTCGAAGAGCGGAGGGACTTGATTTTGATTTTCTTGCATTCTATTGGCTAGAGTATAGAAAAATGATTGCTAAAAATATTTTCTCCTCGATACAAATTTGTTCCTACGAATCCAAGTCCTATTTTCGGGGCTAAAATCTAGACTCCATTTTATTTATAATAAAATTATTTAAACTAAAAAAAAAAGAAAAAAAAGAAAGGAATTCCCTTGGAGGAAATGAGTGAGTGAACATTAACGTCGCACTGTTAGGCTACACGAAGGCTTTTTGGAGATGGACCTCGTCATTTTGAACCATGGTCAAGTGACGAGGACGACACCTGAACTGGCACCCCCTCTCTTAACTACCACACCACACCAACGGGAGGACATTAGAGCTTTTGACAGATTCATCCTGCATCACTCTCCTACATTTAGGGTCTTTGGTGGTTCTGGGCTTGAACTCATGACACTCCAGCCAAGATCCAATGCCTTGACCATTAGGCTGCCGCGGCACCTTGGAAAAAATAAATATTTGTTATAAGAAAATTTGAAATAATGTTTCCTTGTTTATGATTGGTATTTAATAACTACTTTTTCTAAATTAGCGTAAAGAGAAAAATTAATGTTAAATATGGAAGAACCCAATTAAACTTGTACTGGTCGTGGAAAAAATTAAAAGTCTGAGAAAGATGTCCACTGGGATATTTTGATCTTAATACATCATTCAATATATTCATCCTATATGTGGATAATGTGGACTTAAAAAAAAACTCTTTATCACATGAGATGGGAATATAGATAAGATTTTTAGCTATAGGACCGCTGTGTGAGATGAAAGGCATTTTCCTGTAGCAGAAATGCATTTCCCTGTACAGGATCATTTAAAGGTGTCAATTGTAGAACTTCAATCTACTACTTAGTAGGTATCTCTGAATGGAATCTGACGTAATTTTAACTTAAAAATTCTTCTCAGAATTATTGAAGATTTATATGCCTTATGTTCCATGAACTGTAGATAAAAAATGAGTAACTAAGTTTTTTTAATGCTGTTTTGCAAATAAAAGCAAATTTTGGAATATTTCTATAGAAGTATTTTGTGTGGTTAATTTTAAGCATCCTGATAAAAATATTTAAGTGAATCATTATAAAAAAAGCAATTAATTCTGTAAAAATATAAAATTAACGTTCTTAAAATAATTTTAATTGTTTCTTTTTCTCTAAAAGAAACAACTTTAGGTTAAAAAGAATTGGGTGTTTATAAGTTGACTTACTTCATAAATAATAAATACGACTAAATGTTCACTTAGATATTGTATATAGCTCTCCATCTCTCTCTTTTTTTGGCTATATATATACACTGTGGTGGATAAATTCTTCACATGGATACCTCTGCTCTTTGTTTACCCTTCGTTTATATGGCCAATCGTCATTGTCTAAGCGATGCCACAGGATGACAGATAAATGGAAAACTCGAGGCGTGGCTATCTGCTGTAGGGACTAGGGGTTTCCAGAAATCCACTCTTTCTAAACAGTTCACAGAGACATGAACAGTGGTCCGCTGACGTGGTCAAGGTAAAAAAGAGCAACAACGTCGGATCAAGACCGTTATTTGAGACTTCTAGCCAAAAGTGATAGGTCAGCGCGAGCGACACCATTGTCTCGCAACCTGTATAATTCAACAGGAAATCCATTTCACTGATAACAGTCACCAACTGACTTAATGCAAGGCACCTTATAGTCTGCATCTCTTTGATTATGAGTCACAGAAAGGGCCGTCTAGCATGATGCCAAAAACACCTGTTTTCGACAGAAGATGATTGGGGACTGGTTCCCGTCAGTGATGAGTAGCGATTCAGTCTGGACTGAGACTCGAAACGCGTTCTCATCTGGAGAGAACCCAGGAGTCGATATCGGCCCTCTCATATTGTCGAAAAGGACCTCTAGGATCGAGGTGTGGTCTGGGGATACATCATGGCATATCGACCTTCATATGTTTGATAGAAGTACTCTAACAGGTCAGAGGTACAGGGACGAGATCCTTGCACCCTATATCACTTTTCCGCACAGCACACACATATGAACCAAACTTCATCTTTATGGACAATAACACAAACCCACACAGGGATTGGTTGGTGGATGAATATCTCCAATTGGAGGATATTCAACGATTGGAGTAGCCTATGATGTCCCCTGACATTAATCGCATCGAACACGTATGGGACGTCTTTGGACGCTCAATTGCAGCTCGAAGACCAGCTCCAAGTACCATCGATGAGCCCAAGAAAGCCTTGGTGCAAGAGTGGGTGTGGTTTCCACACTGGTTCATAAGGACCTTGGTAAACAGTATAAAACATCGATGTGAAAGTTGGGTGTAGCTGTTAAAGGCAACCATTCACCATAGTAGACATATTTTTGTCTGACTGACAGGATGTTGGTCATTTGCTGTGCTGGGCAAATGACCAGTTTCCTTATTTAGGGTCCAGGTTGTACCCATTTTTGTTTTCTGAATTATTGGTCTTATATCGGAGGATATTTTGGTCAAGTTTGGTTTTATTTGCTATGTTAGTTCTTGTTTATATTACAAAAGAATTTGTCCCTTGGTTGTTTTCACCAGTATATATATATATATATTTCTTCTTTGACATTGTAGGTTATACAAATTTTTCACTTGGTATCTTATTTTATTTTCTTATACTATGTGTATATATATATCTTTTTAAAGTGCAACATGTGCTTAATTTTAAGCCAAAGAATGTTTAAAAAGAACGAAGCATTGCGTTTTTCTAAAAATAACTGCGTTTCAGAAACTATAAGCACGCACTGATGAATCCGTCATTTCGAATTCCTCTCAAACAGCACTTTTTTTGAAAACAATCAATTGTGTAGCAGAACTTTCCTTTCTAAAACGTGATGTGAAAAATAAAGCTATCTTGGATAATAAAGAGATTCGATAGAAATGAAGTCGTAAACAGTTATATATATATATAACGTAACGAAGATCCCATTCATTTACCAAGATAATCCAGAAAACCTTGGTGGTTTTCCTACAGAATAAAAATAAGCATCTCTTCGGTTCTTTTCTTGTGTAACAAAGTCATTATTTTCTCCGTTCCTAATAATGCGAAGATGAAAATCATAGGTTTTTTCGACGGAACTATTGTAATCATCTTGCTCCAATCTTGAACATTTGACGCCATGACTCTGTTATTTAAAACACTTTCTTGGTGTTCAGAGATTTGGATGGAATGAAATTCTGAAAAATAGACCCTAGTTTTGCCATCGATGATCGTGACTCCCATTCTTTAGTGTAGCTCTTTTGGTTAACGAATGGCTTTCTATTAAATCCAACTCTCGGACAACCCCTTCAAAAAGGACTGCCACACCTGTTTACTTTACAGATCACGTGTTTCGCTACGCGGATTTCAGAACTATTCGCGGAACCTAATGGCATGATATTCATCTTTTCTACAATATAAGAAGAATTTTTATTACATTTTCACAGAGTACAATGATTTTGCAATATTTCTGAAAATACTGATATCAATAAAATTTTCAATTCGTTGTGCTAAATATGTAGCACGTTTTTCTTTGTCAGTTTCATTTGTATTTATTTATTTTTTTTAATCAGAAACAAAAATGTGTGTTTTTCTGTCTTTCTAATCAAGTCGCGAGCAAGTTGGAGTGCAGGTGCAACTGAAGACCACCATGTAGAGGGGCTGATACATGTTATATCTGTTCGAAACTCAAAGTCCTCATGTTGGCATGTGTCGAAGTTTGGGGAGTGAAATACCAGCTCAATGTCATTCCTTTCACTTGACACAGTCTCAAAATTGCAAACCTCGTTGCCAATAGCCGTTAATATTTATATATACACTGATAGTTTTTCAACAATTTTCTTCTCGCGACGGTGATAGCAATAAATTTACGTATCTAAATTTAATAAAAGATAATTTTTTTTAATCTATCATGATTTTTAAAATATCTTCTACTCTCACAGTAATCTTTTGGATGCGGTGGCCGAGTGGTCAAGGTATCGCATCATGGCAGGCATGTTACGAGTTCGAGCCCAGTACCACTAAAGAACCGCCGTGTAGGGGAGCGATGCACGTTAAATCTGTGGAGAGCTCAAACTTCCTCCCTTTGGTGTGATGTGGTAGTTAGGAGAGGAGGGTACCAGCTCAGGTGTCGTCCTCGTCACTTCGGTTCAAAATTTCGATGTCCGTCGCCAAAAGCCCTCGGGTAGCTGAACAGTGTGACGTTAATATTCAATCAATTAGCTTGTGAAAGGTTTATACTAGCTAATCCAAACCCAATTTGGATATCAATACCCATTCAAGTTACGTTGCATAATTCCTAACTAACCATGGTCCGCTGATTTCTTATTGACATCGTTTTAAATTAAAAACTCCCCCAATTGTTTTTGCAATTCTGAGCTGACCAATACGTTTTCTCATATCATATAGGACGGTTTCTTTGGGTAATGGAAAGTTTCATGTCGGTGAGGATGTTGAATAACAAGCGAATGATTGCTTCATTTGTATGCTGAGTGAGTGAATCGCACTCTTCAGCTACTCGAGGGTGACAGACCATTTGGAACCATGAACAAATGACGAGCTGGCTCTCCCACACCACACCAACGTTAGGATTCGATAGATTTAACGTGACGTTTCCAGATTATGAGAACGGTTTGTGGAAACTGGAAATGTTCGCCGAACATCGAGATAAGATTGTACGCCTACGTTGGTATTTAGCACTAACGGTCACAAGAAATAGCAGTATGAACGCCACTTGATTGTAACAGCCCGTTCAAGGAACTACTGGTAGCAGAGAAAGAGTTTCGAATGAAACAGACTTGACTCATCCCGAACGAGACCATTTTCAGGACAACCAGATATCTGGATAGAATCATCTTTCATTCGTACATAAAGGTGTTCAATTTGGTGCATGGAATAACGTTTCAGCATTTCTATCAATGACTTGTGCGGGAATAGAGAACTAACGGCTCAGCATCATAGAAACGATGTGTTCCTTTAAGCTGCACAATCAGGGAGGAAATCCTTTTCATGGATGATGCCAGATCGTGTTCCTTGAACTCCTTTTCGACGAAGAATCCTTCCAATATGGATTGGACAGCATATTTCCTAGATATCAATACAAAGGAAAGGTTGGGACTTTCTAAAGAGCCGCATTGTGGAAAGCTTTCTTCCACAGGAATGGAAAAGAATATTCTCATTGATTCGAAGCCTCGTTAGTGTCGTCAAAGGTCTTTCAGTCAAAGGAAAGCATTTGAATCCAGTACATCACATTTTTGTCTGTATATTATGCCCAAATCTTAGTTTACCGACATCAATAAAGCTTAATTATTCCTAATTTCGTTGCTCTCTTTTTCTTTCCTCATGCCTCACAATACCTATAAATCATATATCAGTCAACAATATATATATATATATATATGTATATATATGTAATAGATTGAAGTAGTGTTGGCCGGAGTGGAAGATTATCAATTTGGATTTAGTAATGACGTCTTCAGGATAAATTTACCTCCTTTATTATGAGCACGCATCAGCAGATTAAAGCACAATTACATTCTATTTTCACATTGAGTAGACAGCGGCATTTTGGAGGACACAACACAAAGACAAAAAAGCAGCAAGTATTTTCACTCTTACGTGATGGCGGCAAGCAGCCAAAGAGAGCGCGATTACGTTGAATAGGCGTTTTCCTTTTGGCATCTGATTGGCTAAAATGCGCGGGCTTTAGATTTAGGTTTAACCGATTACGATTAAGATTACAATGTTTTATTTTAAACCAAAGAATGAAAGATTATTTATAGATTATTAAAGAGAGTTAATTTAAAGAATGTTAGAGGGAATTATATAACATTTCCCCCCTCCGTAAGACGCGTGTGTGTGCCAGGGCCCTCGACGCAGACCTGTATCTTACAGAGAAATTAAATTTAAAATTTTGAATAAAATTATTTTAAAACTTCCTGTACTTGCCGGTAATAACATACATAGCATGATCTTCAACACAGAATTATAGATAGTAGAAAAATATAAAAACAAAACTATACTGGTAAATTGTAAAAAATATGTGGGTACCCATAATAACCTTCAAAACCAATAAGATGCAAAATGTAGAAAAAATCAAAAAGTATTGTTCAAAAATGTTCACACATCTCCTTGAGTAGCTGATGTAATAATGTTCACACCAATACACACTATATCATAAAAATACACACAATATCAACAATAAAAATAAGAAACACTTGTAATGGAATGAAAATAAAATAAGATTCAAAATAATTGTAGCCTAAAATATCAAAATATCATCAGTGATAAACATCATGGAAACATCTAAGTTTGTTTCAAAAATTAAAAAAAAAATGACTTCTTAGTCTGAAGTAAACTTAATAAAATCTGAGGCTATTAAGGAAGGGGAATGTAATTCAGACTCTTCACTGTTTCCATCCAAGAGCATACATTTCTCCAAAACTGAAACAGTATATCGAGATGAAAACAGGAAAAAATCCGAAATGGATTGGAAGATGGACCCATGTTTCGCACATTATAAGATCTGTAATCATTTCTTATTGTGATATTTCACAACAGTAAAAAAAAAAAAAAAAAAAAAAAAAAAATATCTCAAGAGTGGAAAGGGGGTCCACCTAAGAGGGGTAAAAGGACAATGATTTGTCGGTGTGTGGGTTTTTAATTTGAGTGTAATTATTATTCATGACTTAATTTCAATTCTTCAGGAGGATAATAAGTTCTCAATTTTGAAACGTGGACAATTTCAGTAGCTTTTTTAGTTAACGCGTTAGGCTTAGTTATTTCATAATTGACATCTGACAACTTTTGTACTATTTCGTAGGGGCCTGAAAAAATTGGGGATAATTTCACATTCGATTTGGATAATTGAATTCTTCATAAATTACTATGTCACCCGGTTCAAAAGGAGACCAATGAAACGTGCATCATATTTAATTTTGTTTTTCTCATGGTATTTTATGGTGTTCTCTTTAGCTAACATTCTGGCTTCTTCAACTGGAGGGTAAACTTGATTTTGAGCTAATGGAGGTGTATATGGTAAAGTGCCAAATAACAAATATGCAGAAAAAAATATTGTGACTGAATGAGGAGTTAAGTTATACTCATTGATTACTTGTTCTAAATGTTTGGTCCAAGGAATTTTGGTAGGGGAGGAATTTACACTTTACATCTTAATTTAGTTACAATAGACTGATTTACACGTTCACATTTACCATTTGTCTGGGGATGATGAGAAGTAGTTAATAATTGTTTAACATTATAATTTCTTAAAAAGCGTTTGAATCGAGATGAAGTAAAAGCACACCATTTCTATCAGTTAACAGTTTAATAGGTATTTGAATTTGGAAAAGTTGTTTTAAACAATTTGCATAGGTTTCTGTTGTTTCACTTTTAGAACCAAAAGCCCAAACATAGCGAGTTGCATGATCAATTACTAAGTGGAGAAATTTTTTTGTAGAATTATAATAATTGAATCCACCAACAGTATCAAAACAGAGATATACTCAAAAGGTTGATCTGTGGTTGGTACAGTCTGTAAAAGACCAAATCTTTTTTGCCTTTTCTTTTTGTTTAATTGACATACATTACAATGTTTAACAAATTTTGAAATATCTAAATTAATATGAGGCCAATAATATTGAGGAGTAATTAAATTTATCATTTTTTGAGTACCAGGGTGTCCAAATTGTTCATGAGCATTTTGCAAAATTTTTCTTCTTAATGAAAAAGGTACAATTTTAAACAGACTTTTCTTTTTAAGAACAAATACATCATCAACTTTCTTATATTTAGGATCATTTACATTATCTAAATTTTGATGGGTTTTTATCTCACTTAATTCAAGTAAATGTACAGAGTGTTGGATATACTGAGTGATAGGATGTCTTGATAACATGTCAGCTTCAACATTATTAGTCCCTTTTAAATATTTTACTTCATAATCAAACATGCTTAATTTTAAAGACCAACGAAATAATCTCCCTCTTAAATTTTTCACATTTTTAAGCCAAACAAGAGCAGCATGATCAGTGTGGATTATGAATTTTTTACCATGTAAATAATAATAAAACTTATCAAGAGCATCTACTATGGCCAAACATTCCAATTCTGTGATACAATAATTTTTTTCATAATCACGCAAAGTTCTAGAATGATAAGATACTGGGTGAAGAGTACCAGAATTATCAGGTTGTTTCAAAATGGCTCCAATAGCGTTCAGCGAGGCGTCACAGAAAACATATAGAGGTAATTTAGGATCATATAATTGTAATACAGGTTTAGTTACTAATTTATTTTTTAATAATTCAAAAAAATGCTGTTTGACATTCAGCAGTCCAATCCCATTGTTTATCTTTCTTTAGTAGTTGGTTTAAAGGTTCTCTAATTTTGGCATAGGAATCAATGAATTTGTTATAAACATTTACAGAACCAAGGAAACTTTGAAGTTGTTTAACATTTTTGGGAGGTTGTAATTTTTTAATAGTTTCAATATTTTGATTATCAGGGGTAATGCAACCTTCTTTAATTTCATAGTCTAAAAAGTTTATCTTATTTTTTGCAAAAACACATTTTGAAAATTTTAATTTAATATTTTCTTCCTCACAAATTTAGAATATTTTTCTTAAATGAGCATAATGTTCTTTCAAAGAATTTGAAAAAATAACTATATCATCGAAATAGTGACGAGTAAAATTTGAACACTTATGTTTAGTTAAAATTTTACGAATAGTACGATTAAAAATTGCTGGGGCATTTCGAAAACCAAAAGGAAGAACTTGAAATTCATATAAACCTTCAGTTGTAATAAAAGTTAATTTTTCTTTATCTTTATCATGCAGAGGAATGTGCCAGTACCCGCTTGTCAAATCCAGCGTAGAAAAAAATTTAGCACTATTCAATTTATCTAGCAGGGAGTCTATTCGAGGTAATGGTTCTGCATCTGTCTTACAAATTGCATTAAGTTTTCTATAGTCAATACATAATCTGGTTTTTTGTTTTTCATCTCTCTTATAAGCTAAAGTAACAGGGGGAGAATAACAACTATTGGATTCTTTAATTAAACCTGCAGCTAATAAATTTTGTATTTGTTTATTAATCTCGGCTTCTGAAGTTCTATAAGCTCGCTGAGAAATTGGGAGGTCTGATGTTAAATTAATTCTAGGGGGTTCCATTCTTATTTTACCTACATCATACTTATTTTTAGAAAAAAACATGAGAGTATTCTGAAAGAAGTTGTATCAGGTTAGGAGATAGTTCTTTAACAGTCAGAGGTGAGAAAACTTCCTCTGAGGTATTGACTAACTCTTCCTGTATATGTAATGAAATTTGCTTAGTGAGTGTGGATTCTGATTATTTACAATGATTTGTCCATTTTGTAGTAATTGGTTATGTTCACAACCAATAACAAATTTATATTGACTACATTCTGGTAGTCCTAGAATAATATAAGGCAGACTACTTCTAATTATATACAGATTTATGTGTCTCTCTACCTGTCCAATTGTTAAATAAGCTTTGCATAGTTTGTTTAATTGAAAATTGCCATGGGCTTGGTTAATATGTACAGGTCTGGTTGTTTGTTGTGGTAATCTAAGTTTACTTACAATATCTGCAGAAATTAAAGATAGAGTGGATCCAGTATCAGTAACAATATTTACATTGTTCTTTTTAGGTAAATTGTACAAGTTAGCTAGGCTTGGCAATGATGAGATGTGTCCGGTCACTTGTAATTGTAAATATGCTGGGCCAGAGGCCTCAGTAGAGGGGTGTTGTCTCTGATTATGTATTTGTTGACTGCTGACAGAGTTCTCCGAGCTCTGAGAAACAGTGTTAGTAGCCAAAGATGAGTCACATGTAAATGGGGTTTGTCTCAATTGATGTTGATTAAAAGGACATTGTAGTTTCCAATGATAAGCCTTGGGAATTCCTTGTTGTGTACAAATACTACATGGATATGGTGGCAGTCCATGTTGAAAATGTATGTGGTGGTTGGGCCTAAATCCTCGATTGCTTAAGTTATGAGAATGCTGATTTGGGAGATGTTGGGGACGCGTTCTATTAAAACTTTGAAAGTTGGGTCGAAAAGAGTGACGATTGGGTCGAATGGGCATATTTTGTCTAAAAGTATTTTGTTCAGGTTTAGGGGCTTGTGTTTTCATTAAGCGTGCAGCTACCATGAGCCATTCTGTGGGTGAGGTAGAGGGATTTATTGTCATTAATTGTTTCAATATTGGTGGGCATTCCTTCAGTAAGTCCTTCCAAAATGAGTTGAGGGGATAGACCTAATTGCCTACCATAATTTAGTTTTTTATGAAAATATTGCTCTAAATTATCTTTTAATTGAATTTGTGAGAAATCTGCTAAACTTACAACATTAGGTTTTAAAAAATTTTCAATAAGAATCGAACAAAGTTCTCCAAAATTTGAAATATTAAGGCAAGAGTTGATTGAGGCAAGGGTTAATGCAGACCCTTTTAGATATTTTGATATGTTTACGATTTTCCAATTATCATCTTTATTACTGAGTGTACATGCATTATTAAAATAGTCTAACCAAGCTTCTATTATCATTCCCTTTCCAGAATCAAAAGGGACTATATATGGTTCATTAGGGGTTTGGTTGGTAGTACTTATAACAGCCAAAATGGTTTGCTCATTATTTGCCATTTTAAAACCAGATCTGAGAATCATACAGAAATTAAAAACCTTAATTTAACTTAAAATTTGAAGTACCAAAAATAAAAATACCAAAATATAAAATTGAAATTTCAACAAAAATCAAAACATTTGCATCTATTAATTATTAAAATTCAAATATCAAGCATTAAAGTATTTAAATTTCTTATTTCAACAGATATTGTTTTATCATAATTAAAAACATGTATTGCAACAATATTAAAAATATATCAAATAATTTTTCATGAAATGTTAAGCATAAAAATATCAAAAATCAGAATCACTAAAAAAAAATCATACGTATAAAATTTGCAAGATAAATAGTTTTGAAAATAAGATTTCTTAATATATAAAACACATTTTAAAACCCCGCTGTGCTCAGCATTCACTCTTTCAATTTAGTAACACACATTTAAAAATTTTGACTTTTCTGTTGACGGTTGCACTTTTCGAAGAAACACGAACCTGTATTAGGCTTATTCACTTTTTTGATGAAAACGAAGCGGTCTTGCACGTACTTGAACGGGGATTTCCCCCTGCTTATGGAGTAGTTGAAACATCAGGAATTTTCGTAAACGGATGAAGGTTTGTTTTTTTTTTTGTCGCTGGGAACGCACACTTTACTTCTTGTTTTGAAGCATATCTTCACGGTAGGAAACTATCCTAACCGACTTTTGTAATAGATTGAAGTAGTGTTGGCCGGAGTGAAAGATTATCAATTTGGATTTAGTAATGACGTCTTCAGGATAGCTTTACCTCCTTTATTATGAGCACGCATCAGCAGATTAAAGCACAATTACATTCTATTTTCACATTGAGTAGACAGCGGCATTTTGGAGGACACAACACAAAGACAAAAAAGCAGCAAATATTTTCACTCTTACGTGATGGCAGCAAGCAGCCAGAGAGCGCGATTACGTTGAATAGGCGTTTTCCTTTTGGCATCTGATTGGCTAAAATGCGCGGGCTTTAGATTTAGGTTTAACCGATTACGATTAAGATTACAATGATTTATTTTAAACCAAAGAATGAAAAATTATTTATAGATTATTAAAGAGAGTTAATTTAAAGTATGTTAGAGGGAATTATTACATATATATATATATCTCCTTATTTTCAGTTTATATCCGAAATCCCCTAATTGTTTGAGTAGTGTAAATAACCCTAGTAAATCAGCTACACTTATTATTTTGTAGAAATCTAGTCAAATAATATACACTGCTGGCCACCGTAAATGCAACACCAAGAAGGACAAGAGATAGCACCACAATATTTATTTTGTAGATAACATGTTGACCAAGTATCAAATGATTAAATTTATAGACTTCTGTGAAGTGTGGTTCCTGCCAGAATCAGTAGCCAATGTAGCCGCCATTGTTGGAGATCACCGCTGCCACACGCCTCAGCATTGATTCCAAGAGACTTTGGATGTGTTCTTGGGGTACAGCAGACCAAGCAGCTTCCACACGTTGCCAAAATTGATCCGGTGTGGCAGCTGGGGGTGTAATCTGGGTCAATCGTTGAGCAACCATGGACCACATGTTTTCTATCGGCGAAAGATCCGGAGAGCGAGCCGGCCAGGGAAGCAATTCAATCTGGTGATTGACGAAGAACCTTTGGACAATGTGTACCGCATGTGGTCACGCATTATACTGTTGAAATATGGCTGAGGCCAAGCTCTGAAGGTAAGGAAGGACAACTGGCTCCAACACCTCAGAGATGTAGCGCTGGCTGTTTAAAGTACCGGAAATGCGTACTAGAAGAGTGCGAGAGTGACATCCAATACCGCCCAATGCCATAATACCCGGTGCAGGACCAGTGTGGCGGTGCATAACGCAGCTGTTCAACATCCAATCTCCACTGTGTCTCCAGAGTTGAATCCAACCATCGTGGTGTTGCAGAGAGATGCGTGACTCGTCAGTAAAGACAACTTCATTCCACTCTGCCGTCCATATCTTTCTTTCATCGCACCAATAGCGGCGGAGACGTCTTTGTTTCTGCGTCAAGGGTAGACCAAGCAATGGACGGCTTACGGACAGACCCCTCTGCTGTAAATTGCGTCGAATGGTACGCGCAGACACTGAATGATGCGATACAGACTCAATGTGCTGTGCTATGGTTCGTGATGTGACTGAGCGATCCGTTATTGCCATGCGCACAATTTGCCTGTCTTCATGTGAAGTAGTGAACTGAGGTAGATGCGATCAACCACATCGGTCCGTCGTACCCTTATGCATCCAACGGTCACATATCCGCATTACAGTTTTTTGGTTTCGTCCAACACGACTACCGATTTCCCTGAAATATAATCCACAATCTCGGTAGGACACTATCCTTCCTCTGTCGAACTCGGATACTTGATCAAAAGCTGATCGCTGTTTTCTACGAGACATAACTGATCGTTTTCTGAAAAAATCACATGAAAAACAATTGCCGATCTTGAAATCGTAGAAATTTCCAAGCCTTATATAGTGCTTTGAGGTGGCGCCACAGACACGAGTGATGTGTGTCTGCGCTGAAATTCTAATTATTTGCATATCTCACCTCCGCTAATGCATGTTGTAAATTTCATGTTATTTGCATGCTTCCTTTAGGGTGTTGCATTTACGTTGGCCAGCAGTGTATCTATATGTATTGATAATATGTGTTCGAAGTGATTATTAGTTTCGCATTTAGAAAGTTTATAGGCCTTTGTTCCTTTTGACCCACGGTCAAGTGGTGAGGACCCTCTTCCACGCCAGTTGGAGGATTTTGAGCCCTGCTTGACGCTTTAGTAACTGCTACAATCCCGATCTCGTGACCCCCTCCGATAGGATTGAAGTCATAGTTTCAGAGGAGAAAAGAAAAAGGATGTTTAAGCTACAAAGGAACTCTAAAATTTTCAGACTTTAATAAGGAAGGTATCCCAACACTCGTAATATTTCAAAGATTTTCGAAATACAGCATTTCCTTTATGGAATTCGAAGATCAGTAAAAAAAAACACAATGAAATGTTGAGAGATAATAATCAATAAAAAAGAATTCTTCTTAGGCCTTAAACTTTCATTAAGTTACCTACAGTGTGATAATAATCTCTACGAACAATTGAAAAATATTTCCTTCTTCACTATCCTTGAAACAAAGCGTAAAATTAAACTTGAGACAGAAATATTTTTCTTTAATATATTACAAGATGATGTCAGAGAAGGTATGGACTCCAAAAAAGAATTCAGGGAAATAAGAAAAAAAATCATTCTCTTTCCTTTCGCACACTTTTTCCTAAGATATATCTCTAGTTTTCTAAGTAAAATAATACAAGCCTTTCTAATCAAATGATTTTTGGAACACCATTTTATAGTTCAAATCAAGCATAATTGATCTTTAATTTATTATTTTTTTAATAATTACGCATCGTAATAATGAGAATTTTGTTATTACTCGAATAATGATAAGTATTATCCCTCCTATATATACAATTCCATAAAGAAAAGTTTCTCGAATCCATCTCGAACTTTTCTCATGCCAAACGCACAAAAAGTGAAACCAGCAATGGAGAGTTCTATTAGTTTCGCAATATAAAACTGCTCTAGGGATGTAGGCAACAGACCCCGTAACCTTGAATCCTGGTCAAATGACGAGGACGACACCTGAGCTGACTTAGAGCAGGTTTGACATATTTGACGTGAATCGGCCCCCTCTACAAGGTGATCTTCAGTGGTACTAGGCTCGAGCTCATGGGACAAGGCTACCACTGCCAAAGTTCCTTTTGAGTCTATCTAGCAACATTTGAAAGGGAGAGTTGTTAAACAGTCAGCATAATACTACAGTTGGTTGATATCGCTTTGCGTTGCCGGCTTTCCGAGGGGTTCCGTTTGAGTGAGAAAATGTTTATTAACGTCGCAATACGGCTGTTGGCTACGGGCCTAGTGATTTGGATCTACAGTCAATTGGCGTCAATAGAATCTCTAAACTTCCATACCACGCTAACGTGAGGACTTGGAATCTTGGAAAATTTTAAGTGCTCCTCAACATGACGGATCTTTAGTTGCATCAGGACTAAAACACACAACTTTTTTCGAGACCCTAATCACTCGGCTATCGCAACTATAAGAGATTTAGGATAATTCATTTTGAGCTTAGAAACAAATTATGTCATCCGTCTGTGAAAACAAGCCTTACTTAAACAAATCTACAAGTTTTTCCCTAGGTAAGGTGTTTTATTATTTGTATTTCTTTTCGGTTGGAAACGAGTATTAGTTTTTTGATTCCAACACTAATTTAAACAATAACTGTGAGCCTTCGGACATTATAACATATACGAGGCGTGTACGGAAACTAAGTACCGTTTAGAGAAAACCAACATAAGAAGTTGGTTTTTTTTTTTAAAAAAAAAATTCATTTTTACATGAAAAAGCAAGCCCCAAATTATTTTTCTACACCATTGTTCATGCATTTGTCATACCGGGAAACCAATTTGTCCCCTGGCTTTGCGTTCAAAAAACTTAACAATGGGTGGAATCATTTTCAACCTATTGAACGCTCCTGAACGGGTGTACAAACAACCCATTTTCGACACATTCACTGGATTGTCAATCCACCACTCAACTGCGGTTCTGTGGCAGAACGAAACGGTTCCGCCTCGTACTGTTTCGAATAGGAATGGGGATAGGGGGAGGGGATTGCTTCATTGTACATAAAATCAAACAAATATAATTCATCAAAATATTTTGTATTTGGACACACTTATATGTTTATCCAATTTTTTTCAATGGATTGATTTGGATGATTTGAATTGAACGATTAGAACACTTAAGCTAATACGAAAGATAAATGTGATAAACGTTAGAAAAATTTTTTGCAAATACTTTATTATAAATGTGATAAGTATACTACTTTAGTGCGGTAACTGTGATGATGCACTTGATTAGAAATAGATTAATAAAAGTACGTGCAGCTCTCTGAAAGAAGTATTCCACTGAAGTGCCACTGCTTGGGGGCTCAATTATGGTCTGGAGTGTTTTTTCGTGGCACTGTTTGGGATCTTTGGTGCGTCCCTCAATGTAATTAGGTATTTAGAGAGTATAGAGAGAGGAGATCACCTCCAACCGTTTATGCGGCTTTGTTATTCGCACTGCAATGGAGTTTTCCTGAAAGACCTCTATCAGTCCCAGTTGGCTACTGGCTGGTTGGGGGAGCATTCTGAGAGTGTGGATTATCGTTCCGTGATATCGCCCGCTGCACTGGCCGAAATAAAACGAATGCGAATATAGAATCAAGGGGTTGCTTAGGGTCATACTGAAAAGCATGCAAGATTCTCACGCCCTCCCATAACTAAGGCCTGATAGAACAGACATATTGTGAGGTCGGTCCTGAAAAACCGTACAACCACATAATTAGGCAATGGGCATGTTTGTAGCAATCCCAGTATCCACTCGTAGGGTGCAGTGATGTTTGTAGAAGCGTGGACTGTAAGCACGGAAACCATTACTTCGGCTTCTCTTGCCAAAGTAGCGTAGAGAGATGGCAACTCCAGTGAGCCGAATGATGAAGCTAAATACAGGAGTTGCGCTATATCGTTTTTTCAGACGAGTTTCAGTTCTGTGTGCTGTATTCTGATGGCCATACACAGGTCTGAAGGCTCCGAAGAGAGCTCTCGTCTTACATTTGATATCGGCAGAGGAGCCCTACACCTGTTGAGACGAGTTGGGCAGCCATTGGGCACGCTACACGACGGTAATTTGAACGCAGATCGGTAAATTTCTGACATCTTACGTCCAGTGGTTGTTCCCTATCGTCGAGGCCTGCCAAACACGATTTTTCGACAATACAAGACCACAGGTTGCCCATCGTGTTTTAACCATCCACGATGTTCGATTGCTGCTCTGGACTGCACGATCTGTCACCCATTGAAAACATCTGGTCAACTGTTGCTGAGAGACTAGCCTGCAGCCCCTCTTTAGTTAATATGGTTGATGAAATGTATCATAGACTTAAAGTAGCATGGAATGTGTTGCCAGTTTCTGTCACCCGAGTAAGTTCCATTGAAGTTGCCAGGGGTGGCAGCTATTTCTATTAATTTCGCTCCCTGTTTAATCCCCCAAACTGCTTGTAAATTTAATCATTCTGTCTTCATGCCATACTGCTTACGTACAATAAATATCCTTTTTGTATTTACTTTTCTTCATGGTGTTCATATGCATGGGAATGCAATTTGATTTTATTTACCAGATTAAGGAAAAAAATTTCAGAAGCACTGCTGTAGAAAAAAATGCCCAGTAAGTAAATCTCAAAGTTTTCTCATAAAGACATGATTTGAATTTTTGAAAATAAAATGATAGAATCTTCTTGGACAGAGAATTATTAAGTGAAAATATACAAAATGAAAAAAAAAAAAAAAAAACTTTCATTGTCTTTCATTGACATTCATAGATCTTTTCAAGTAAATTTACTTTGGCGTCTTGTAATTTTCAATCAGAAACGTCTTTTGGGAACCTTGGATTTCAACTCAGTATTTTCTGCTGATTCCAGTTTTTCCCAGCAATTGTTGCCTCGATAACAAGGATTGCCTTCGAAAAAGAATGCTTTTTAATCAATGCTCAAGTATCTTTGGTTTTCTTTGAGTCGGTAGGAATGAAATGGTAGTCAGAGTCTCGCGCCAATTCCTGGAGTCAGCTCTGGAATAGGATGAATAATTGAATAAACAAATTATAGTACTTAACATTGTTCTATTTTTTCATTCATTCCCTTTGATTCCAGTTCATCAGTTTGTACGCATAGGAGACATGTTTTCCCAATTTTTTTCCATCATTATATTTTTAATTTTTTCAAAACAGGGTAAGTCTAACTTATAGATGTTGAGTATGCTTTGACCTATATTCGAATGAAACGTTCAAACTGAGCAAAAAATACTATTTGTACTATTTCTAAACTCAAGATAAATAAGAAAAGAAATAACAAATTTGTTTTAAGGGTAATCTACTTTTTGAAAATATTAAAGAGTTATTTTCGAGAGTTAGATAAGTGACTCGTCTCGTAAATTTGAACCAAGTGACGAGAACAGCACCCAGCAATCATTCCACTCTCCAAATTTCCAAACCCATACGAATGGATCCAACACTAGTAATTCAACTTAAAATTTGAATGACAATAAAATTGCTAGCTGCTCCTCCACTATTTTATAATGTACTACGTAATTAATTATCAAAAAACTACTCAATAAAATAACATTTATAAGAGCAATAAATATTTTTAAAAAAGGAATTTACAATTTGTCTTCTGAGAAGCGAATTGATTCTACTTAATCAATGCAAAAATGTATGGAGGGAAGAAGAAATACTGTTAATTTGAAAAGAAATGTATTGAATTCTATGTTGATTAAGATTATTTTAACAAAAATTCAATCTATAGAACCTCGATGATTTTTCCCCTCCCTATTCGAATGGATCCATCTGAATATCGTATTTTTTAATACTTGGTTTTTGCTAAGGAATTAGTGCGAGAAAAATTCTGTATGCGGAACCTTCTGTTTTGACCTACAACTGATTTACCAAGAAAGGCGGTGAAGGGAATTTTTGACAGATGCCAGGGGCAAGAATGGCCCCATGCCGTTGCTGTTGACAAGTGAGTGCAGGTTCGGCGCCGTTAATTAGAGGTTACTGTCTCGACTCTCTACGGGTAGCCCGCGCTCTTTAAACCTTTCGCTGCCAACCGACGGAAACTAAATTAATTGATCGTGGATTCCTCCCAACTTCTCCTGACTGACTTAACACAGGTCTCGTGACCTGTTACAACAATGTCAAAGAGCATTGCATTCAAATAAGTTTCATTTACGATTATCTCACTGAAATGAATTGGAAAAGGTTGCATTTTCTTTGGAATGATTGGCTTCTAAGAGAAGACATCTCACCATTCATAATCCATTTTTTATCGCATAAATAACTTTTAGAAAAAGAATGATTTATTTGGATTCACACAATCGGATTGCATTTACAATTCTATCGATTGAATCACGTTCTTCTGTCTTAATCCATTGTATTAGATTTCGCACTTTCGATGAGGTTTTGCCTTCATTGTCAGTCCATTCCTTGTGCAAGGATAAGAACGAAGGAATCCAAGCAAGTTGTCATTCATTCATTGCTTCTGACAGAGGATTGATTGGGTTCATTCCAAGAGAAATCCATTGGGTTATTTCAAGAAAGGAACATTTATTCGCGTGACATTTGTGTTCATCTAATGGAAATACGCTTCCTAATTGAGTTCTTAACTTTCATTCTTATTCTTAACTAGGATAAAGGATTCAAGTTCTTATCCCAAAAAGATTCAATGCAACAAAAAATAATATTCGTAAACATTGAAGAATTTTTTTTCTTCATAAATTTCCCTTCTGCTCAACTTATTTCAATACTAAATTTGTAAATTACTCCAATGGATGAAATGCGCTGTAAGATGGTAACATAAAATAACTATAAAACATTATGTGTGGCATTTGAGATATCGCTCAACAACGGCTTGCCAAGCTCCGTACAGTTTGTGGTTCAAACCATGTATGGAACATATATGTACCTGTCAGGGTTATAATATACTAATTTTCCGATCCCAAGCGGATTACGAAAACAGGCAGATTAGTGACAGTGAATTGATAAGTAGAACCACTAACACGTACTCATCTTTCCCAGTGGGAGACAAGAGAAAAACACACAGATTCGGAGAATGAACATTTTTGTCCTGAACGAAAAACCCACGTTGGTTTTAACAGAAAAATTGATAGCGAAACGAAGCTTATTTTTAAGATCCTTTCCTGTACATTGTTGTTGTTTTAACTTTAAAAGATTATAAAAACATTATAAATATTATATACATTTCATAAATCTCAATACATAAAAAATAAATCTAAACTATTCAAATCAAATTATGTTAATTTACTTCCTTAAAAATAAATACAAGTTTATACCCAACAGTATCGAAAATAAATTAAATGCAAAGGGTAAAACTCATTTAGCATAGCATCATTTCATAAACTAATCAAATGGTGTTTTTCATTTAGATCACCCATTTTTATTCAAAGATCAAAAATAAATTAATTTCATATATGTAATCTTCAGTCAAATTTTTTAATAGAATTTAATAAATGAATCCTTTTTTTTTGTTAAAGAGTCTTTTAAGAGTAAAAAACGAATCTTTTTAAATTACATTATTCCTTCCCTTGAATAACGTAGTAATAGTATTTTCAAATTAAGCAGTTCGTCTATATTTTTATAGGAGTGCAAAACTAATTTTGATGATTTCCTTCAAAGTGTCTGACAAGCAGGAAAATAACTTCAAATCTTTTCACTAGAATTTTCTGAAAATGCTCACGTTTCCTCGGAGAACAACGAATCTTCCACTAAAGATTTTTTTGGAAGGAATCAAAATCGATTACCATCTCAATTGCATCCTTTATTTAAAAAAAAGAAAGAAAAGAAAAAACTTTTTAACCTGGAGGTGTTAAAAAAAAGTTGAAAAAATAGTGGGTTATGGTTTGGAGAAGAATTCTTCAGCTCTTTCACATCTTCGTTTTCTTTAAAGTTTCTTTGCGAAGAATTCTTTCATTGGATGTAGCTCGAGAAGAAACTTTTAAAAGACGTAGATAAAACTTATATGATTTTTTTTCTCTGGAGGGAAAGAATATTTAATTACCGATGTTTTAATCTAACAGCAAGAGCATTACTCTTTGATTTCGTATAGAAAGAAGAGAAAAAAAAATTAGTAAACATTTTATTTCCAAACTCAATTGACTGCATAAATGTATCGAGAAATCTACTTTAAAGCAACTTAACAAGTTGAAATATCTATAATTGAGAAGAATTCACCAAATGATAGTATTTTATTTTAGGTTTTAAATATCAATGATGAGAAGGAGCTTATTAGGCGAAGGAATTATCGAATTTCAGACTTTATTATTTTTAAGATTTCAAGGCAAAGAAATACGATAAAAGTAGCTCTTTTCATATTTTTGAACATACATGAAATGATATGTAAGGCATACAACAAACTGGAGCGTAAGAAGTGAAGTGAGCTATATTTACGTTACATTGGCACCAGGACCTCATAATTTGGAACCATGGTCAAGTGACAAAGAGGACACCCGAGCTGGCTCTCCTGACTTCCACACCACACCAACGGGAGAACGCTTGAGCCTCGACATATTTAGCGTGCATCGGCCCCCAACAAGGGCGGGTCGACTTGAATTCATGGTATGCCAGCCACGAGTCCGTGACCTTGACCACTAAGCTACCCCGGCCACCTGGAAAAGTTGAGCCTAAAGGGAAATCTCGAAATACTTCATACAATATTTATACATCTTTTGAAGACTGTATAGAAATGATTTCACTTGGTAATTAAATACTTCAGATCCTTAGATCGTACAATGAAACTGAGTAAGTTTTCTCTTTCTAGAATTCAACATAAAGTGAAATATTTTCTGACAAAAAAAAAATGTTAGTTGACGTGTTTAGCTTTAAAACTTGGAATTGAAAATAATTTTCCAATAACAAACGTAATAATTCCATAGAAGGTAAACTTGTGATCCATTTTTTTTCAGAGTATAGTGGCAGTGATTTTTTAAAAATAGGTGAGATACGACAAAAAAAAAAAAAAAAAAAAAAAAAAAAAAAAAAAAAAAAAAAAA
>BMAV01025235.1:34179-44297 GCA_019973955.1 Trichonephila inaurata madagascariensis | reverse complement strand
CAAAAAAAAAAAAAGCCGCTGTGTATGTGAATGAACAAGATGGAAATTGTACTTTTAGGAAGCATTTTTTTTCCTCCCGTGAATGAGATAGAAAAGATTTCTTCCAAACCAAGAATAAAGAAATTCTTTCCACTCTCTGTATGTAAATAGACTTCATTCTACCCCGACACATTTTTGAAAATCCCATTTTCGTAGAAAATTTATGTAAGTTTTCACCGCGTTTTCTACATTTTTTCATGGGAGGGGGCTTTAGGGTAACTTTGAAAAGATATTCTTCGATCCTTGCAAGAAATGATTGAATCCTTTTCACAACACAAATATATTGTTCATTAGCAAAATCGTTGTATTCGCTGCATCGAGTAGATTGAAGGCTTTATTTTATTAAATATCTTTTAACGGTTATTTTTTTTTCTCTGAAACTTTTCTTCAATTAATAGCAAATTAAAAATATTGTTTTGACACCGTTATAAATACCATTGAATTAAATCAATTAAATAAAGTATTCTCTATTCCTCACATAATTTCTTAGGGTTACTAAAATACATCAATGTAAATGTAAATAAATCTAATAAATGATGTTTCTTTTTCCCTGAAAGAATCCACACAATAGGAACGAAAAAAATACTGACACCAAATACTCCATCTTGTATTTAGAAGAAATTTGACATAGAAAATGGGTTCATAAATAAGCAATTTTATCTTGACATAATTTATATTTACAGCTTTGTGCATTTTTATTTTATTTTCAAATTCACGTCTTGATCCTTCAAGAAAGCAATTTCGAGCGTCTCGTCACTTGGAGCGATTCCTAAACTCGAACGATTGAATTGCACAATCTCTTCATCCCCTAAAATTAAACTTTTGAACTTAAAAAGATATCAGTGGAATGTTTTCTTAATTTATATATGGTACATATAATACATTATTTTTCGAAAATTATTGTCTTACGTTTTAATAGCAGTTTCTATTGATTTCCTTAAAATATTTTGTTTTGGAATTTTTTGGAAATGCTGAGAGAAAAAAAAAAAAATTGAAAATCCGTTTTTTATTTGCGTCTGTAAACTTTCAATAAGTTCTACATTCAGAGAACGTTCTAATTTCTTTAATCATGTGCTCTTTTCGTATTTATAAAATAAACTGTGGCCTTAGAAATTAAGAATTTATTTTAACTGAAAAATAAATAAGAAAAACTGAATATTGCAAATTGTTTTTTCTGTGCTTAATTCCGACAGAATTTCTTAGTGATGTAACTTTAACACGACTATTTTTTTTTTTATTAAAGTATATTTGTATCTTTCAGATACTAAACTTAGGTAGCCGTATGACATTTATGTAGAAATGGGCAGTGTTTTTCAACAAAACTCATAATTTCGTTTTCAATAGAAACGTGTTAAATAATGTAGGATCATAATACGATTTGATTTAAGTTTTTTAAAATTAAGTTGTTTCATAGGCATAAATTAAGTTGTTCTAGAGCTACACGAGGGCTATGAGGATCACGTGTGTAACATATTTAAGAAATGTTAAGCACGCAATGTAATTTTCAGTTTTCCAAAGCGTATTTGAATGCTCCAAACGATTGCAATTGCAGAGGAGAATCGTCAGGACAATTGGTATCCACCTATAGGGTGCCATACTAAAAAGTTCTACCAGATCCAGGGGAATTTACTAAGTCTACAATGGTAATTACCAAGACGCAGCCCTATTTGAAAGGCCTATACCTTTCCAAGTATTTTCTTCTAAATCTTTCATCTTCAAATAAATCGATTTCTCTTCATATGGTATTTGGATATAGCTCATTTCTGTATTGTATTTTGGTTTGTTGAAATTTTTTTAGTTATAACTAATTTTAATTTTTGTTTAAGAGACAACTCCTTTTTACTACCGACGTTAGGGTCAAGATCATCTTCGATAACTGTACCGAATTCTTCTGAATGCAGATAAGGTTTGGGGGTAAAAAATTTTAAGAAAATATATTATAAACTTGATAAAATTTGAATTAGTTTTTTTTTTTTTTTTTTTTTTTTTATTCTTTTTCATTTTCATTTATAAAATCATGATGATATGCAAATATAATGTGAATAACAAACTCATCAATTAAAAAAAATATCGAAATATTATACACTTCCTTCACAACTACAACGTTGTTTTCACACATACGAATATCAGACTACGAATCCTGCGCATGTGCAGTATCGTTTGAGCTGTAACAGAATAGTTTTGGCCCTTCCTTCGATGATTCACATATTTTATCAATTCTTTTGATTGCACGATGCAACTTAATATTCACAGTCTAATTAATTTCGCCCGTTAGGATGACATAAAAACAAAAACTTATACTATTTTGCTAGGTTGGCGATTCCTGAATATATAGTGAAATATAGAAAAGGTATTACTGAGAAAAAAGACAGTGTTGAGGTAATCCATTCCTACCTCTTGCTAAAGACTCCCAATCGCATCGAAGTTTTTGATTACCGAAAGAATTTGCGGATATTTCTCTCTCTCTAGTATTCATCTCAATAATTTCGCACAATTTTTAATAATAGAGAACATTCTATTGCGCTCGACTTAGTTTCTTTTAGTTTTTGGTCATAACTAGTTATTATTAAGTTTTTGGTATTTACTAGAAATTTATAAAAAAAATTCTAGTAAATACCGAAAAACCGGTATTTAAGCTTGTGAATACCGGTATTACAAAATTGTAAAAAATGCTCAAAATACCGGTATTCGGTGTATCCCGGTATTGCAATTCCTAGCGCCAACGTTCTGGTAGATTTGAAGTACTCTCACGAAATATTAATAAATTTGACAGCATTGTGTTTTGCATGATATTTTTGTGTTTCTGCGGCTGACAAACGGCAGAAAAGTAGTGCTTGCATGTTGTGGAACGAAGCCGAAAAACTAAAGATTTTTCTGGATTATGGACCAAGCAAGTCAAATTGTTATCCAAAGACTCTTGTTGGCTTACTATCAATTGTGATGATCCGCGTATCTTGTTGTTGTAGCCACTACAACCATGTGCCGAAATTTCAGGATGTTCGAGTTTCGCAAGACTGTGTTATACTAACTATCCAATCAAACAGAATATAAGCCCTCCCCACACAATCCACAATCCAAACCTTGGGATTTTTCTCAAGGTGTATATATTGTGGAAATCCTTAGATCGGTGCCAGGTCAAAATCCCTTTTCGAAAAACTATTCTTAAAGAAGTGTAAAGTGTAATGCACAACAGTTTCAAAATGATCCTTAACTGGCATCCAAATATGGGTGATATTCCTCATTGAAGTTAACGGTGTTCCTGTAGTTTTCATTTTCTCTGTAAGAAGCATCGGTAGTGTTGGAGGAGTAATTTTTAAAGATTTATAAATGCAAGCGATATCTTTGACTCATGAACAGCAAAGATTATCATAACAGATTTTTTAAAAAAAGAAAACCGTTTGCAAGACATTGACCAAAAACTAAAAGAAACTGAGTCGAGCGCAATAGAATATTCTCTATTATTAAAAATTGTGCGAAATTATTGATGAATACTAGAAATATCCGCAAATTCTTTCGGTAATCAAAAACTTCGATGTGGTCGGGAGTCTTTAGTAAGAGGAAGGAATGGATTACCGCAACACTGTCTTTTTACTTGATTAAAGGTTCGATCCATGGTAACAATTGTAAATTTCTTTTCCCATTCATAAGAAGTACAAACATTCTTTAGAAGAACTTTCAATTCGGAAAGCTGTTTAGCATGAGAGTTATCTTTTTTCTTTGGAGGCCAAGATTTTCTTCCTTTTTTGGTTTTGTAAGTAATAGAGAGAGAGAGAGAGCTAAACGCTTTGCTCACTCTGTGAGAAAAACTGTTGCATTCGTGAACCTCAATTCCATTCCGTAAAAGCTCACGTACTTTTCCTTATTCATCTGCATGTGTATGGGAGTTGGAAACTTCAAATGGTTCCGCGAACAGGTCAATTGGATTGTCTCATATTGGTTCAATTCATTCAGTTAAATTTTTCCTGTTATTAGATATGTATGTAAAAGGACTGGATAGAACAAGGAACTCGCAATTAATACAAAAACATCATGTAACATCCCACATTAACACGTGTTCTTCGCAGATCATGGAGTGGATACGAATTTCAATGTTATATTTTCAAGAAGCACATCTTTAGAAGCGGTGCTGTGGTGGTTGCGTAGTATTGAAAAGAAGTCTTAAATCCCTTTGTGACCCTGAGCTTGATTTCCTCCGTATAGGAATGATAATACTCATCCACTTGGAAACAACATCATGGAGAGTGAAGGTATTTCTCATACTGTGTGGCTAGCTGACTCCCCGACCTTAATCCCATTGAAAATCTTTGTACATTTACAACTACGTTAAGATGAATAATTTTTGTGCATAACACACACATTCTTGCTTTCTCTAATACATACATTTTTTCTACTTTCTCTCTCAAAGTTTTATTTTTCCAATTAGGAACTTTTTCTTGGGAAAAACTATACTCCTAAGAATAATTCTGTATTCATTCTTTTAAAAATGTAAACACAGATTTTAAAAGTTCCATAGTTGAAGGAATCTAACATTGCTTTGAACGTTTAACCTTAAAAATTCTTCCAAGACTTTTGCCGAAAATTGTCAATCCATAATTCCATTCAATGAGATCATTGCATTTGAAATTCTTTAGTCAAACACACGGAGAGTAAATTATAGCTTCTATGTATGAATGAAATATTTTCTAAGGGTTGCAATTTCAGAATATAGATACAAAATCCTTTTGATGCAAATGAAAAGTAATATGTGAAAGCTCTCCTACTCCCACAAAAATTATCTACACAAGAAAATGCTGCTTATATTTCTAAAGTTACCAAGTCCCACATGAGAAAGGGGTGCACTTGAAAGGTTAAGTACTAAAGCAGGAGGATACATTAAGTAGAAAATCGATAGGATATTGGGTATTTTCGAAACGAGACTCGTTCTGCTTAAAGGTTTCTTCCGTAGTTGTTTCATAACATAACCTACCTATAAAACAGAGCTTTCAATATATGTAGGATTATAAATGACTTTCAGATTTCCAGACTCTTTTAAATGATTGGAATAATTTTACTTTTAAAAGCAATATTGAATCTGATAACTGGATAAAAGCTCAGCAGCCAATAGAAAGAGACAATAATTTGTTTTAAATATTAAGAAAATTAATCCAATCCCGTTGAAGCTTTTTTCATACTTCTAAACTTAAAATCATGCAAGTAGTTTTAATTACACTTGTGTGAATTCCAAATAAAAATGAGAATTTGGGAAGTCTTTTAAAATCTTTTTTCTGAATTGTTTAAGTATCGTATATATAGAGAGAAAAATACTACAATCCATATGTTTTAGAAATTTCTTTCGGCTAATCTCTAGAAACAGATTCTCTTTTCGTAGATTCAATTTTATCATTTTTTCTCTACACATGTCTCTTTCGATTATCACTGGTTTAGGGTGATAAATATTTTATAGATTGTTTTTATTTGCTCGAAAAAGATTCCTTCCAACAAGAGCTTAATATCTGATGTTTGTTCTTCGAGTCATTGTCTTTTGAAGGAGGAACTTCTCTAGACTACGAGTTGGAGTGAAGTCATTGGAAACCTCGATTTTTATTTATGATCTTTTAATAGCAGGCTGTAATTGTGGCCCCACTACCTCAATCACAGTAAGAAGGAAAAAAAATGATCCATAAAATATTTCTGAAAAAAAAAAAAGAAAGAAAAAAAAAGTGCGTGAAAGCGTCGGCATTATAAAAACATACATAAACAAGAGCGTGTCTTTTTTTTCTTCTGGTCCCCTGTTTAAGGGTCACACGAAATAAGACCCTAAATCCACCGCCCCCCCCCTTCCATCTTATTAAAAAAGAAGGATAAAAAAAGTCACTAGCGAAATAGACGGAAGTTGGTCCGTCGGCGCCGCCGTGGCTCTCTGCCCGCAGGCACGGCGAACTGCTTGCCGCTGATGGGCGGAGGGAGGCCGGCAGTAAGAGAGAGGCGTGTCCCGACAATACTGCGCTGTCGATTCAAAATGAATTTTTCCCCCTTTCTGACGTTTAGTCACTTTTTTTTCTTAATGTGCCGAGTTTCTTTACAGACAAACGACTCCCCCCTCGACTGCTTTGGGGAGCGCGGCTACCTTTTCTCTTTCTTTGCGCTTCCCCTCCTGTGTCTAAAGATTTCTTGAAAGAAAAAAAAATGAATACATGATCATTCGAACTTGGAATAAATGAGAAATGCATCTCAGAAAGAGTGCAAACCTTTGTTGTGAAGAGCTCGTTATATTTCAAGTTTGTCGTTATTTGCGCGGGCGGGGAAGAGGGAAAATCAATTTTAAAAAGATATAGTTATTAATTTTTTTAAAATTAATTTAAGTTATTTAACATTGTATGCAAATTGTTGAGAAACAAGATATTTTATCATTTCATTTGTTCCGTACTAACAAAAAAAGCGTAAAGCAATGTATGCTTCCAAAAAACTTCCGTCAAAAATTTGTTCTCTTAAGATCAGTACATCTAAATATGTACAAAATTCTAATTTCAAAAATCAGAAACTGAAGTACTTAAAATGCAAGAGAAATAAATAAAAGTGTTTTTTTATGTATATACCATGTATAATAGAGCATATTTGAATATATTTATTTTTAATATAAAGCTTTTTCTACACATCCTTTTTTTTTCTTTAACCATTTCTTAACCTTACGTAAATTAGTTTAAAGTTCACTGACGCTGAACGCTTTCGATCCTTATTTGTTTTAAATTGCAAAGAAATCTTGAGTCTGAGCAGATAGAGATACCTTTAATGTGTTTACGATCTTAAAAGATTTTCAATTCATTTCTAAAGAAGGCTAATGATACGGAAACTTTTTTCTGAATAAAACTCAAGATTTGAATTTGTCTCGATATCTAATAATTCCTCGGCGTTCGTGTGAGTGTGTGTGTGACGAAAGTTCTATTCATCTCCTGATTATATAAACAATTTGAAACGAACATTTACCAGCAATATATATGTGTGTGTTATACGCTCTACACATTTTTTATTTGTATAATCAATGAATTTTATTTGATCCCCTTACAGTAAGCAGCAGAAAAATATTTTGACTCCTATTATTTTCAAGTAGAATTCATTAAGTGAATTTTTTATTAACACGAGGGCTATTGACGATGTCATTTTGAAACATGGTCAAGGGCCCTGAACTGGCACCTCCCTCTCCAAAGGCCAATGGAAGGACTTTGAACCTCGACAACTTCAGCTCTTCAACATGGCAGGTCTTCATTAGCACAAGACTCCAACTCATGACACATCGGTGACGAATCTGAGACCCTAATCAATAATTTACTAAGTGAAATGGAGAGAAAAAATTTTACTTTTGTAGAATATATATATATTTATTGTGCTTCAGCAAATTGCTTGAAACTAAAACCAAAAACTTGATGTTTCCTCTAACTTTTAATTCATTTATTTCAATCGGAAAAAGATTTAAAAAGTACTGAAATCCGTAGGAGTATATGATACCTGTCAGAAAAAAGCTATTTGCTTTATATCTACTACTGCAAAAACAGATTTTTCATTCCTTCTTTGTTTCATTAATCCTCGAACTTATTTGGGTTTTTTTCCCCTAATAACTGGGTTTTCGTGTCACATCTAAGATTTTATGCTTTGTTTTTGCTCAGATTGCTTTGATTTTAATTAGCATTTTATATTTTTAAACTCAAAATAAATGTTTAGCGCAGCACAGCTGGAATTGGCTCTTGAGCCCCAAAAAATGCAGACAACCACGGATATCATTTTTTTGGGAACTTTAAAAGCAATTGTCATTGAAATCTTAGTGAATTTTACATTATTTTTTTACCCATCATGTATTTTTGTATGTTAACTCTTTCAACTGAAACCTGCAAAAAAACTGAAGAATACCCCAATATATATATATATATATATATATATATATATATATACAAGGCGTGACTATTAAATAACGAGACTGATTCTGCAAAAACTTGATTTGGACTTAATACATATTTACTTATTTTATCAGCAATATACACCTCTCTCTATCTCTGGAACATTCCATGCGAATCTTCCATTGTTTGAAACAGTGCTGGAAGTCTTGTGTCAGCTCCTATAGGACGCTTTCAACGGACGCAAATCTTGTTCCTTTTAATGCAGATTTCATCTTAGGAAACAAACAGAAGTCACGTGGTGCAAGATCCGGTGAATCAAATGGATGGTCTAACACTAGGATGCTGTACTTGGAAAGAAACCCCTTGAGACAGACAATGCGAATGAGTCGGTTCATTGCATTGGTGGAGAACCCATGACTTGTCCTTCGCCAATGTGGGTCGTTTCCTCTTTATCTTTTTATGGAGTTCAGGAAGAACGTGAAGGTAGCATTGATGATTAATGGTTAAATCCTCGTGAAACCAGTGAAGGTCCCATGAATATTGAAAAGCATCATTGCTTTGAATTTTGGTTGGCCCATTCGAGCATTTCGAGCTCTCGGAGAAGATGGGCTCTTCCAAAGCATGGATTGGCACTTCGTTTCAGGATCACAAGTAAAAACTCACGATTCATCACACATTATTATCCTTTTCAATAAGTTTGGGTCATTTTCAATAGCGTTCCAAGTGTCTTAGTGTAAACATTTTTGAAAGCTTCTTGTTGTTCAAACGTGAGAATAGAAGGCATCATTTGGGCCCACACTTTTTGCATGCCAAAATTATTGTATAAAATTTGCTGTACTGATTCCTTGTCAATTCCGACAGTTTCAGCAATCGCATGAATACTTCAATGACTATCAAATCAAACCTATTTTTTCTATACTGCTATCCGTGTTTGACGTGATCCAGGCATGAATCATTTTCAACGTCTTCTCAGTCATTTTAAAAACCACTCAAAATCATGTGCATGCAATAAACCTTCATTGCCATATACTTCTTTCGATAACCTATAAGCTTCAATAGTGTATTTTCAAAGTTTCATGGGAAATTTCACATCAGTTCGTTGCTCTATAGTTACTCTCATTTTTCCGGCGAACCAAAAAAAGAAGAACTCTAATACGAAAGAAAACTGCGGCTAAACGGATTTGCTTAGAGAAACTCGAGAGGTACTGTACTCAGAAGAGAAGTCTTCACTCTAAGTAACTGTCGGTCGTTGGTGTTTGGAGCAAGATTACTTTTTTTGTCGCAGCGTTAGTCTCGTTATTTAATCCCCGCACTTTACGTGTGTGTGTCTGTGGGATAGGTTAATGGGATGGCAGCACTTACCAGTGCCATGACACGAGACTGAGCGCGCTTCACAAGGATGCGTGCTGAGATTCCCACAGGTAGAGAGAGAGGAGAGCGAGGGAACGAGACAAAAGAAAACAACGACAGCGAGAACCTAAACGACGAGCGCTTTGCTGTTTAATTTCGCTCAATATTATAAACAGAAAGGGAGAAGGTTGGCTAGCCGGAATCTTATTAAATAAAATTTTATAAAAATTATTTAATATATAAGAGCTGTCAACAATATTTATAATACTACTGCATCTTTATTTCTCAAATTCCAAAATCAGATTTTTAAATTCATTTATCCTGATTGTTCTAATGTGATTTCTGTCTGTATAGCAGAAAATAATTAACTATATATATATATATATATATATATGTGTGTGTGTGTGTGTGTAATAATTCCCTCTTACATACTTTAAATTAACTCTCTTTAATGATCTATAAATAATCTTTCATTCTTAGGTTTAAAATAGAGCATTGTAATCTTAATCGTAATCGGTTAAACATAAATCTAAATCTCGCGCATTCTAGCCAATCACAGCTACTATTGCGTGGTAGTCGCGCGCATGTGCACTGTTGGTATTTAGACGCCGGAATCTGATGTGATCGGGCTCTTTCTCTGCTTGCCGCCATCACGTAAGATTGAAAATACTTGCTGCTTTTTTGTCTTTGTGTTGTGTCCTCCAAAATGCCGCTGTCTACTCAATATGAAAATAGAATGCAATTGTGCTTTAATCTGCTGATGCGTGCTCACAATAAAGGAGGTAAAGCTATCCTGAAGACGTCATTACTAAATATCCAAATTGATAATCTTCCACTCCGGCCAACACTACTTCAATCTAT
>BMAV01025235.1:3560-33779 GCA_019973955.1 Trichonephila inaurata madagascariensis | reverse complement strand
GTGTGTGTGTGTGTGTGTGTGTGTGTGTGTGTGTGTGTGTGTATGAAATAATTCTCATTAACCTTCTTCTAACTTCGCGTATTAAATTTAGTGTTATACTTCTGGTTGGATTCATTTTCTTTAAAGACTAGAATGTCTTAGAAGTTTTAAGCTGCTTGGTAATCGTCACGGAAACTGTTTGTGTTTTGTTATATATATAGTAGTTTTTTGTGTGAGTGTTCTATGTTAACATGTTATACGTAAATAATTAAAGTAAGATGCATCAATCATCAAAATTTCTCATCCATTTTGGTACGACTACAACATAAACATCTAAATTAACCCGCGGTCACTCGCGCCTGTTTTTGCTACCGTCGTCACTCGCGGGGTGTAGAGAACACCCCAAACTTTTTTAACACGTGTATTTAATTATGAAAATAAAATTAAGTCATTATGATACATATTTGTAAGGTACAAGATGTTTTTTGTGCTTTACAAATAAAATTGTTAAATTTATTGCATACAAATGAGACTAACATTAATTTAAACTAAACATACAAAATTTTCATTTTAAAACACATAATTTTATATTTTTTCATAAACCAGTATATATATAAAACGTATATACCAGTCATAAATATACTTTACAATTAATGAGATAACGATAATAGAAAGTAGAAAAATAATATTTTAATCATTTTCCAAACATTCAGAGCAGACTGTATGCATATGCTCAACTTCTTGCGGGAGTTCTCAGCCCCCAGATAAACTTTTGAAGGTCATTACATTCCAATCGTTCGAGAAAGAGGGGTTGTATCAAGCCTGAAGGTTCAATGACCTAAAATGTGCAGCAACAGAAAAAATCGGGGTTCTGCGCATTCTTTTTAGAATCCTGGGAGGATTTTCTTGTTGCTGGGGTGTACAGAACATCCCGCGCGAGTGATCGCGGGTTAATAAAATGCAAATGGTCTTCGTTATAATCATACCATTTTCATTGGGAGTAAAGAACAATAGGGCATAAAACGATTTTCCTGCAGTTGGAAAAAAACTGATTTCCCGTCAGCGGTATAATCCTGCCAATTTTTGAAATTTGTATAAAACTTCACCTGCAATAAAAACTAATTTTTCTTTGTCTTTTCATGAAGAGAAATATACCAATAGCCTGATACCAGATCTAACGTTGAAAATATTTTAGCGTTAGTTATTTTATCTAACGATGAATCAAGCCAGAGAAAAGGATGAGCATCTATTTTACAAATTGCGTTTAATTTTGAAAAGTCAATGTAAAATCTAGTTTTTCTTGTTTTGTTTTGATTGCTTTTGTAAGCACAAGTGACAGGGAAAGAGTAACAACTGTTGGATTTCTGCAGTTTTCTTATCTATTTGCTTGTCTCAGCTTCTATAACAGACGAAGTACTGTTTGGGAAATTGGTAGGTCTGATGTTAAATTAATTCGAGTGAGTTAGGCATGGGAGTATTAAGAATTTTATAGAAATCCTCAAATAAATTCCTAATTTAGTTCATACCTTTGGCGATGTAGAATAAAAAAATTATACCAAACTGCACCAACATTTTTTTTGTATTGGACTTGACCAATATGACGATGATAATTTACCAAGTTGGCTGCGAAAAGATCTTCATCATATCCAATATGTGAAAAACAGAAGTCTTCAGTGTATAAACAGATGTTGGACCTCATTTTATTTATGCGAACAAAATTTGTATAGCAAAATAAAGTTGAGCCAAATTCCTACATTTTACGTATGATATGAAGTGAATTCAACTCATCAAATTCTAAAAATTAAAACGAGGTTATGTGTTAAATATTTATAATAAAAAAGATTTCCATGGTTTTGAACAGCAGAAAGATATTAATTAACATAGATTTAAATCAAAGGTAATGAGAAGGCTTAAGGTGTCTGGTGTTCTTATAGACTAACAGAGAAAGAATTTTTTTCCATATAATTATAACGAAGAAATACAAATATTTAAAATATGTATATATTTATCAAATGCAGTATACTGTCTGGGAAATTTACGCATATTAAGAAATGATTAAGTATTTTGAATATTCCAGTAATTCTAGTATTCTAAGTTTTCCTTATATTATGTATATAAATATTTGTTTAAGGAATCCGACTATATATATACGTTCGGAACCATGATTTTAAAAAAACGCATAAATGGATAATTTTCTTGATATTTAGTGTCACTTAGATTAGAATACATGTATAAAATTGTTTAAAGGACATTATAACAAAAAAAAATATTGAAATACAATATTTTGGCAAAAAATTAACTTAGAATAACCTTTTTTCAAAACGTTCTCCTTTTATAAAAAATGCTTCTATAATAATAATATTTTGCTTACATAAAGTAAAGACTTTCTCCAGAGAGTCTCAACTAGGATTTTTGAGAAATTCACATTATTTTTAGAGTTATCACCAATTGAAATAACTATCGGCGTTTTTTTCTTAAAATTTCTCCCCTCTGTTGTAGTAAAATATGGATAAATCTACTTCTAAGTTATATGTTTCAAAAATTCTAGTTGAGCCTCTGTACAGAGGTTTGAGCTGTATACAGGCAAAATATTATTGTAATAGAAGCATTTTTCTTAAAAGGAGAATGTTTTGAATATTGGTCATTTTATGTTAATTTTTTGTCAAAATATTTTACTTAAATAAATTGTAATGGTAATAATATTCTTAAAACAATTTTATATACGTTTTCTAATCTATAAGTGACACTAAATATCATAAATAATACTCATTTATACACTTTTGCAAAATCACGGTACCGAACGTAGTCGGATACCTTAATAAACTTTCCAAGATAAGAATTTATAAAGGAAAAAAGTACTCACATAAAACTACTACATATATATGACAAAACACAAACGATTTCCATGGTGATTACCACACAAGCAGCAGAAAACTTCCAGAACAATTCTAGTCTTTATACAAAATGATGCCATACGGAAGTATGTAACTTCTAATTTAATTATTACGCGATGTTAGAGGAAGATTAACGTGAACTATTACATATTTGTAAATAATATATATATATATATATATATATATATATATATACGTATTTATGTGTATATTGTATATATATATATACGTATTTATGTGTATATTGTATATATATATATTGTGTTATATTGTTATATATATAAATATATGTATGTTCTTTACGGAGAGAATGGAATCACCCTATTAAATTCTTCCCATGGTGGTCAAAGCACCAGCAGTACAACGGAGGATAGGCGGGACAAAGTCCAACGTAATGATTAGGGGTAATTCAGTGTTCCTTCTGCGCGTTAAATTAGGGGTTGAGAAAAGTTGGACGGCCTTTTTGAAGATGTACCCGTCGCCATCGCAATAGCAGGGCAAAGGAGGTATTGCGCCGCACCAATTAAATACTGCGTGCGGAAGTTATTACAACTGTTCTCTGGAAGCCCTCACTTTTTGCACCAAGGTCGCCTTTCATTTGTAACATCCAACTAAATAACAAGAAGTGAGGAAGAATTGAGTTTTCTTTTCATACAAATGGATTCACCGCTGCTGTATTATTTGATGGAGCAAGTCTGCAAAAGGTATTAAGGACTAATGAACTTCAAATGCAGTTTTTAGTTCTCGTACATCTTTGATCTCTTCGTTAAAACCTGTTTAATTTTATCATTAAAATGTTTTGTTAAATCCTCTGTTTGCGCACACAGCCTCTTATTATGAAGTTTTCATATTTTTATGTATCACTAGAGTCAAAATTTGCTTCTAAGAAATTTAGGGAAGATGACGATTATATATAATCTGAAGAATCCGTTTGTGGATAATCTAGGGACAGAAAAGTCATTTTTCCAGCTTAGACTACAGCTCTTTTTTAGCTTCTAGAACTTGACTGTCCAATTTCAATGAGCCACAAAAGGGAATGAAAGCTACAAAACAGATGAAATTAGACACGTGTTTCAAAATTTGATAGTCAGTGACATCCTTCCTTATTTTCCATAATGAATGGGGATCAATTAATTTTTCTTTATTCTCTGTTATTGTTTTTTAGACTTGTAACTTAAGTTTTGACTTAATTTTGATACAAATAAGTATTCAGACCTGCCTTTTTTTAATCATTTTTGGAGCATTTTCATAAACACTGACGGAAGAAAAATCCCAAGATCAAGAAAGACTTGTGTTAGATAAAAACGAAATAGAGTAGATGTGTTTATACACATCTGAAAAATGACATCAATTCAAATTTCACGATTCTCGCTTAAGTGGGGCTTTAGTAGCATTACTCAGAATTTAAAAATCAGGGTAGCTTTAAATGCGTGCTGTGAAGTTCGTGAGCGTTATTTATTTGTGAAATATGACGTAGGTCAACAGGTCACCGAGTTTTAACTAGGTCGTAAAAAAGGGCTACGAGAAGGTGAATTTTCTTTGCGTGATATTGCAAAAAGACTTGTCCGGATTGAATGCTCTGTGCATGATTGTTGGGAGCAGTGGTCAAGGGATAGTTCTGCCTCAAGAAGACCCAAGCAGCCACAAGTGACACTACTGAGAGGGAAGACCGCCGTGTTCGGTGTACGGCTGTGGTGCACTGTACTACGTATGTGTCAGAAATCTGAGCTGCATTTGATACCACAGTGATACAACAAACTGTTAGAAATCGGTTACGTTAAAGATAGCTCCAAGCCACAGGTACCCTGTAGCGTGTATTCCGCTGACTCCAAGCCATTGCTATTTGCGATGCCAGTGGTGTCAAGCCAGAGTTCATTGGAGGATGGAGTGGATATATGTTGTGTTTTTTGATGAAAGAAGATTCTGCCTTGGTGCCAGTGATGGTCATGTGTTGGTCAAAAGGAGGCTAGGGGAATATCTGCAACATAGATACACTGGACCTACACCTGGCGGAGCAATTTCCTACTACAGCAGAACTCTCATGGTTATCCCAAACACACTGACAGTAAATTTTTACGTCAGTCTGGTAATTCAACCTATATTACTGCTTTTCATAAGCAACATTCAAGGAGGAGTTTTTCCAACAGGACAGCTATCACCCTCACACCACTGCTGTAACGCAACGTGCTCTACAGAGTGTTGACATGTCAACACTCTGAACGCATTTGAGCATGTATGGGTATCATTGGACGTTAACTCCAACATCTCATCCATAGCCAGCACTGACCATCCTAGTATTGACATAATATGTACAACAAGTATGGAACTCCCTACCACAAAGTAACATTCGGTACCTATATGGCACAATGCACTCACGCTTGCAGGCTTGTATTCAAAATTCTGGAGAATACATCGGATATTAATGTTTCACATTTGAAATGCATTTTCTTCAGCTTAAATTAACCAGTGATCTTGAAAATTTAATCAATTAAACATATTAACAAGACAATTGCATTGTCCAACTTTCATTACTTTACAATAATTTTTTTTCTTGGTGTTGGGATTTTTTTTTTTTTTTTTTTTTGTCAGTGTATTTGGTGATAATGAATACCGTATCTTCAGAGTCTCCGTATAATTAAATAATTCGCAACAATAATGCCAACCGGTAGAGTGGCTAGTGACGCTGACTGCTATGCTGTAGGGCCTAGGTTCGGATCCCGGAGAAGGCATGGATGTTTTTTAAGACCTCTCGTGAGGATGGTTGAAGGAAAAGAGAGGTGGGAGGCCCTGGCCACATCTAAGGTGTTCTCCCTCAAAATTGGGATGGAACCGAGCCTAATCGCGTACTGTCACCTGTATGATGCTCAAAGCTACGGATAACCTTCTGACCCTTTTCCATGATGAATTTCGTAGACCTCAAACTGGCATTGCTGATCAGGTGGCATTATTAACAACAACACTAAAAATAAACGGTCGAAACATTTTCATTTCAGAAAACTTTGTCTGTGTGTAGCTTCTAATCGATATTTTAATTTGCATTCCCACTCTATTTCATTTTATGTTCGGACGTAAAACAGAGAACTTAATACCTCAAGAACTTCCGTATTTAACCGAAAACTAAAACTTTTGACAGGATTTTTTTGTATATATATATATATATTTCTTTTTTAAAAAATTCATGTTTTTAGGACTAATTAATTTTATTTTCACTTATTAAAAACAAACCCCATCAGCAAGTTTTCCTCGATACTTCTTCAATTTTCAAAATTAGTTTAACTTGAATAGTTGTTTCTTGCAGTTTGACTTATATATATAAAAATAGATTGTGCGGAAAAGCTTTTTTTTTTTGTGTTTCGAAATTTCTGTCTAAAAAAGGGTAAAACGCCATGAAAAGACCTCTGTTACAAAAAGAACTCTAGCCATAAAAGGGCATTGGAAGACTACGCACAACATTTTTACAGAAATGACACATTTGCATAGTTCAATGTTAAGCAAATGAGCTATTTTAATTAAAAATTTATCTCCCCAGTTTTCCTTCTAGCAATTTTCTACCTCATATTTATTTTTTTTCTTTGTTAACCATCTTCACTATCCATTAATCTGACGAAATTGGACACTCTCTTGCCTATCTATAGAACATTTAATAATATTCATTGATTTGAATGTTTATAAGTAAGAAGAAAAATCAAA
Organism: Trichonephila inaurata madagascariensis; assembly: GCA_019973955.1. Taxonomy (NCBI): domain Eukaryota; kingdom Metazoa; phylum Arthropoda; class Arachnida; order Araneae; family Nephilidae; genus Trichonephila; species Trichonephila inaurata. The sequence goes on along the minus strand of BMAV01025235.1, from coordinate 27,216 downwards.
AAGGAAGCTTGGAATATTGTGTTATTCCCATCATGTAGTGTACTTTTTCTCCACAAGAAATTATGTCTTAAGCATTCTCATTAGTTGGAGTTGCTCAAAAGAATTATTCTTGCAAAATATTAATGAAACGAAATAAAAAATATCTTTATTTGTAACCATTGGCAAACTGACATGTCAAAATGTACAAAAATGTAATGTTTTTTTCTTATGTGAGGAAAGAAAATTTTTCAGAAGAGTTAAAAACAACATAACACGAAAAAGAAAAAACATATATCCAAACCAAATTAAATATATTCTATCCAATTAGTATTAGTTAACAAAACATATTTGCAGTGTGAGGATCCTCACACGAATCCGGAATTACAGAATACTTGAAATACTTGCAATGAATATGCTTAAAATGTGTAGGCACGTATCTTTTTTATGCCATCTGAAATTTCAACTGTAAAGAGGAATGATTACTAAATAACATAATTATACATTTTGCAGTTAACTTTTAATTTTATAAACCAACAAAAAAATAGCCATATTAGTTTGTGTGTATTCCAAAATTTTATCAAAATCCTATTTACATCTCTAACATTTTTTGAATTAATTTATTTTTGAATTTAATTTTTGAAAATGTTTTAAAATGACAGGAAGAACTTATGCAATTTTTCACTTTTGAACTCTTTACTTGGTTTTATCTTTACCAATATGAAAATTTTCATTTATAAATAACTGTTTCGAATCGCCAGTTAAATATAGATCGCAGATGAATTTATATAACTGAGATTGCTTTCCCGAACTGAGTCCCTGATTTTTGATGAGCTAATTCCTGAAGAGTGCGTAAAATAATTTCCGGCTTTACAAATTATGTAACTGTAATGTTAAAAACTCGAGTAACGTTGTTCTTAACTATGTAAAATAAAGTGATAGCTCTGTAGGGGCCGGGCGCCAGGTCTCAACATGATCAAGAACTAAAATAATGTACTCTTAAAACTCAGGGGCGCAACAGCCCATGAGAGCCAAGACCTACTATGCCCCTCTCAGGATACGTGACCTTGGGCACTGAGGTGCACAGTAGCCTTCAGTCTGACACTAAGCCCTCGGTGTTTTGTTCCCAAGCAAGCCTAGTACTCATTTATTGATCCACTGAAAGAACGAAAGACGGAGTCGACCTTTCCCAACCCGGGATTTGAGCCCCGGACCTGTGGCGTGGAAACATGAAATGCTACCACTCAACCATTGGGCTATATGTACTTTTGGACATAAAAAATTAGCAATATTCCATGCCTTGTCAATATGACGAAAAGTACATTTTATCGTAAACTTTATTAATGTAGATGTCTCTTAGTTTTGACAATCTTGAAACTAATGCTTGATGATGGGAGTGTTAAGCTTTTGATATTTTATCTCCCAAGAATCCTCACCCAAACTGGACGTTTTAGGAAAAAATCTCAATGCCATACAGACAGTGTTAAAAACAATTTAAATAATACTATAATATCATAAAAAATTTTAATAATACTACAATATCATAAAAATTTTTTAATAATTATAATATCCCTTGTGTTTTTTCTCTAGGTTCTTGTAAGCGCTAATGTTTAGGAATTGGCAAGTTCGTAAGCACTCCCATATTGGCCCTCCATAAATAATTGGGCCAGACAGATTTACCTCAACTTATAAATACCAACTGTCAAGTCCTTTGGGGGGGGGATTAGAAACTAGGTATCCCAGCGGAGAAATAAACGGCCGGATTGAAGCCACTTCCGTTGGGAGGATATACAGGATTAAGCATACTGAAAAAGCTTCAAAAAGATTTTTAGGTTGGTTTCATACGAAGCAACTTTATGCCAGTCAATTCTTTTTCTGTTACCACTCCTATAATGTGAATAGAAAAGAGAACTTATTTTTAACATGGACACAAAGTTGACTGAAATGGGTTGGATTCCGGAGAAGATCTCCATTTTCAATATATAAGGAGCTACGTGTGACAATATTCTTTCAGTTAAGCAAATTAGAACATTGTTTTCGAGAACTAATATAAAACAAAATATCCTTAGTCTAAAACAGAGGTTCCCAAACTTTTTGGTCCTCCAGTTGGTGTGGTGTGGTAGTTAGGAGAGGGGGGTTCCAGCTCAGGTGTCGTCCACGTCATTTGACCATGGTTCAAAATTACGTGGTCCGTCGCCAAAAGCTCTCGTGTAGCTGAACAGTGCGACGTTAATAATCAATCAATCAAACCCAAACTTTTTGTCTCATAGACCCCTTGACAGGGTTTTCGGTTTTAGGTAGACGCCGCCTGTGCCTAATATTGAATTTTTACAAATTTATCAACTTAAATGTGTTTTTGATGGCTAGTACAGAGCTATTTACTTTAAAAGATTTAAATTTCTAACTGTAGTCAGGTATAATGTTTGAAACTTAAGAAGCGCATGCTATAATTAAAACTTAGTTAATACATAAAATAACTGATCAACAAACAAATGTTTATAATAGGAGGGATGAATCTGGGGCTTCAATAATAGACTTCAACATTTGGCATCAATCTAATCAGGCTTAACCTTAAATCTCCTCGGTTAGTAGTGTCTAGTCTTTTTCTTTCTATTTTTTATTTTGGAGATCGGCAATTGCGCTCAAACTTCTCACTAGGAAAAGCAATTAAAAACACTTTCTCGCAATACTGCATAATTCGGAATTAATAACAGGTATATCTTTTTAAAATCAAAATTGCTGACATCCATTTCTAAAGTTTACTTTAAGATCTCCATTACTGCCTATTTTGATAAGTTCCCCTTATAATATGACTTTTTTTCAATGTGACCATTGCATACTGTGGTAATTACCTCAGTCAAAACATTCTCAAACCTAGTTTCAAAATCGGAATAAAGGGCATTTAAATGCTGAACGTAAGTTAAAGCGTCATTTTCCTGGTAGACTATCTGTGACCAATTAAGAAAATAGGAAAACTCGCGACGTCCAATATTATAGTTCTTTAGCTTAATTCTGCCAAGAAACGCTGAAGTGATGGTCCTCGTTTTAACAAAATTTATGCTGCCACGTTGTAACTGCAAGGTAAGGTGCTTGTAACTGTCACCTTGTAACTAACTTATTGAATTTAATAAATAAATCTATTTATATATATATATAATAGGTAAAATCTGGTTTCCATATGATTTAATTTTCTTTTAAAGTTGGAGTCACGGTCAGGTTTAATATGTGAGCCACTATCGTGCGCATGCGTGTAGACCCTCATTTGTACCTCATGGACTCCCAAACTATTTTTTCGCTGACGTGGAACCCTTACAGGTCTTCATAGACCCCTAGGGGACGATATAGATCACTTTGGAAGTCAGTATTCTAAAGTATAGCAGAAAACAGAAAAAAAAAGAAAGAAAACTTCATATGCAAATCAATTTTCATGACGTTAAAAACCAAAAAATAGATAAAAGAAAAGTGCAGAAATCGTGATTTCGTAGAAACTATTGTTGTTCGTTGTGTCAGCTGTGAAATTCAACCTTTTGGCTGTTGTTTTGAGAAAAAGTGACTGGAAAATGTCATGACAACGTTATTTACCGGAATCCATGGTTTGGTGTATTATCAGGAGACTGCAATCTGGGCAAACACAAAGAACTGCCTCTGATGCTGTTGGAGGGGCGTCATTGTAAGACTGTGGAGTTGATTCTAAGAAACACACACACAGGACATGTTCGACGTCAGCCCGGAAACACAGGTTAACACTGCAAATAATGACCGATACATCCTGTAAACAACTCATCGAGGCAGAAAAGCCAACGCGACTCAGATTCAAAGACAGTTTCTTTAGGCAACAGGACGAAGGGTCTCAAGCCAGACATCCGAAATGGGCTTCATGCGGGTGGTCTGTATTCATATAGGCGAATGGTATCTATTCGTTGACAGCAAGACACCGTGCGGCCCAAAGAAAGTGGGCTGTTGAACATAGAGATTGGATGCAAAATTATTGGAGTCAAATGCCTCTTACGGACGAGTCCGAATTTAGTTTAGAGTGTGACGCTAGATGTGTTTTAGTATGGCGAGAAAGGGCCAGTTGAAATAACTCCATATTTGTTCAGCAAAGATCCCGTTACAGACTAGGTGGTTTGATTGGCTGATATCAGCATTGGTGGATTTATTGATTTATAAATACTACGGAATAGCAATTTGACGGCTCAAAGGTATGCAAACGAGATCCTGAGACCCCATGCCGTACCTTACGCTGAAGTATTTAGTGATTCCTCTCTTTTAATACAGGATAGTCCCAGACCTCATGCAGATTCTCTTGTGGAGAACTTTGTTGAAGCTCAAACAATACAGCGTAGAGAGCGGCCAGCATGTTCTGACCTTAATCCAATCGAGCGTGTTCACATTGTTGCAAGATTCTCTTACTCTTCAAGATTTGGAGAGTTGAATAGTGTTAAGTGCGAAGCCTTATTTCCCAAATTCTCATCGATACCCTCCCCGAATCCATGCTATATAGGGATGCTGGAGTCATGGCAGTTCGGGGGAATCCAACGCCATATTAAACATTATATATTATTTCCAAACAATAAGTTTTTCCTCATTTATATGTAACCAAATTGTTGCCCTGAAACATCATTTTATTTCATGTTTTGTTAGACCTAATCACGTCCATGACAAGGAAATATTCCTCTGGCTGTCAAAAAAGAGAAAGTAGAGGGGTGGGGGGGGAAACTAAATTTCAAGAAATGACCAGTAGATCTGTTTTCTTGGCTACGAAATAATTCTAGCTATGAAATTGCTTAGACTTTAAAGTTGTAATTCAATATTTAGCTAGAGGAGAAAATTCCGCACTCAGCCTTACAATGAAAATGTTACAACTGTGAAATTCATTGAAGAACCATATATTTATACTAATAGAAGCCCTCTTTTCCGCTTAGACACGCTAGGCACATGCCTAGGACGCAAACAATTGGAGGGTTAAAAAAAAAGAGAAAATTAATATTACAGAGAGAGAACGTACAACCGCCTAGTATTTTTATTAAAATGCCAGTTATTCTCTTTCATTTTTATATCTAAATTATCAAATGTTCGTTTCGCTATCGGCCAAATTATTACGTAAATCGCTTTGCTTTTCTTCCCCAAATCATGTTTTATTTCATCTATACTGTTATTAAACTGTTCTGAAAACTCAAAATAAAATATTTATTGCGGCCTTTCTCAAACTGTGGAGCACACCCTCCTAGGAGAGCGAGATATCCCTACTTGGGGGGAGGGGGCGTGAGCATATCGCGAAAAATTGAACATAAAAAAATTTAAAATAATTATCAATTTCACAAAATAATTGACAATATAAATTAATTACCAAGTAAAATACATTCTTATATAATAAAAAACTAAATACACACACACACACACTGATATAATATACACTACTTATAAATGCATCAGTATTGCACAAAGTATTTGATAATTAATCCATATTTAATTAAAAACAAGTTTAGTAAATATTAGTGACTCCCCCCTGGTCTTATCATATACAAAAATATACACAAAACATAATATTTATCTTGATAATTAGTACGGTTTATAATGAAAGCCGTATTATATTGTAGTTTTACCATCAAAGTACATTATAATTGCATTCAATTCAATGTTATTGTAAGAAGGGCGGCACGATGAAAATTATGACTGAAAATTATATAGCAAATACTGAAAGTTTGAGAAGCACTGCTTTATCACAATCTACAACACTTTTTTTGGTACCATGAATTCCTTTAGATTCTAAGCAGGATATCTATACACAAGGACGGAGGGCTCAATTATCCAGCCCCCTTTCTCATAGACCAGAAGATTTTTAATCTTTAGCATAAAGATTACACCTCAGAAATTTTTTTCTATTTTTTTAAAATAAATTCCTCCCCCCCATAAAAAACTATGCGTACTCCCAGCTTAAACTTAAGCTTCAGTTTACTGATTTCATTATTAAATTATCGTTTCAATAAGAAAATATTTTTTCATGTATCAGAATTTTTTACTTTTTTTGCACAATACTCCTTACTTTTTCATAGCTGTAAAGCATTGAGAAAAAAAATCAACTGATGTACAACAATTTTTTGAACACTGTACAATCTCTTAATATCTTAAATATAAGCCAATACATTAAGCAAAAAGTGAAAAAAAATTACAAAAAATTGTTGATGTACTTTATGTAAGTTATGGAACAGTACGTAATGTATATACATTAACTTTTACGAAAAAAAAAGAATTCATGTCAAGCATTATATCTGTACAATATTATTTTTTTAAAAAAAGAGTTGAATAACAATTCTTAAAAAATGATACAATCTTTTCTAAGGTATGAATATGATATAACTTTCAAACATACAAAAATCAAAAAATATTCCTACATAAGTATTATTTATTGCATGCATTTTCATTAAATTTGAAAATATTTTTATGTATAAACCTACAAACATTGCCAAACAATTTAACCAAATGACAAAGAAATTGCAAAATTAAAATTTTAGATATTCCTCTAACAATCATATTGAAGAGGCTTTGAATGAAAAACAATAAGAATATTTTTTTTTTTGAAATATTCACAGTAAAATCACGTTGTTTTGTAATTATCAAAAATTTATATGTAAACATTAATTTAAAGGCAGAAAATTTGCAAGTTTATCGAAGAGTAACTGAGTACCTATATCATTATATATTTTGTACAGTTTAAATTAGTATGAGTATTCAGACGAAAATACGAGAAAAAAATGTCTTTTCTGAGTTCGTACCATGTGCAATCCATTCCTTAAACATAGCTGGTTGTTTTGCTGCCGAAAAGTCTGCACTGAAGCTATTGTATTATTTTCTTTTGTACAAGGATTTTACAGTTTTTTTTTCGTCATGATAGAATGTATTAAGAGATTATGTGCGAAGAAGCAATGAACAAAAGTTGAAAACTGAACATAGATTTCTTATGTTGAAATCGTCGAGGGAAACTTAGATGGTCTACAAGGACAAATGTTCTCAGAGCTCAGGTTACAAGTCGTAACGAAATCAAGAATGACCTTGAAGATTTAATTGAAGACACCTGACACGCGAGTAACATCTGAAGCATTCCACAAAAACACACTAGAAAGTTTTCAGACTACTTTATTAATGGTGATTTGAGACGAAATCTGACAAAGGGTGGACAAAACCAGAGAGATACTGCAAAGGGATCTCCTTTGCGCTACTAAGGTGTTACAGACGTTAGATTTGTTTTTATCTGAAAAAAGATCCAAATTGGATGATTACGATGCAAGAGCATTGCAACTAACTAACGGGCCTGAGTCCAAATATGAAAAAAAATCAGAAAAAAAAAAAAAATTTCAGATGGAAAAGATTTAGAGAGAATGTCTCCAAGAGAGAGAGATTTCGAGGTGGAGTTTTCTTACCAATTATTGACAATCTCGTAGCGCAGTGAAACAAAAGAAGGGATTGTTACGAAGTTCTCAACACAAGATTCGAGATATTCAGAAATCTTCATGAAAAGGAACAAGAAGAAGTCACAAAACAGGCGAAATACTTGGCTCAAAGCTACCCCAAAGACATCGATGAAGAACGATTTGGGCAAGAGTGTCAACATTTCAAAATGTATATGGAGGTGGAAAAAATAACAACAAGAAGAGGAATCTTTTCCTACATCAGGAAAAACAAGTTGGAAAGTACCTTCCCAAATTTAGAAGTCGGAATGAGTATTTACTTGACTCTTCCTGTGACAAACTGTACAGCAGAGAGAAGCTTTTCTGCCCTTAAGAGAATTAAGACGGACATGAGAACTACTATGGAAAATGAAAAGCTTAATAGTTTAATGTTGCTATGCACTCAAAATGATATAACAATGGAAAAATTGATTATAATATCATTAAAGATTTTGCAATGATGAAAGCTCGAAGAAAACCTAGTATAATGACTGTAACTCAACTGCTTAAAAGTAAAAGATAGTAAGATAATTAACAAGATGAATGATATATATATATATAAACAAGATAAAAAGTGGATAGTTAATAAGTTCATAAAATAATATACTCTATACTGTAATTTCATACGATTTTATTAATTTACTGTACTTATTTATAAAAGGAAGGGGGGAGGTTCCATGATGCCAAAATGTAAGAAATGAGCAAGAGTGACCAAACCATGTCACTCTTTTTCCTTACGGCTGCCGGTTGCCAGTCCGGAACATAGGTGGTGGATAATGGAAGGACTCTTCATTAAGAAAACAAAGAAAGAGTAAGAAAGTTAAGGGAAAATCCCTCCCGAACCAAAACTGGTAAGGTAAGAACTGAAGGAGGAGGGGAGGGGGTGCCCTGGAAATAGTGGAAGGGGGAGCAACAATTTGAAGTGTCTAGGGTGCCATGGTGGTTAAAAATGGCCCTGTACTAATATGATCGAATTAGAAAATAACGAGGAAAATGACAGTAACAATCATGATCAAGTGAATATAAGTGAAACAGGTTGAAGGCCAAGCATTATAACTGAAGTTTAGAATGTTTTGTGTTAAAACCAGACCCCTGTACAACAAAGGAGTTTTGTACAGCACATTTTACACAACGCGCGTACTACTTAAAAAAGTGCCAAATGGTTAAATCCAGGTTCAGTATTCAAGTTCAGGCTAGTTTATTCAAAAATGCAAGACTCGGTAATTTTTTTTTCAATTCCTACTACTAGTTCACTCTCTCCCTATATATATATATATAGTTTTTCAAATATTAATTCATTAATTAAATCAAAAATTTAATAAATAGTAACAAACAAAAATAATAGTCCAACAGAATATATAGAAAGGAAAACGGAAAACTGCAAGGAAAATCGCTTTCTATTTTGTCACTTAATATTGTGATTCTGTCCTATGTATAAATACATATTTATATTAACCCTTTAACGGGCACACAGCTAAAATATAATTTTCTATGATCAAGTATTTGATAAATGTAATGTTCTCATTCTCTATAAACGTTATTTAATCACAAAAAAAAAAAAAAAAAAAATTCTGATCGAGAGTTTTTTTTTTCTCTGGGTGGTGGCTAGACGTTATAACCACTGCACACTTAAGACATATAACTTACTTTTCAAGACAAAAACAATGAATCATATCACAATAAACTTTTTATGAAAAATTAACATTTATGCTGATAACTATTTCAATAACAATTCAATGCAAAGTATAAGTGTAACTAAATAATAATAGAATAATTTACAACATAGAATACTTACTTAGAATACACATATAGAAGAATATACATTGAAATTGGTATATATCAACATTTTATATTTTATTTAATTTTAGTATAAAAGGTTAGAAATAAAGTAATATTTTTGAGAATTTAAATTAGTTATTTCACAAATTTAATGAGTTATTTACTGTGGAACGTCATAATATGCAAACGTTTGCTCTGATCAGAAAAGCTGTAATGAAAGATTTTCGAACCCGAGAATCTTGTACCACATATTGTAAACAAAGTTTGTTTATATTTCCGACCCCCAACATTCTAACATGATTCTAAGTGCTCTCTCTCGAGTGGAGGCAAAGCGAAAATTTCGAGGTCAATTTTCTGTTCTATGTGGGTAGTGGATAGAGCCTCTATCCACATATAAAAGCTTTCCAAAAACCTAAATAAAACCTTCTTTTCAATTGCAAATTTGCTTAATTCATTCAGATGAGAGAAAAGTATACTTAAGAAAAGTCGAAATTTTTTTCAAAGATCAGAAATTTTATTTATAGTAATCAAAATACAATTTGTAGATTTACACAGAGAAAAACTGTTTTTAACTACCCATCAGAGAACATGAAATGCAAAAAAAAAAGGTATCGTGCTGCGATCCGTATTAATTTTTATGAGTTTTAGCTTCAATTAACGCATATGGACAGACTAAATATCCAACACCCGCTTGGAGAAAAATTTTTTAATATGTGGCTAGACCTATTAGCCACTGCCCACTAAAGGGTGAATTGTTCCTATTTAATAAAAAGTAAACAAAAAAAAAATTTTTTTCCTTTGTTGACCTAAGTAGGAATTGACTTAATTCTTTTTTATATTATCTGTTACATATATATATATATACAATTTTTCTAAAGAAGAGGAAATGAAATACCTACAGGTGGCTGTAATAATTGGCTGGGAACAATAAATCAAGGGCTATGGGGGTCCAGACCCGGGGACCCTTGTGTGCGCCACTGTGTGGCCACGGTAACAGAAGGATTATAGTCGTGGCCCATGATTTTTTTCCGTCCAGTCCTGATCCATCCGAAGTGTAGAGTGGCATTAAGAATGATTTCTTTTGCTATGTGTTGACAAAGATAAGACTGCCTTTTGTTGAAACGTACATCCTACGTGTTTAAGAGTTACTGTTACAAATAATACTAATTCTATAAGCTCTATAGTCTTATTTTGAATAATTTCTGCAGTTGAGAGATAGGCAGTCAGAGAGAGAGAGAGAGAGACTAGTATAATATGAATGAACCGATAAAGCACTTTTTATTTAATCTTTGTAAGGGCGTATAATAAGCCGATTCTGCGACAAAAGGGTACATAGGCTGCCCAGAGTGTAGGCAAATTGAGTCGAGTTGTTTTTCTCCTACTCTTCAGTTGAGTTATTTTTCTCCTGCTATAGTTTTGGGATTCGGTTTCCAATGCACAGCTGATGGTCGGGTTCAGACAGGATTTAGTTCTAAAAATTTTGTTTCTATAAATATGAAGAAAAAAAAGTTTTAATTAATTTTAATTAAATTTATTTATATTGTTTGTCTAACTTCTGGGTGGTTTGTCACTGGCCTTCTGTACCCAAGGTTGCGGGTTCGACCTTGGCCCAAGTCGATGAATTTTCATGATGCAGAATATCGACAGCGACCATGTCGTATGATTATGTGGCATGTAAAAGATCCCTAGGGGGTGCTGTAGGTAAAATTAAATCCTAGTACAGGTTCACATCATCAGAGCTCAGGTACCTCCCTCTAGGGAGGAAACTGGGCGTCAGAATCAACTACGGCGATTGGTATCCGCCAATATGGTACCGCACTAAAAAGAGATACCTGCTTTCGGTGATGCACTAGGTAGATTGATGAACTCTGTAATAACTGTTCATAATCTGCCATTATAAATTTTAAAAAAAAATGTTTGTCTAACTTATGTAGAAATAAGTTTCATTTTAAAAATAAATATGAGTATATTTTTAAAAAAATATATCTATATGAGTATGATTAAGCATTAGTGATATTTTAAATAGAATTGTTTTTTTAAGAAGGAAATAAATATTCTATAAGTATTTGATAAGTTTCTCACAGGATTTGGTTCTAAAAATTTTGTTTCTAAAAATCTGAATAAAAAAATAATTTTATGTGGTGAAGTTGAGAGTTAATTTTATTTATATTGCTGTTTGTTTGTTAGTTTAACTCTTTTTTTTATGTTGAAATAGTTTAATTTTTAAAAATAAATATAAGTATATTTTTTCTTAAGAAATTATCTTAGTATGTGATATTTTACATGGAAGTGAGAAAAAACTGAAAATTTATGTTTCTGTTTTTGAACATAATTTAAACCAAGTGAGTGAATATTAATGTCAAACTAATCAGCTACTCGAGGTCTTTTGGTGACTGATCTCGTAGCTTTGAACCATGGTCAAATGACGAGGACGACACCTGAGCTTGCACCTTGTCTCCTCTAAGTTCCACACAGATGAGTAGGCATTTGAGTCTCGATGTATTAATCGTTTATCGGCCCTATCTGCACGGCGGGTCTTGAGCGGTACTAGGCTCGAACTTAAGACACGCAGGCCACGAGTCTGTTCACTTGACCACTAGGTTACCACGGCCTTCACAATTGCAAAACTATTAATTATAATAGTCATTCAATTAAATTCTTTTCATCAGAAACAATCTATCAGCTGCGTTTTACCAAAATCCTCAAGTTCAAGTAGCTTTCCCTCGCTCTTTGAAAGGGAAATCTAGTAAAAAAGGTGTAAAATAATGGTTATCCTAGAAAATTACGTACACTCTTCGTAAACATGTTCAATAATAATTTCAGCGGAATCGAGTATTTGTAAGGGATTTATAGTTTCAAGCAGATTGAGCAATCTTTATCAGAATTTAATAGAATAGTTGTTAACTTGCATTCATATATTTTTCAAAATTTAATTCCTTTGAAAGATAAATTTGGAAAAAGTGTAAACTCTGGGCTAGAAATTATTTTCAATGAAAGGAAGTCTAAAATGTTGCAAACAGATGGTGGTAAGAAATTTTTAAATAAAATAGTTCAAAGTTACTTGAAAAATATGAATGTAAAAATTTTTTTACACAAATAATGAAACTAAAGCTAGCATAGTTGAAAGATTTAATCTTACGTTAAAAACACAAAAATGTCGAAATATTTCTCGGAACTTAACACTAAAAATTACATCGGTGCATTGATAAATTAATACACACAGCAATAATCTCTCGTAAGTCACTTCTGTAAGTCGACATAACAGGAATCAAGTATTAAGTAATTTATAGGGTGATCTAAGATATGAGAAGCCCTAGATTTAAAACGGGGGGGGGAGCGTTAATAAGTAAAAACTTAACTTTGAAAAAGGATACGAACAAAACTGGACAGAGAACTTTTCACGGTTAATGAAATCGTGCAAAGAATTTCGATCGTTTATAAATTAAAAGATTTACAAAGTGAAGAGATTAAAGGTACTTATTACGAAGAAGCAGAATTATAAAAAGTTGTCGACCCTGATTTCTATCCTGTAGAAAACGTTATCAAACAAGGAAAAAGTCAAAGAATCACTGAATATTTTGTTAAATTTTTAGGCTATCCTGAAAAGTTTAATGACTCGGTGACTGATATTCAAAAAGTATAAATAGGTAAACTTTTTTTATTAAGAACTTATTTTCAAAATGTCTTTCTACGTAAGAATACCTTCTACACATTTCCTTCCAGAAAACAAAATATCTCATTTCAAAAACTCAGTAACCCTCTCCTGTTAATTTAAATGGTGAATGGGAAGGGGGATTGTCTGAAATCATCTATCCTCATTCCAAGCTTAACGTAAATGAAACTAACAATTATTTTCAGTACGAAGTTGATGATGGTAATATGGCTTCAACTGTGTTAAGCCAACAATTGATGTGGGTTGTTATGAAACAATGTTTGATATGAAATCCAAGTAGATTCACAATAAAGCTACGAAACGCGTGAAAATTCAATTTTCATTTAGAGAATTTAGGCAAACGCAATGTAATCCTAACGGGAAAAGGGAATTCATTGCAGATGCATGGTGTAATTTTTCGGTTTTGTGCATCTACTCCGATCTAATTTCTCCTCAAATTGGGGAGAGCTCCTTTATTGCGAATCGTTCGAAATATAGGTGAAGACGAAGAAACGGTTAGTAAATATTATGATAGACCTCTATACTTACCCTTAGCTCATTTCAAACTATCCAAGCTGAACTGAGACCCAGCTCAGGTGATTTTGTTCCCTTTGAAAAAGTGATCATGTGGCAAGTACTATCTATAAATCAGCGATGCGGTCCGCATGTAGCCCCTATTCTGAGCAGCCCGGTAATCCACTAAGAAATTCAATTGTTTAATAATGATGTATAAAAATTTTTCAAGGAAATCCAATCTATCAGTTTTTCTGTCAAGAAAGAACTCTGCAAAAGATTTTTTCCCCTCCTATTTGACAGTGTAAAGGTTAGTAGTAGTAAATAACCGTGGAATAGCGTTCAAGTGTTGACAATTTATATGTACGATCTCTGTTGAGATCTTCATCTCCTGTCCGTAGAAGTTGGGGGCTGAGCCTTAAAATATACATTGCTTTTTTTAGTAGTTTAAGATACTAAAAGTTACAAGTTTAAAATTTAAAAGGATTGTATAAAGAAAAATTAAAAAAGTAAATTTAAATTGTTGGAGTTGTGAGTTTTGTGTGTGTCTGTGTTGTTTGTTGTGTGATGCAAAAGATTTGTTGTTATTATAACTGTGCTGTTCCAGCCAAATCATAGTCCTGTTTCCAAAAATTAATCAATGACTGACTTTCACTATTGTGGGGACAGGATTCACTTAGCAGGAGATCCTGCTATACTGCGTTCACTGTACTCACTGAACTTGACCATTTAATTCCTGAAACTGAGGTTTAACTATTCCTAATGTTTTCCAAGCGAAAAATATCCGAAGAAAATCAGAGGCGAATGAAGCGGTTGCCGAACCTGGCGGCTGCCAGGGGCCTCATGCTTGATTGACTTTAGTTATAAGTTCATCGTACAAGAAAAAAAAAAAAAAACTTATATCGATATTGCAACTCCGATGATTACCCCAGATTTGAGTCGTGGAACACCGCTAAACATCTTTCTTCCGTATATCTTTATTGTTGAAATTATTACAAAATTGTGACGGGCTTTATGAGACTTTCTACTAATAATCCTCTTGGAGAATCTTTGGGCCAGCAATCACATTATTTCACAGCCATCCCTCTCAAGAAAAAACCATGATATGCAGATTAGCTAATGTATTTATAGTTAAGGTTTAATAATTGTGGATTAGAAGGAACAGGAGCGGAGTCGCTGAAAGCTGTGCTGATACGGTAAGAATCAGAATAAGGCCGCGTAAGTAATGGACGGATTTTAACTACTGGAATAAATTAGGGAAGTTCTTAAGATATCATCGATTAAAGTTAAACTATTCGGATTTCTCGTATGCTTATTCACGCTCTCTTTATATCACTTCAAAGGTTCCCTTCATAGATTGTTTGTTCTGGAATATTATTTTTGGTAATATTAAATTAGATTTATCATGGTTAGTCTTGGTCATCCATCTTTGCTTCCTACAGATTTAGGTCGATTAGATGACGAGGAAGCATCCCCAGGGGTGAGGCCTTTACAAAATTTTTGCATGCCTTTTTCTACTCGAATTTTGTTTTGAACGAACGAATACTTTGCAAGTCAAACAAGTTTGTTCTCAGTTCACAGCTGTGCTTAGTAACTATTTATAAATTTTAAAGAAGCAGAGAATGTGAAAAAAAATTAGCTCAGAAAGCTATTGATAAAGTTCAGTCTATGGTGGGGAAAGGACAGTATAAAAGAAACATAAAAGATTAATTCCATCCAAAGCACGTAAAGTGGGTTGACGTGCTATTTTCGTCTCGTAAAAATGGCATTTCTTTAAGTTTCTCCCGAATGTGTTGAATCTGATTTAGAACTTGTCAACTTACCAGAAAAATAGTTATTCAAGATGGGCAGTAGAAACTATTTCATCCTCTTTCTAACGTTTTCGATTACGCACCTGTAGAATTTCCCATTTCTGGAAGTGCAGAAGATCTCTGTCAAACACAACTATGTGTAAAAATGAAAAAGTGGACCTTATTACTAAAGATTATACTATATAACCTGTGTGTATGTGTGTGAATTGATTTATACATCCATTATTTTCTCAAGTAGATGTATCTTTAAAGGATCGTGTGGTTTTTAAAATTTCAGTAATACATATCCCTACCGATCTTATATTGAAACTCTCTTAAACCATGTTTATGACAACAAAACTTCTCAATTAACGGCTGAACTATTTTTCAATGATTCTGATGATGGCCTCAAGAAAAGAACTGAATTTTTTTCAAAGAAAGTTCTAATATAGATATGATTGGTTGTATACATTCAAATTTGTTTCGTCTAAATCGTCTGTTACTCAATTTAGTGGATTTGAAAATAAAATTACTGCGAAGCAAGATCAAAATTTATTTTCAAACATCTGAAGGATTTAAAGTTGTTTTGGGTCATGTTTCCTTATTCGCACGAAAAGTTGGTGTGAATTCTGGAGTTATTCTAGGTCATGCGAAAGCACTGGAAAAAACAACCGCAAAATATCCCACTATAAATGAGTCCTGTGCAAAGTGTATTGGATTCCTAAAGGAAGCATGTCTTTTATTCAAGATAACATATTTTCAGGCCAAATGCCGAAAAAACTTTTTGTAGGATGCGTATATAATGAAGCTTTTTTCATGGAGCAGTTTCAAATCTCCTTATGAGTTGAAGCATTTTAATTTAAATTTTATTGGAGTGTATGTAGATGGACAACCAGTACCTCATAATCCATTAGAACTCCTCAGTATACACGTGTCTATCAAACTCTATTTGTTGCGACAGATCGAATGAGTCACGACAAAGGTACATTTATTTCCAGAAAAGAATATAAAAGGATGCAGATACATTATTTGGATTTAACCTTTCACCGGATTTATGCTCTTCAGGAGAAAATTTAAGTCTTATAAAACATAGCAATTTAGAGCTTCAATTCAGTGAATTTTTAGATCAAACCGTATGTGTCACCGTTTTCGAAGAGCTTGAAATTTAATTGAAATAAACAAATCAAGAACTATTTTGTATGATTTAAGAAATTGAAAAATGGATGGAATGCAATTGTTCAGAGTCTTATCTCAAGAAAATATTACGTCCCCCTTATTTCTAAAGAGTTTATATTCACTTCCTCATCTGCAAGAAAACATGTGTATATTATTGTGAATTCTGTTGACTCCACTCAACCTGGGGCACACTGGTTAGCATTCTTTGTGAATGATAAAAGAATTCGAGGTTTTTTTTTAAATTGTTATTCATTTGGTCCCCGCCCCCCCCCCCCTTCCGTATTCTACGACATTAATACAACTACCTCTTCAGATGGAATTTCAAAGTGTTTCAGTCGCGAGCATCTACTGTATTCATTTCCTTTTAACTCGAGAGGTATTTTATATATTACATATTCAATCAAGTGTAAGAAAAATGATTTTCAAATGTATCAATTTGTGAAGAAGATTTGTGTTTAGAAAACAAAAAGAAACTAAACATTTGCGTCTTTTTTGTTCAGTTTCAGTGTTCAAAATATTTATTTTTTTCGAACATGGAAGAAAATGTTAGAAAACCAAATGTCTTTCAAAAATCTTTCAGAAAAACACTTTAATTCATTTTTCTGGGTGCAGGAAATCAACCCCTTAAGTTTCACTTATGCCTGTTCAACAATCTATTTATTAATTCATAAGGCTTCGTATATCTCAATATAATTACAAACACGTTAAGGCTCCGATCGTGGTAAGGATATTTATTGTATTGTATATTGGAAGTATTCTAATGTTGAAAATTCATGAGAAAGGAATACTCTACTCTCTTAAATAGATTGCACAAAGATTTTTTTCTCTTTATTGCTCTTAGTAAAATATTAGTCAAACTTTATCTTTGTGTATTTCTAGTATGCACGCATCACTCTAACACTGAGACATTATAATTACTGAATAATAATCGCAGAACTCTGTAAAAACATACATCTCTCTGAATTGAAATCCTTTCTTTCCAAATAAAGTATATTTTCTGCGTACTTTCTTCAGCCTTTGGCATAGATATCGTGTTGTTTCAGAGGAGGGAGTTAATAATCAGCAGCAGCGCCGTCTATTTAGACGAACGCTTTACAAAAATACTTGTCAAGAGACTGAGCGGAATGGGTCATTGTATTCTTCAGTCACGCCTAGGGGCAAAACATATGTTGAGCCGATTTTGGAAACCACTTGGATGGGATTACACCTCTTCCTTCTCCGACACCTTTCATTGACAACGATTTATAGAAGGAATTCTCCTGTTGGATAGGCCGCGGTAGCCGAGTGGTATGGGTATCAGCCCGTGGCTTGCCTTGTCACGAGTTCGAGCCCAGTACCACTAAAGACCCGCCGTGTAGTGCAGCAATGCACGTTAAATCTGTCGAGAGCTAAAACGTCCTCCCGTTGGTGTGGTAGTTAGGAGAGGGGGTGCCAACTCAGGTGGCGTCCACGTCACTTGACCAGGGTTTAAAATTACGTGGTTCCTCGCCAAAAGCCCTCGTGTAGCTGAACAGTGCGACGTTAATATTCAATCAATCAATCAACTCCTGTTGGACAAGTTATCTATTATTTCGTTTCTTCGCACACGATGGCCGTGAATTACCCGAATGACAAGAATGTCGGCCTGTTGTGAGGAAGACATACCCAGGGGTGGGTATTCTGAGTGTCAAAGCAATAGGTCGATTGATTGACCCTTCATATGGTGTACGAGGTAGGCGACGTTTTAGTCGCGATGGCAATGGAGTTGGGACCACGGCTAAGGATGCCGGTTGCAGATCAGCAACGTTTGCCAATCAGATATTATTGGAGGTGGAAAAGAGGCCCACCCAGGGAGCTAAAACAGTCGGTTGGGAATGTGCCGAGGATCTTCTTCATCAGCTTCCCCCCCCCCCTTCTTTTTCGAACACACGAGTGTTCGAAAAAGGTGCGTGATTCTTTCCGGTGCGGCTGCCCTCGCAACCTCTTACGAGTGCGAGGGCAGCCGCACCGGAAAGAATCAAGAGAAAGGAACTGCAATGACCTCTTAAAGACGAGTTGAGGCAGTCTCTTGGGGGTAGTGATTGATGTTCGGCGATACCAACGAAAGGAGTTGCGGTGATAGCCGCACCCGGGAGACGATCATCTGAAGATCTACAAACAGTGATCCGGACTTGAGCTTTTCTCCAGCGAAAGGCTGTAATAAATTAGAATAATTACTAATGAATTTAATTTTTTAAATTAATTTGAAATAAAATGCCTTTGGACAAAAAGCTGTGTGATCTCTCTCGCTACCAAGAAATGTCATACAGCCTTTTGAATAGTGCAGTGGTCTTCAAACTGTGTTCCACGGGTCACAATAAAAAATCAAAAGAAAATTATAAATGTGTATACAAAATGGATTCACGTTTTCTATATGAAGTTTATATTTAATGATTATCCCAGTCATTAAAACAAAAATTTTATTCATGCACAACTTTATTTTGGAATACTTATTAAATTTTTATTATAATATAATAAAAGAATATTAAAACACGTTTTTTCTTTATGTGTACTACTTACTAGATTGTGAATATTTTGCTGTTAACCATCCCGGGTTCTGCAAAATAATTTTATGCTCATTAGTGCAATGCTTTGCAAAACAAAATAGTTTTCTAAAATGGAAAATGCACCTGTTTTTTTATAGTTTGGAAAATACACCTGTTTCTGCATAGTTTGGAAAATGCACCCTTGTTCATTTGTGGAAAAAATACCTGTAATAAAGGATAAGAACCAGCTTATATTAACCTATAAACAGCTTTGACGTTAAAATCTAAATTTAAGCAAGAACAGCTCCAAAACTTTAGCTTACACAAATTCATACATAAAAAAAGAAATTAAAAAAAAAAACATACATAGCATTCCTTACTTAAACATTTAACATAAACATTTTAATGTCACTAAATATTATAAACATTTTAATGTCATTCAGAATAATGTATTTGAGTGAACAGTATTTCTCAAGGTGAGTGGCAACAAAAACCAAATATAAAAAAGAATTAAGCGCAGAATATAAAATGAGACAGCATATAATTTCAATAGACCGAGACTTAGACACTTCGTGTAAAAAAATGAAAGCACATATCTCAGTTACACTACTGGTCATTAAAATTGCTACACCAAGAAGGTGACATGCTACATACGTAAAATTTAAACGACAAGAAGAAGGCACTATGATCTGCTAATGATTAGTTTTTCAGCACATTCAGACAGAATAGGCGCCGGTAGTGACACCTACAATATGTTTAAATGAGGAAATTGTTCAACCGATTTATCATACACAAATTGCATTTGAACTTTGTTGCCTGGTGAATAGTTGTTGTGATGTCTTGTGTAAGAAGCAGAAAGGCGTACCACAGCCCGTTTCAGACTTCGATAGAGGTCGAATTGTGGCGTACCGAGAATGCGGTTTGTCGTATCGCAGTATTGCTGCTCGCGTTGCTCGAGCTCCAATGACTGCTAGCAGAATATGGAATCGTTGGGTTCAGGACTGCAATACGAAACGCCGTGCTGGATCTCAACTAGCACCTGAGAAGACAGGCATGTCACTCGCATGGCCTTAATGGATCACGCAGCTACATCACGAGCCCTGAGTCAAGAATTGGGATCGTTTGCAAGACAAGTGCCTGCACGAACAAACGACGTTTGCAGAAGCATGGACTCTCAGCTTCTCAAAGGGGGGGGGGGCTTCATTTTAATCATGGGAAAGAAAAATTTGTTAAATACCGAAAATCGTTTTATAATTCGTTAAAGGGTTTACAGGGTTACCCAGTGTTTCTCAAACTGTGGGGCACCCCCTAGGGGGCGCGAGTATATCGGAAAGTCGAAAACAAAAGATAATTTCTTAAAAAAATTATTAATTTACTGAAAGGAAGCAAAATAAAATGCATTCTAACATAAAAAATAAAATACACATTTACACTGATATATACACTTATAAATGTATCAGTAATGTACAATGTGCTTCATAATTAATTGAACAGTACTAAGTTAAGAACAAGTTTAAAAATTACCAATGACCCTATGGGCCTGTCATGAAGTTATAAACAAAATATAATATTTATCTTGATAATTTATACGGTTTATAATTAAAGTCTTATTGTAGTTTTACGTCAAAGAATAGCATTTTTGAATTCAATACATTGCTATTGTATGGAGGGGGGCGCGATGAAAATTATGATTGAAAAATGGGTCCGAAGTACAGAAAGTTTGAGAACCCCTTAACGATAAGTGGGCAGGAAGTGAAAGGTTTGGTCATATCTGTTGTAGTAAAAGTAAGAAAAAAATATATATATTCTTAGCACTTGGAGGACGAGCCCATTTTTGAAAATCGGAAAAATTGACACCATCCATCCCATCATTAGCTTCAGTGACCCCTAAGTTTACAATTTTACGATGATTTTTTCACTAACATCATCTTGCATAACCATTCTATTAATATCAGTCATAAGTCAGACAAAAACATTAGCTAATTTAGTTGAAATTAATGTAGTTTTTGACAGCCGGTGTTTGAGAAAAAGCTGCATACAACCCCAGGCAAGCTACTCAAAAGTTGGCCCATCTAGTTAAAATTCCAAAATGATGCAACACGTGTTCTTTTCTACGCATAACAATCATAGAGAACTTTTTTTTTATTTCCAGGACATCTGTGCATTTTAAAAGCAACTCTGTTGCCATTATCCTGTATATCATTAGGTACTGTGACCACAAATTCCATAATTTCAGAGTGACTTTTTCACTGGCGTGATCTTACATAGATCTTACATCAATCAGTTTCAAATCGAGCAAAAAGCTTTGCTGGTTTAGTTAAAATCAAAGTTGTTTGAGTCTGTTACAGAAAATGATATCACCCAACTTTAACACTCTATAACAAGAAAAATATTACATATTACTCTAAGCAATTTATTTCAGCAAGCCTATTTAGTGACTATTTTAAGATGGTACAAAACTTGCTACTTTCCTACCCACAACAATCATTGCCTTTTTTTTTACATAATTACTTTAAAAAACTCAATCTCAAGTGTGTAATCCAATTTGTGTTAACCTCGTGCTTAACGATTGTCTAGTGTGCACACACATGACCACGTCTCGTTTATATTCTGTCATACAAACAAAGCTGCTATGCAGTTTTATAATCTGAGCGTTATCTTTGGACAAAAAGCACCACTTATTTTTATTTCAAAAATGTAATTTATCAAATGCACAATGGTAACAAAGAGTTTTAACATAATTCCGGGCTGAAATCAGTATTGCTTGTTTATAATTCATTCAGAATTTTCTGTGTATTTTTTTTTTAAATTTATTCAAATCCTTTCTAATTTGCTAAAGCAAATAATTCTTTTCAGAACTAATGATCAATTTAGATTTTTTTTTAGTAAAATTAATAAATATGGATCTTATAACAGCCAATTCAAAAACTTTCTAAAACTCAAAATCATCAGACTTAAAGGAAAAAGATGTCATCGAAAATAGTACGAAACAATGTCAGAATTCACTTGAAACACCAACTTTTTTGAATAGAACTGCAATTCTAAGATGCTACAGCAAGGTCAACAATCTGACATTAGTATGACATTTTTCCAACTCACAAGCTGTACCGTAAATTATAACAGAAAGCTCATACTAAAAGCTATTCACTCTCTGTTGTTATCAAACGCCACCATTCAATGGGGGTACTATGTAAAAATTGAATATTTATGCAATTCTTGTAATGGAATATATGGAACTGTTTTCGCAAGTTTATATACAAGAGGAGGTAAAAAGAGCTCGCATGATACAAATAGCAAATCTTCTTATCTAAAATGCTATGATTTTTTGCAACCCTTTTTCCTTTTTTGCTAAACATACCTATAAGGGATAAAAAAAAATTATTTAACCATTGCATACATAAATTATAATCAAAAAACAAAATAAAGAGAATGCTTGAAATTTCACGTTAAACAGAAAGAGAAACTCTCATAAAAGTTGATAATTCTCTTAAAAAAATAAAGTCATTGATGTGTCTCACATGTTGGAACTTTTCAAAGCAAATTATTACTGAAAGTACTTTCAGAATTGTGTGTGTTGAAATTAGGGGAGTCGATAGTACAGACCATCAGTATGGAAAAGAATATGTTGATGCGTGGGACAAGGATTTGAACTTTTGGAGCCATGAAAGTGAACGCTGCCTTAATCATGTGGGCACGATTAATTAGTGCACGCCAAACGATATTTATTCCCATACAGAGCCATTGCAACTAAAATCCATTCAATTTTTAGCAGAAAATAACATGAATCTGATGTCGAAATTGAAAAATAAGAGTTAATTGAGCAATATTGGAATGGAAGTGATTTGGTAAACACAAGCAACGGGATTTTATTGACAGATATTGCACAAAACTACAAAATCTTGCACAAATACCATAAAAGACAATATACCAGACCCTAAAGGAATAAAAACTGAAATCAATGCCATCTAATGCATTGTACGTCAACCACCAAAAAGAAAAAAAACAACTTATGCATGGAAAGGGAATTATTCTGGTATGAACAAAACAGCAATGGCCAAAATTGAAATCTGAATATCACATAGTTCCATAACAATTCGTTGTTACATCAAGTTATTGAAAAAAAAATTGTGTCTGTATATCAGTATTTACCATCAGATTCCACACACGGCAGATGCGCAGTAGACAAACTCAAGAACTCTAATGAAAGTGTGCATAGCTGCACGTGCCAAAGAAAGTGTTTGTCTCCAAAACAAGGCAAGAATTAGTTGTGACAGATGTAGTTGAATACCGTAATTTGAGTCATGTAATCCATCGAATTAAAGGAATACCCATGTGTAAATGAAAGATTTAAATAAATATTATTAGAAAATGGAAACAATAATGCATTTCTCAATATAAAGCATGCACTATAAAAAATACTTTCAATATAGATGCTACCTATTTTGCTATTTGTTTATTTATTTTTTTGAGAGAGATTCCAAGAAATTTTATGTTAATATGGGAATAAAAATTTTTTAAATTTTTCTGACATTCAAATTAAATATTTATTTGCAATTTATTGAGATTAATGAAATGTGTGTGTGTGCATAGTAAGGTTAATGTAATTATTATGAAGTACATTCTGACAATTTCCTGGGTATAATGAAGGAGTTCTCAAATCAATTTAATCATTATTTATACCAAGCCTTAATGCTACCATGTAACAATACAAAAATTAGAGCATAAATTATGCCTATTCTATATTTATTACTTTATAGTTATTCTAAGTCAAATTTTTGATTATACACTCTATAACGAAAAAAAAAAAAAAAAAAAACC
>BMAV01025234.1:0-31874 GCA_019973955.1 Trichonephila inaurata madagascariensis | reverse complement strand
CCCCATGTGCCGAAAAAGAACCCCCTCTGAGGGGCCACAGACAAGAGATAAAAGGAATAGGCGGTGAGTGACCATGGGAAACCTGATGTTAACAAGGAGGCGAGGCAGATTACGATGACATTTTATTGAGCAACCCAAGGGTCTCTCACCAGCAATATACTAACTTCAGCTTAATCCCGGTCGAAAATTAACGAAACGAAAGCAGACTTGACCGAAAATTTTTGAGTCATCGACAGCGGGTGGAGATAGAGAGGCAACTCCGCCTCGGTGGGGAAATTTACCGAATGCGGACTTTCGAACAAGTCTGGTGAACTGGGGATCCTTTGGCATATCAAATGTGGACTTTTCCCCCGAAAGTATCACTTTAATTAATATGCTTAGGGAGCGGAAAAAGACTTTCCCGCAAAAGAGATTTTTAATCTGTGGCCCCTTTTTTTGAGTTAAATCGTACGGGAATATTTTTTCATTTCACATTTTAATAAACAGTTTGATCCAGAGCTTTTTGAAGTCTTACAAGTGGATACATTTATGTATAGGCAAAATAATCCCATTGAAACCCCAAAATTTGATACATAGCTTTTTAGGTTTACAACCAGTGTAACCAGAATTTTGGAACAATACAGCATATTTTCTTTATTGGTATTGTATAAAATCACAAAAGCTGTTTTTACAAAATGTCTGAGTTACAAAATTTGAAAATATAGGTAAATTAGATTTAAAATTACAAATCTTAGTGAAATTGCTCGAAATGTTCCTTGGAACAAAGAGCCTCATGCGTTTCATAAGTGTATTGTCATTTTTGTTCCATTTCTTCGTCACAAATAGACAAATCCGTATCAGAGTCACTGTCGTATTCATCGGTTTCCGGCAAATATTCTCATTCAGTATCACTTTCGTTTAAATCCAACGACGATGACATATTAGCAAGAAAAAGCAACGATACAATAAAAATAGTTACATAAACTTAAAGAAGTGAAACGAAACACGAACGAACGTGCGCCTTGACGTCAAAAGGGGAAAAAATGAAATATGTGTTGTAACCTCAAGGTGATAGAATCACTAGAAATTTGGGTGAGTGAACTTTCTCGTTGCACTGTTCAGCTACAGGAGGGATTTTGGCTACGGACTGAGTAATTTTGAACCATGGTCAAGTGACGAGGACGACACCTGAGCTGGTACCCCTTCTACTAACTACCACACCATACCAACGGGAGGACGTTTAAGCTCTCGACAGATTTAATGTGCATCGCTTTCCTACACGGTGGGCCTTTAGTGGTACTGGGCTCGAACTCATGAGACATTCTAGCCACGATCCTATACCTTGACTACTAGGCTACCATGGCCACCCAGAAATCTGGGATTTACATACGTGTTTGAAAGCGCAATCTGGTACGCAAGGATTTAAATTAAGAGCCAAAAATGTGTGTGTGTGTGTGTGTGGGGGGTTAATATTTTGATCAATTTTCCACATTTTAAATGTCTATTTACGTCCCCATCCCTTCTTTTTTTTTTTTCGTTTAATCCTTCAGTTCCGGCCTGTATGAAATAGCTTTCCCCCATGTCTATGGCTCGACGGTAAAAAGATTAAGTACCCCTGTTATAAAGTATGTTTGTGACGCTTTTGGGAGACCAATTGCATCTCGCCATCCCTTTCCCTGAACACTCCTGGAGCTCAGTAATGCTTTGATGGAGGTGTGCGATAAGATACCTAGGAAATACTTAATGCTGTGAATTACTAAATATATTTTTGAAAATGTATATTCTAATTCGTATTTTTTTTTAAAAAAATGTAAAAAATATTTTTTAATTTAAACTATACTAGGTGGAGTACCCCCTATCCGCCTAACGGTGGACCAATCCCCATTGCCAAATTCTGCAACTGGTTATACTCATTGCTCAAATTGTAAAATTGTAATTTACATGTATTATATTAGGTTGGGGAAAAAGATATCCATTATTTTTTAATGAAATTCAAGACTTTATTTAACATGCTTTTGATTGTCCTATTTGGGTCAAATATACACCGTTTTGTTACATAATTTGTTGCCATTTTAAAGGTAGTTTCATAATGCCTCTCTCATAGAAGTCTTGGTCCTTATTGGCGAAAAACTCTAGTAATTGATGTTCACAATCTTCTCTTGATCCCAATTTCTTATCACAAAGGAAGTTTTGAAATGCGGGAAAAAGGTGTTAATCGTTTGTGGCCAGGTCTGGACTATATGGTGGATGCATTAAAACTTCCCAACCAAGGTTATAGAGTTTCTGGAAAGTCACTACAGACGTGTGTGGCCTGGCATTGTCTTGAGGAAACACAACACATCTTCTGTTGGCCGATTCTGGCCGTTTTTGGTCAATCGCTAGCTTCAAGTGGTCCAGTTGTTTATAGTAGAGATCTGAATTTAGTGTTCGGCCATACGAAAGTAACTCATAATAATTGATTTCCTTCCAGTTCCACCAAATACACAGTAGGACCTTCCTGGCCGTTAGTCCTGGTTAGCTGATTATAGCTGCTTCACTGCGCTTTGACCATGATCGTTTTCACACTATATTGTCGTTCGTGACCTATTTCTTATCCCCAGTCACCATTCGCTTAAGAAATGGGTCGATTTCATCCGTTTGCTAAGCTTCAGATGGAAATTCGGTCCATCATGTTTTGGTATGGCGTTGCACCCAAATATCGAGCTTCTTTTGAATCAACTTCGCGCAAATGGTTTAAAAACTGTTTATGGTCACTTTTTTTGGCTCTTGGGCGATGCTCAACCGCTAAAAAATGCCAGTCAACTTCGATTATTTCTGTGATTTTTCGACATTTTCGACGACGGCCTGCCTGTGCGAGGGCAACTTTAACATAAAAAAGTGCCTGAACGGATCGTCGAAACCCAAATTCACGTAATTAGCTGTTACGTATAGCCCAACACCATTCACAATTTCAGCCACATGGCTCGCATTTTCGCCTTTATCAAAGAAAAACTGTAAAAAGTATCGAATTTTATATTTGTTGACTTCCTTTTTTAACACCCTGTAACTCACAACTGAATGGACCAAACAAAAAACAGCAAAAGAATTTTTTTAGTGTGAAATGTCACCTTCACAACGAGCATAAATTTTAAATTTTTTGATCGGTACTTTATGAGATATCGACACTACAGCCATCTACCGAAAAAATAATGGATTTCTTTTTCCCCAACCTAATATTTTGCTCCATTTTTTTTTCAGTATACTGTTAGCAGGAAAAAAAATAAATTTCTTCATCTCCTCATTTTAATTGGTACTTCAACCTAGTGCCTCTTTAAAAACAACGTTCCTAATCACCTTTTCCCTAAATTGCATTGAATTTTTATTGTCTTTGCTTCTACACCTTGATAGAGCCACATGCAATTGCTCAGGGGTTAAGTTTGCTTCCTTAGATATTACACATATACCGACTTTTTCAAAACTCTGCCCCTATGATTTATTTTTAGTTATGCAAATGCCAATCTTACTGGCAATTGTGCACGTTTCAGTGCGAATGACATATCCTAGTCCCCTCGAGTGTCCAGTGTCATCCTTGGTATGCATTCAACTGCGCCTTTTTTATTTCCTGATAAAATTTCAGACCACTGTATATTTTACCGGATATTTTTCCCTACCAATCTTGTGCCATTACACAGTCCATCAGTAATACAAAAATTTCTTAATAGCATGACGTGCGCGCGATACAGCCTAATTTCAAATTCAGTTTAGCGTTTGGCATTCCCGATGGAGTTAGTGATGATACATAGTCAGGAAGATACAGTAGTACAATTTTCAGATACGCATTCATGATGCAATGCAGGGGTACTCAACCTTTTTTTCTGCTGTGCCACATACATATGTCAGCTATATTTCACTCGGGCCGCAACATGAGTATAAATGGGGGAGGGGAAGGGATAAATGCTTTAAGGCCAAGATAACATTGGAAATGTAAAATGTGGAAAATTGACCAAAATATTATAACTCCTGTTTTGCTTTTTTTAATTATTATTTTTTTATTTAGAAGCATTTAAAAAACACTCCTTCACACAATTTCTGCATCAATAAACGGTTTCATAGAATGTCTTTCTTTCCGCAGTGATATTACTACTGACAAAAACGCTTTGTTGCTGTTGCAAAGAATATTCAAGAAAGCCTATTTATCACCTCTTGAAAGAGATCTTCGGGGAAAAGTGTCTTGGAATGATTCCTGTTTATTGGTATTTTTTAAATACATCTCTTTCGTGACAAATCAAACAATTACTGATCCATGTTTGTTTTTCACTACAAAATAGTCAATTTCCGAATCGTCTTAAAAAGATATATTTTTCTTCCAATATTTTTCGCTTGCGAAATATGATAGTTAAAAATTAGTTTCACTCATGAAATGGTTGCTACTCCACTGTTGTCTGTTATCACTAACCGTAACCGTTCCAATTAGAAAAAGAATATCAATTCGAACCCTTACGACACCGACAGTAAAAAGAAAAATTGATATATTTGATTTCTTGACAAGGAATTTCCCACCAAGTTTTTAATGCAATGTTCTTAAATCAATGGATTTCTCAAAGCAATGGGCCATAACCGGACCAGTTAAAAAGGTTCGGTGGGCCACAGGTTGAGTATCGCTCATGTAATGTGTTAATCTTTGAAGTTGAAGTAGTTGATTGAACTAAAAATTGCGCCTTATTGCCAATTTCTAACCACTATATTGAACAGAGCTCACTGCCTTTTTATTATTGTTTTTGTGTGGGAGACAAATAAATAGATTGATTACATCGTCATGAAAAATTATATATATATATAAAGAATATATATATATATATATTTTTATATATATATATATATTTTATTATATTTTATATCACATTCTAACCGACCACACATGTATTTGTAAAATAATTATACACTTTTTGTACGAAATCTGTTTTTTAATTAAAAATAAAAAGAAAAAAATTAAAAATTTTGGGGGAAAGTTCAAATTTTAAATGGACAGTAAAACATCCTTAACAAGAAAAAAATATATAGTTTAAAAATAGTCAATTTAAAAAACTGCATACTTATTCTAGGTAATCCATTGCAGAACTTATTTTTCTCGTATACTCTCTTCTGTTCTACTTCTTTTTCTTAGTCTTGGGGGGAAACTAAAGATTCATTGATAGAAAATGCCTCCTTATTGATATCAGTTCGTTCAGGTAGGATGCATCTTTACAATTAAAATTACCAACTTTACCATCGAGTAGTTTATCATTAAAATGTAGAAAGATTCAATAATTACGTCCCGTTTAATGTTAATATGAAACTTTTTTTAAAGTTCTGGTTATATAGGTACATACACTCAGGACAAAAAAATTAGCGCACCAAGAAGGAGTCGTCAAAAAAGAAAGAAATTTACATACGAGTGACTACTTTGGTATAAGTAAATCATTAGAAAATCAAAGAAAAGGATAGTTTATTTCAGAGAAAAAGGCAAAAAAACGGAGGATTTAAACCCCCTTGAACCCCCCCATATAGGGGAAAGCATGGGAAATACGATCGGACATTGAAGCAACGTTCTTTAATGTCTTGAGACATTTCGTTCCATATTTGCGAACCTTGCCCCTAGTTCATTCAAATTGTGGGGTGCCCA
This sequence comes from Trichonephila inaurata madagascariensis, assembly GCA_019973955.1. Taxonomy (NCBI): domain Eukaryota; kingdom Metazoa; phylum Arthropoda; class Arachnida; order Araneae; family Nephilidae; genus Trichonephila; species Trichonephila inaurata. The sequence goes on along the minus strand of BMAV01025234.1, from coordinate 26,254 downwards.
ATTGGTCCCAAATGATCCAAATGTGCTCGATTGGGAAAATAGGGGTCGGCGGGCAAGGAAGGTAGTAACAGTGTGGAGAAGTCTTTGACACCCTTGCCGGGGAAGCCGAGCATTGTCTTGTTGAAAAAAAGGCCCGGAGCTGCTTTTGGGGCCCAAAAAGTGGTTTCCGGATTACGGGCATACCGTGGGCGTCATGGTGCCCCGGATCAATACTAGGGGTGACCGTGTTTGTAGGAAGGACCCCTCCATCACACCAGGGTTGGTGGGTGTGTCGCTGTAAAAAAGGCGGATTGAGGCGTTCTCCACGGGTCTCCACATACGAACACGATTGTCATCATGCTGAGATTGAATTGGATTCGTCGCAAGACGACCTGGGTTCCATTTCACTGGGGGGCCAGTTTTCGTGCGCGGCACCACTCCCAAAAAGGCCTATGGGGGGAGCGGGGGGGGCACACGAATGGGCCCCGATTCCAAATGTCCTTCAGCCAGGCACCTTCGTATAGTTTGAAAAGACATAGGGGCCCCTAGTGAAGGTGCTACCTGTGCCTGGATGGCGGTCAATGAAGCAGTTGGCCGTACGCGGGCATTTCTTACGATGTGGTGGTCTTCTCGACGACTGGTCTGTCGAGGGCGTCCTGAGCCTGGTCTTCGTGTGAATGACATCTCTCGGATCCAATGGTCCCATAACCTCCTCACAACACAATCAGAGTGGCCTAATGGACGAGCTACTCGCCTAGCTGACCACCCAGCTTCCATCATGCCGATGATTCTCCCCCTCTCAAGCTGCGACAGCTACTCATATTGTCTTCGAAAACGGCATAATGGCATGTCTACCTCAGCTCTTCTTTTGTAAATGATTGAGTACACTCAAACAAGCTTTGCTTACCTGTTTTATACTCCACGGAGAACGACGTTAAACGCCCTCTACCAGCTATACGTAATGCGCAATCACGCTGAATTTCTAATCATTTGCATATCTTCCCGACATGTGCCTTCACGCCATGTTTCGTTACGATCCCGTAATTATTTCTTGGTACGCTAATTTTTTTGTCCATAAGTGTAAATTACAAGAGAAGGCCCAGCGGTCGAGTGGTAGCCCATCGCGCTTCCACACTACAGGTCCGGGTTCTGTTCCCGGGATGGGCAAGGTCGACTCAGCCTTTCATCCCTTCAATGGATCAATAAATGAGTATTAAGCTTTCTTGGGGACTTAAACACTGGGGTCTCGCTTCAGACTGACTACCTGATAGGGACATCTGCTCATGCACCTCAGCGCCCAATGGTTACGTATGCTGGGATGGGCACAGTAGACCCTGACCTTCATGGGCTGTTGCGCTACTGAATTTGAGTAATAAATTACAATAACTTTTCTGGAAAAAAAAGCCCTTTTCGCGATTTTAAAAATTTCTAATTTTTACAAAACATTTTATTTTGTGAATAGATAATGAATACGGGGAGGGGGAACTATAATCTACAGCCATAACTATTAGTCTTTGGGTTAGAAAAGATTTTATTCGACGCTGATTGCTATGCCGTAGAGCCTGAGTTCGAGTCCCGGTGAAGGCATGTATGTTTGTAAATGTATAGTGCCTTCGCGTCATGGGGGTACTCTAAATAGTCGTCAAGCCGCAAGTCCTCTCATGAGGTTGGTGGAAGGCCCTGATCACCCCCAGGGTGTTCTCCCTCAAAATTGGAGGAAACGAGCCAAATCGTACAATCATCTGCATGATGCTCAAAGCTGTAGCTAACGACAGGCGTACTATCTAGCCCTTTGCCATCGTGAACTTCATGGGTCTCCACCTGACACCACCAGACAGGTGGCATTAGAAACAACAAGACTTTATCGCATTTAATTAAGTTAGACAAATATTAAAATTGTGCAGAGAAAAATTTTTGCAACCTGTCTGAAGGAGTGACAGAAAGATAATGCATTTTGTAATCATGTGTTTAAAATCTGTCGTGCACAATGCAATCGTAAATTTTTAGTTTCAAAGACTTCGCAATTTCACATTAAATAGCGATAAGAAATTTATTATTTTCTATTTACGAAATTCCATGTAGGTTATTAAGTTATTTTGAAGAGTATTTATCAATAAAATTGCAGGAACAAAAATACTCTTTGACATTTTTGTAATGTGAGCTTAATATAGTTTTCTTAATCTCTTTCTCTATAGGCAGGTGTGAAAGGCAGATAACATTTTCATCGCTTACAGATCTTGTTTAACATTGCCCATGTGTTATATGTCGCAATTTTATGTCTAAAAATTTTGGATAACAATACATTTACAAAGCATATAACAATTTTTTTTAAAAACAACCCCAGGGTTTTAGTTAAAATCCATTCCTAGTTTCAATATTATCATACAGTTGTGTCCTACTTTAATTTGACGTAGAGATAATTCATATTTTTCGATATTCGGGATTATCAAAGTTGCGTAACAAATTAATAACCTCTTAGTCCTGCTTCTTGAACCAAAATTTTTGTGATTTGGAATTACAATAACTTATTAAATATATCTGGCAGTCTTATGAGTGAAGAAATGTGGAAGATTAATGGTGAAATGAAAACTCAAATGTTTGAAATATTTGATTGTTTATCGAAAATAATAGTCATATAAGTGTTAAATGCTCTTTTATTGTGATGGAAGTATTAGAAAAAAAGTTTATTAACCCTTTATCTACCGAAATATGATTAACTGCACATTTTTTCATGCAATGTTTTTATTTATTTTTTTTAATCACTACATTGAAAGTTAAGGAATGTACATAAATAAAATACTCAACTTAGGAAAATTTAATTCGTTAGAGCTAATTAATTAAATTGGTACTTTAAAAGAGCATCAGTCCACAAAGGTCTAAAATATTCTCATATTACGAAGAGACCGAATGACTTTTTGAAACAGTTTTATCTCTTAAAAATGCTAAATAACTAGAGAATACTTATTTTTAAAGATTATTAAATTTTTAAAATTTATTTACCTTTTTTACACATAAAAACACAACTGTTACACATAAACTTAATTTGATGATATTTAAAGAAATTGGGTTTTTTTCATTAATACACAAAAATTCATTACACGTTGTGCATTTTAAGTGAGGTTTCGATTGAATATTTTTTAAAGTTCTGCATTCTGGTGTAGGAAATGCTGTATTTTCTGAACATGAACTACTACACCTTGAGTCTTGTTCAGTCTCTTGACCGTCATCTTAAGAATATAAGGAAAATTCCGATAGATTATTTGCTGAGATTTCTTCATCTGAAAAATTATCTGTTAGTACATCACTAATTTCAGGTGATAGGTTCTGTAATAAATCCAAAACCTCTTGAGCTTCTTTTCAGACTTTCTAAAAAAGGAAACAATAATAATAACAGCATTTTGAAAGTCTCCAATAACTGTTAAATCTCACTTACACATAAAGATATTAAAATGCTGTTAATTTTTGAAATAAGAATAAATACTTCACCTAATTGCATGGCAAAACAAGCTCAGATTCAAAGTTCAAAATTTTTTGAAAACGTTAAAATAAAACAATAAAAAAAGCAAAATAACTAAGCTAAGCAAAAAGAAATGCTAAAAAAGGCATAACTGTAATGCACTATAGTGATGAAGCTTCAACACAACAACAACAAAAACAAAAACAAAACAATAAGCTACACGGACAAACAAAAAAAACTAATTTCTGCTCTAACACCCAGTGTGCTGTCGGTATAAGAACCACAACGTTAATAAACTGTAAAATTAATTATATACACTGATCATTTAAAATAAATAGTCAAATCGTTTTCTAAGGTTTTTATTAACATATAAAGAAAATAAGATACTTACCTTTTAACATTAACTACTTTTTCTAAACAAAGTGACAATCTTCGCAATCCGATCAAAATGTCAGCTGAAAACGCAACTTCTGCTATAAAACTATTCGCCTTCCCGCTAAAATACTCACAGAACCTGTGCTGCCATATGTTGGAAGAGTGGATTTAAAAGAATATTCCTGCTAAGTATCATTAGAGTATTCGTAAAATTAGTTATTCTATGTCATTTTAAAGAGAGTGGTACTTATAAATACCGTCGGTAGATAAGGGGTTGTGAAACCACCCCCCTAAGGTGACCGTTTCTTTGATTATCCGCGTGAGCTAGAGGTGTAGGGCTTACAAAAGGAATAGACATTTTTAAATTCTTAATATGACTTTATTAAGAATGTAACTTAAGCGTATAACACTTTAGATGATTATAGTTAAGAGAGAATCTACGACGAACAAACACACAGTAATAGTTATACCGAATTGCGTAACTTGGACCATTATCAATATCTAATCCACCTAATCTCACTTCTAATAATATTACAAGTCCTAATATCAAATAGTCAATCCTACCTTAATCCAATCTTATGAAGAGGCGTTTGGGCGCGCGTGCAATGGTATGCACCTTGACCTAATGACTTAATCTTCAAAGTAACTCAACTGGCTGTAAATTTACGCTTTTATCACTTTCACACATAACATTCCCCAAATTGCCATCCGACTTACTGAAACTTCTGTTATTTAAAAGCTATCTCATTTGCATTTCATCTTCACGTTTCGCTTCTTGGGTTTTGGTTGGAAAAGAGTTGTTATTAATCTTGGCCCCCAAAGAACCCAGAGGTCATGTTAAAGAAAAGACGCGTGAGCCCGTAACAGGGTTAACGTTGCATTTCTAAGTTACACGAGGCTATTAGCAACGGAAATCGTAATGAAGTGACAAGAGTGCCATCTCAGGTAACGTCTGACGAGTCAACTGGGATTGATGAGTATACTCGTTATGGAGAAGTTGCAGTATTTTATGTCATAACGAGTATCCTCGTCATACGAAAAAAGTAGTGTCCATTGGCTATTTAAATTGTAATTTTTGAGAAAAACAAAACACTCTCTGAAATTTCAAGATGTTTAGAATATTTTGACGCTAGGCCGAAGTAAAGCAAATAAATAAAAAATATGAAAAATTTAAGATGAACTATTGTGTCACCGTATGCACCGGCTCTCTCTGAAACAGCTTATAAGTTCGCATAACGAATTTATTTATGTGCGATGATAAAGTTTTTGAGATGTTAGGTTAAAAGGGGCAAAGAGAGGCAAAAGTCGGAAAGGTGGTTTTTACCGCCTGATTATTATTATTATTTATTTTTTTCATTTTTACTTTTCCTTCAAGTCCATGGAACAAAAACCTCCCTCCAACACTTGAAAGCTTTTTTTTTTTTATATATATAATTTTCAATACATTTTGTAACATTGTTTTCAACAATCACCTTAAGGTATCCGACTACGTTCGGAACCGTGATTTTGCAAAAGCGCATAAATGGATAATTTTCATGATATTTAGCGTCACTTAGATTAGAATACATGTATACAATTGTTTTAAGGACATTTTGACAAAAAAATTTATTTAAATGCAATATTTTGGCAAAATATTAACTTAGAATAATTTTTTTTGAAAATGTTCTCCTTTTGTGAAAAATGCTTCTATTATAATAATATTTTGCCTGCATATAGCTCAGACCTCTGTACAGAGGCTCAACTAGAATTTTTGAAATATACAATTTAGAAGTGGGTTTATCCATGTTTTACGACAACAGAGGGAAGAAATTTTAAGAAAAAAACGCCGATAATTGTTTCAGTGGGTTGTAACTCTGAAAATAATGTGAATTTTTCAAAAATCATAGTTGAGCCTCTGCAAAGAGGTCTGAGCTATATACAGGCAAAGTATTATTATATAATAGAAGCATTTTTCACAAAAGGAGAACATTTTGAAAAAAGATTATTCTAAGTCAATTTTTTGCCAAAATATTGTATTTAAATAATTTTTTTTGTCAAAATGTCCTTAAACAACTTTATACATGTAGTCTAATCTAAGTGATACTAAATATCATGAAAATTATACATATATGCGCTTGTTTAAATTCACTGGTCCGAACGTAGTCGGATACCTTAATTTTTTTATGATTAAAAAATTACAAAGTACTTTAATACGACAACATTCAACTTTTTGGAAGTAACACCCCAATCTTTTCTTTTAGAATCAATTATGGTCTTGTAAAACGAACTCCTTTTATATATATATATATATAAGTTTTCTGTCTACACTTTCTTTTTGACAGAAGTGCGGCCCGCGGATCTGATGAATTTATTGATGTGACCTACGGGCGTGAAAGGTTGAAGACCCCTACTCCAGATCTATGAAAATTCACAAAATTAAAAAGATTACATTCGCACAAGTTCAAAATGGCTGATAAATAAATATATTTATTATTTGGATAATTTCAGTTGATTATATAAAATGCATAATTCTTTTCATGAGTTTTCATTTATAAAATTTTCCATTTTTATATTAAGCAAAAGCTTATTTTAAGTGAAAAGTAAGGAATCAAAAGATACATTCTAAAAAAAAAAATTGAGAAATCTCAGGCCTACCATTTTGTATTTTACTGCATGCACCAGCTGTTTCAACAAATATTATACTTTATATAAAGATACCGATTTACTTTTAAATAAAAGACAAAGAAATGAATGTATTATTTTTAGAAAAAAAATTATCTTTGAAAACATTTTTAAACAAGCTATTATTATTTTGCTTAAAAATGTTTAAATATTTTCAATTTTCTACCATTATTTGTACGAAAATTTTTGTACGTGTATTAAATTATAACCTTGGCCATTTACAAATAAAGAAAATTACATATACTTATTAACGAATTTTGAACAAACAGTAAAATAAAACCAGTCTTATAGTTAAAGATGAGAAGAATTTTAATATTTTACAAACAGATTTATTTATTTATGAAAGAAAAGCATTAATATAAGGAATTTTTGAAAATACTTATTTTAATTATATACAATGCAATTATAACTTTTATAGCAGACGATTATTTGATGAAATGTTAGGTAAATAACATTTATGTTGCCAATCCCCATAACATTAATTTCTTTCTCATTTTTTCAAATGATTTTCCTGACAGTTCCAATTCGCTACTTATGTACATCGAGTGTTAAATTTGATTGATTCTTTTTCTAAAATTGCATATACAGCAACCATCAATAAAAGTTCCAATTGGCTTCAAGAAAATAACAATGAGCGTTGGATATTGTTTCCTCAACATTGGCTAGAAAGTATAAGAATGAATAATCTTAAATGAGATTTTTCTCAAAGGGTTGCAGCTTAGTGAACTATGTTATTGTCCGTGAATATTTTTTAAAAAGAATTCTTAATATATTTCTTTTCTACAGGTGGTAACGAATTCATAGTACACACTTTAAGGATTAGTACAGGACATTGTAACAATCATTTATTGTATAGGAATGTATGGGCGCAAGTGACGCGGTGAGGCACAAACACAACAAGTAATATAAAAAAAGAGTTTTTAAGTCAATTCCTACTTAGATCAACAACGAAAATTTTTATTTTAGCTACTCTTTATTAAGTAGTTACAATTAATATAAATATGTATATACATAGGACATAATTACAATATTAAATGGTAATTATTTTTTTTAATTATCATTAAAGTATCGTATTGTCCTTTTAATTTCAATCCAACTGAATGCTTTAACACGTGAGAAAAAAAACCTTTTCAAGTTTTGACACAAGTCGCCAAAAGGGTCGATAAGTCGCCAACGTGGCTGTGTTTGTAATTCTTTAAATAATTAGTTTTAATCCATTAATTTTTATTAATTATAATTAAATTATTGTATTGTCATCCAAAATGATCCTGTATATAAAATTTCAGCTCAATTCAGAGCTTTAAAATGTATTTTATTAAAGATTGAAAATTCCACCAAGATAAATAAATATATAAATATACAAATATATAAATAAATAAAATATATAGACAGTGCGAGCTAATAGTAGGAATTGAAAAAAAAAATAAGAGACGAAAGGAAAAACAAAGCATTTATTGGAAGCGTCGTTGACAAGTGTAATGTTTACAATAATTGTTCATAACTGTTCAGCACATGAACTATGAAGTCTAGCTGCAGCGCACATTGCTGTACCTCCCCCTGGCAATCGGAGAAGATAGTCTGCCGGATTCAAAGCTTGTACTCGCTGACAATGGAAGAGGTGTAAGCGATTTTCGTATAACACTCTACCAACAGTCTGATGACACACTTACGTGATGAGTAACCGCTCTTGTGCTTGACTCTGGTCCATCAGCCCAACATTCAAGATGTTTTCTTCCAGGCTTGGACTGCGTACAGCTTCTTCGTTCACCAGCATCATGCCTGGTGACGTGGAATGAACGTGTTTTACGAAGTTCACGATGTAACCGCTGAATAATTCTTTGATTCGGCATTCGTCGATCAGGAAACTGCGCGTGATACATTCGTATCGCAGCTCTGCTGTTACTATTTACACGGCCGTACATGTAATGCATATCTGCATTTTCGGCATAAGTAAAGTCTCCCATCATAGACGTCAGCACAATTGTGAATGGCGCTTTCCCCTACTGAGATGCATCATGTTAAACGGCGGCTAGACATCTACTACCCCCTACCGAAAACGCAAAAAATTAATTTTTCTTTTCTTTTATTTTCTCTGTTTGCACCTCACAGCGTCATTTGCGCCCATAGATTCCTATACAATAAATAATTCTTACATTGTCCTGAACTGACCCTTAAAGTTTGTGCCATGAATTCGGGACCACCCTGTATACTGATGGAAAAAGAAATAAAAATAATAGTATACCTCAAGTTTTATATTTTACTAAGATTATCAAATTAATCAACAAATAAAATATTTGATGATAATAAGGTGACCAACCACCCTCCTTTAGGGAGGACAGTCCTCCTTTTATAGGTTCTCTCCTTCCTCGAAAGTGTTCCCCTTTTCAATATTTTAAAACTGATCTGTTAATCTCTGTATTCAGAGATGAAACAAACATATTTGCAATACGTCGAAGAATGGCCTGAAACAAATATCACAGGAAATAACAGTTTTAATGGTATTTTTTGACTTCATCGCAAGTAAATTGGCAGATATAGAAAATTGTGTTGAGTTTTTATCGAAATAAATGGCTGCTATTAAAATCGATGACAGTGGTCTGTTTGAAGAAGAAAGACGACTGAATGCATATTTAAATTCTAATAAATTAGAACAATTGGAAAATCAACATGCTGAAATTGATAAAAGATGGGTGAAAATACTTAAACCATTTCAAAGATGAACACATTCCATATGAAAATTTAGTTATTCTTCTTGAATTTACTTCGTGCTGTCCTGGAACTAATACAGCAGTTGAAAGAATTTTTTCAGTTGGTAATGATTTTTGGACAAGTGAAAAATCAAAATTGAATGTTGATATATTAGCTATAGTGTTTACCGTAAAATTCAGTAAGAATGATATTTTTTGTTCAGTAATTTCCGATGTATTAGAAAATGATATGTTGACAAAAAAATTATTCAATAGAAAAATACTCGTTTAAGTAAATAAGTAAGAGGAATTAAAAGTAATTGGTGTATTTTTGTTTGAATTAATAAAATGTTTCATATATTTACGTTGTAATTTTTAGAAAAAATTTTCGTCCTCCTTTTCATTGTAAAAAAACTGGTCACCTTAATGATAATCATACTAAAAATTCTAAGAAATAATTTCACATTTCTTTTATGACAACATTTCAACATTACAGAAATCGCCATCATTCAATCAGGAAATTGTGTACACAGAAACATGAATTAATCTTCATTTTTTCACGTGTAAAAGATAATATGCATAGCTTAATTCAGCATCTGGCGGATTTACTGAAAATAAGATGTATTATTATTATTCTATGTGATCAGCCGGGGACTTCGGTTATTCAAGATTTAATATATGAAAAACCATCATCACGTTAAATCTCGTATTTTTTTACAAGTTTTCGAGATTTATCATTCCATGAACGTTTTTCATGAACTCCCACGCATGTAGAATTCGTGAATTACCATTTTCTTTTGTGTGTGTGTGAATGTTTGACGATTTTATCGCTTCCTCATCGAATGTCATGGAGTTTCGTTTGGCAACACAGACAGAAGAAAAAAAATCTCCTGTTTGACCCATTTCCTTGTCATGATGGAATTCACGTGTCCCTTTATCTGTTCGTGATAGTGACCGTTGATTTGTTTAGGAATAAGAGAACATAGATGTATTTCTTCCGAGATGAAAATTAAACATGAATCAAACGGAAAAACTAAAGCAGCTGATGTAGTATGAACGGGATAAATTGTTTCATTTGCAAAGTCGGAAATTACGTTCATTATATCCAAAGTAGACTAATGGATTTCCCTGAAATAAAAACAACAAATCTATTTCTGCAGTCTGATCTCTTTAAATATGATTTAACGGACAAGTTCAACAGCAAAAGGAAAAATAGAAAAGTTTATGAATAAACTTCATAGATGTATTCAAAGAGAGATAGAGCTCAAATTTCTGAATTTTTAAAATCCTGAGAATTTTATTATTAAGAACATGTCGTTGCTCTTTTAAAACAATTATCTATTTTTTTTGTATGATTATATAAAAATGATAAATATATCTCTGAAACTTTCTCATTTTCAAGGGAGTTGCTCTATTTTACCCCGCTCCCATAAATACCTCCATAGATCAAAAATAACACTAAAAAATTCCATTCTTTAAGTTAGAAAAAGGTTTTAACGTTAGAAATGGTTTTACTATATTTTTCAGTAGTACTAGGAAAAGAAATTTTACTCTTAATTATTTTTTTTGTTATTTTCAGATATTTTGACTTCGAATTGATTTTTTAAAATACGTTTAGCAAAATTTTATTATTTTTCCCCAATGACTTTTCTTTTCTTTACATTTTTTCGATTGATTCTTCTCAAAGCTATTGAATGAGCTGAATTCATGTGACGTCATTAGTCACATGATAAATACAGTCACGTGTTTCCAGCCAATCAGCTCATACACTTCGCTATTGCCAACTATTGCTTTTTGCAAACGGGCAAAGTAAACAGAATGCACTTGCTTTAAAGGCACACGTATAATATAGAATTTTTTTCTTTTTTAGTTTTGAATAACTTTTTGAAGAATCGTAGTATTTATTGATCTTTAACCAATTATCAAATTTAAAATTTTACCTCAATTTTACAAGTAGAACAACAAGTACAAATGCAATTGAAAATTTTGAATTCAATAGTGTGAATACAAGATTACATGAATTTAACTCAATATGATAAATCTTAATAAAATATAATGGTTTCTCTTTGAAAAATCCTTTTAATTTAAACAACACATTTTATTTGCGCCTAAGATGTACAACATTTTTCTCCAGTAAATTTTATCAGGTAAATCTGAGCAAAATTCTAATTTTATTAGTTTCTTTTTTTTTATAAGAAAAAACAGGATACTCATAAAAACGTCCCCTATTTCCATCGCAAATCATTCTTAATGGTTCAGAGAAAACTAGATAAAAATGGGTGCCACATTTTTTTCTATTTATTTTTTCTTTTTTTGGCTTTGTGATTAAAGAAACGAAATAATGAAGTTACGTAAGAATATTTACGTAATTGACGGAATGCAATCCAACCTCGGAATCTACGTCTACCAACAACATACGAACACATCGACTTTTTTTTTTTGGAAAAATACGAATAATTAAAAGTGCACAATCATGCTCGTTAAGAAAAACTTCTGACGGAAATTATTCAGCACGAAAATAAAATCGTACGATGATGATGATAACATGAAATGTTTTCAAACTGAGCAACATTAAAATTAAAAACAGCTTTCTTCCAAACAATATTGTGAAAAGAAAAATATATTCTTTTCACTTTATTTCAAAATGCAATATTGAAACTAATTAATTCCACTGATTTATTTCTCGATTTTTACGCTCCAGCAACTGAAATTTAAATTTGAAAAAATCGTATTTTATTTAATAAACTTTCTAATGTGCCGATTTTGTTTTTATATTGTTATTTCATTTAACTCAAAATTATTAAATATTTCTCATCTGAATCTTCTTACTTTTATATTTGTTTCCGTTTTAAGAATCTATTTGATGCACATTCGCGTAACTAATATTCCCTATTTGAATCCAGGAATTAATTATTAAATCTAGAGTTTAATGTCCGTAGAATATTTAGTAAAAAACCATTAATAAAATTTTTAAGAAATGTAATCATTATAAAATAATTGAAAATATTTGTTTTGAAGATAAAAAAATATTCTGTTTCAGATATTGATGTAAATGAATTGTAGCCTTAAAAGTGATTAATTTTTAAGTAATTTTTGTAAATATTGGATATAAGCGTTTTGCGTAGTATGATTGAACATTAAAATACTGTATTTCTTGTAAAAAGCGTATATTAATAAATCTATAACAAACTTAGATACAACAGGAATAAAGCGAATTATAAACGTCCATCACTGAAATAAAATAAAAGAATGGCAAATTTAATATTTTATTTTTATTTTACAAATGCCACACACTACAAATAGCACCTATGCCATTCGTGCACGTGCTCTCCAATATTTTTCGACAGTTAAATTATTACTAATTAGTGCAAAGCACACGATCAAATGTTCAGCGGTCACATGCTGACCGGAGTCCCATAGAGTACAGTCCGGGGAGTCGGCGATACCAATTATGTAGAGATGAGATCGCAAAAACAGTTATTCCCCGTCAAAAGTTTGTGATTGTGACTAATGCTACCTGCCTGACAAATCAGACGAGGGCCCCCGAGATTCATCGTGGCTAAGGGGAGAATTTTACGCGGTCGTTAGCCTTAGCTTTTAGCACCATGGGGGACAGTATGATTTGACTCGGTTCCATTCCAATTTTTAGGAGAACACCCCGGGGGGGTCAGGGCCTTTCCCCCTACCACACGAGAGGACTTGGGGCTCGAGGGTTTTAGAGTACCCCATGGCAAAAGGCACTATCTTTACAAACATCCATGTTTTTTCCCGGGGTTCGAACCCAGTCCCCAACCCCCGCAGTCGGGGACCAACCAAATACCCCTTGGGGACGTCAAAAAATCTAAAATGAGCCGCAACCTTCTTTTGGGGCCCCAGGAAGATTGCGGGGTTCAAGATTGCCCAGTTCTTTTTCTTCGGCATTCCCGCGTCCATTTTAAAATTATACTTAAAGGCCATATTAGTAAGGTGACCAACCGTCCTCCTTAGAATGACATTCCCTTTTTTATAGGTTCTGTCCTTCCTCAAAAAATGCCTCCCCCTTGTGTTCCCCCCCTTTTAAAAAATTTTAATACTGATCTGTTAATCCTATTTAGAGACGAACCAAACATGTTTTCCCAAAATGTCGAAGAGAATGGCTAATACAAATATCACAGGGTATAAAAGTTTTAATGGTATTTTTTGACTTCACCCAAGTAAATTGGCAGATATAGAAAATTGTGTTGATTTTTTACGAAATAAATGGTGCTATTAAAATCGATGACAATGGTCTGTTTGAAGAAGAAAGACGACTGAATGTTTTTAAATTTAATAAATTAGAACATTGGAAAATCAACATGTAAAATTGATAAAAGATGGTTAAAAATACTTAAACCATTTAAAATGAACACATTCCTTTGTTTTAGTTATTCTTGTTGAATTAAGTTGTGCTGCCTTGAACAATGCAGCAGTTGAAAGAGTTTTTCTGTTGGAAATGTTTTTTGGACAAGGAGAAATCAAGGTTGAATGTTAATATATTGCAAGGGTTTTACCGTAAATTTAGTATGAAGGATATTTCTTTTTCCCGAAACCAATATATTAGAAAATAATATGTCGACAAAAAAATAAAATAAAATAAAATTTTAAAAAAAATCATTCAATGGAAAAATACTCGTTAAAGTAAAAAATTTAAAACGAAATTAGCGTAATTTTGTTTAATTAATAAAATTTTTCATAAAAACAAATTTTTCCCCCCTTTTTAAAAAAATGGTCACCTTAATATTAGTAAAAAGCCTTAAAGTCTTAAAAGTTGATTTGTAAGTTTTGTGCAACGTTTTTGGTACTCAACTTAGCATTGAATCACAGAAATCAGGGTAGGAAAATTTTTGAAAATTTTATTTTTCTCATCGATTGTGCCCACGGTAGCCTAGTGGTCATGGTTACGGCCCGGGCCGATTTTCATGAGTTCGAATAGCCCCGGTCCAAAGCCCCCCCAAGAGAGGGCCTGATCCCTTTAAAATCTCGAGGCTCTCCCACTGGCGTGGTGGGGGAATTTTGGGAAAGGGGGGCTCCAGCTCCGAGTTGCTTTTTAAATTTTCAGGGTTCATAAAATTACAAGGTCCGCCATCAATAGCCCTGGTGTTGTTTTATATATTGCAACGTTAATAAACACTCACTCACTCATCGATGATTTTCAACTAAAATTAATTTCTCAAAATTACAATAATTTACTGTACATCAATAAAAAATAAGTGTTCTTTTTTTTTTTTAAATCGATGATACACTTTTGAAAACCTTTATCAATTTTTTTGCACAATTATATGCATAGTTGAAATTTTATAAATAATAATAGTTTCATTATATTTGCAATTTTAGCACCAATAATAAAATATTCACTTTGTTCATTGCTTTTGTTTTTTGTTCAAAAGGGGACTTTAATTTTTAATGCAAAAATTTTAATTTAAGATTTTCAATTTTTTTTTTTTTGGGTTGCCTCCTATGCGCGTATACTATGTGTGCTCTCAAAACTTCATAAAAAGCTAGCCATTTAATTTTTTAAGGAAAAAGCTTAAAATTTCTGAAGTGATTTTAAAATGCTACTCCTCCTACAAAAAAAATACGTAAAGCATGAAATTTGATTTACCAGACGTCAAAAATTTTATACAAAAGTTAGTATGGTTGTTGCGATAACATGATTAATATTCGTACAATACTTCTTTTTATGAATGCTTATTGAAAATTCCTTAAAAAATATATAAATTCTGAGTTCAATTATATTTTAAAAAAAAAAGTTTGTTTGATTCAAAAAAAGGATACCAACTATTGTTACATGATATTAGCTTTGGAAAAAAAAACAAAGCATTAGGCACAGTAGAAAAAAAGCCTTAGAATTTTAAATGAAGATAAACTATTTATTTTACCTTTCTGAAATAAGCAAGTTTACAGTTTTGATTTTTATATCATAGGGATGTGAATAAAAACGAACGTAAAAATTTTCATAATTCTGGTATTTTTTTAAATTTTGAGCTTTCAAATTTTTTTGAGGTTTTAAAAAGTATATAAAAAAAACTTAGGCTAAGAAAATTAGATTTGACTTTTTTACCGATTTTATCAAATTTAATCTACTGTGTCCCCCTTTTTTGTTGTTGTTGACATGTGTTTTTTTTCCTAGGAATTATTTTTAAATCGGAAGAAGAACAAAAACATACGATCAACAGAAGAATATACAAATTTTTTCGATGATGATTCCAGCATATAACAAGAAGGGGTGCGCTGCTTTTCCTTTCGAGACGGGAATCCATTACAGGCGAAAGACTGCCTTCTTTCCCGAAGATGATACAACCATGTCTTACTCGGGATACGAACCCGAACCCACTCGGTTACAAGCCGAGGGTCAATGTGACCCCTTAGAAGATTATGACGTTGAAAATGCAACATCTATAAGGAATGGCCAAAAAGTGAAGAAACTCGGCAGAGAGAGACAGTAACTAACAACAAGTTACGGTTATTTTGAAATGGTACTCGTCGGATAGAGCGAGAACAATGCCAGTTCAGTAGGCTTTATTTCTTTATTTACTCGGGAAGTTTGAGCACACACAGAGGAGTTACCACCGAGAGAGAGAGAGGAAACAATACACAAATGATATAGCAAAATGCCCGTCCTTAAAGGGAGAACAACAAAAATGTAAAGTGAATATATAATGCAATGTAAATAAATAATGTTATGCAAAAATGACGATGCGATGAAATAAAGCTTACATCAGTCTATCACAGATAGATTGGGAAATATTGAAATTAATTTATTGTGAATATTGTTGTGATTTAATTAAAAGGAAAAACTGAGCTTCTAATTTATATATGTCTAATTGGACGTATACTCACATTCTTGAAGTGGCGTATTTCCGGAGGACAGAACCCGCGACCTATGGAACTGTAGTCGAGTAACATGACCACTAGACAAAAGTTATCACTGCTGTCCGGTGGCTGTTACTGGCTTATGTAGATGACATCGCTACATACTCAACAGAAGCTGGACAGTAACCCGAAATGTTGAAAATACTATTGGTGACTTTGAGCGTCGAATCCTAAGAGCCATTTTTGGAGGAACTCAAGTTGATGGCATTCAGCACAGACGATCAAATTTAAAACTCTACTGTTCCTTCAGAGAACCAGAAGTTGTGAAATATATAAAAATATAAAGGATTAAATAGGCTGGCCACGTTATTAAGAAAAACAACGAACATTCATAACAGAAAATCTTTTTAGCCAAGCCCACTGGAACAAGAACTAGAGGTCAGTCCAGCTTCAGGTGGATTGATTGCCTAGAAAGGAATTTCGGCTCTCTAAGAATGATTAATTGAAAGCCCATGACCAAAAGAAAGAAAGTCACAGGGCTGGCGCTCTTTGCGTTTAGTTGAAAAAAGTGTCCGTTCAGGACTGTTGCGCCATTGAAGAAGAATATTGTTGTGAATAACAAAATTTAGCCTGGAGAAAATAACTTCCTGGGGAGGTTTTACAAGATGTTTTTTGGTAATGTGGGGCAGGGAAACATGTACTACTCACAAGAATGTAGTGATTGGGGTCACTGGGAGAAGCACATAACAAAAATTAAGAGAGGAGAACAACTCGGCCTATTACTTTGAAGATCACTAAGAACGAAGATGCACGAAATAACATATCTAGAAACTGAATCAAGGGGATTCTCATTGGACAAGCAATGATATCGAGCGAGCGGAACTCGTCTGAACATCAACCCTGTACCATTTTGCCAATCCAAGTCATTCCTCAGCGCCCAGCAACGTTTTGCAAATGGAATCGCCCAGTTGATAAGTCAATTGCGGCCTTTAACAGACCTACGAGTAGAGGTCACTATCAATAGGTAATGGTTCTTGTCGATATGGAACATCAAAGATGCCATGCATTTAGTGGTAAAGTATGCAGAAGCGGCTTCAGCGCCGTGCATGTGGCTTGTCAAGCTGACGTCACTCTGGCCGTATTGATATCCCTCTAGCTCGCCACATTTCCTTGTTCGAATCATTTTTATCTCAGCTGGTGCATCATCTAAATCGTTGTAAAACGTACTTTAACGGCTGAATTTCAGTCCATTCCACCAAACCTTGCCAATCGTCTATCTTCTAGAATCGCCCTCGTTGGTAGCAACCTGACAGTATATGCGCCCTCTGAAACAAGAAAAAATTACCACTGTAACCCCCGTTATTTGTGACTCTTCCATATTAACAGTAAAGAGACTTTCGCGCCCTCTAGCGAACAGAACAATCTTCAGTGATGGCCAAGTTTAGGAACTGTAAGGACGTGCGCTCCGATCCCTTTCAATTCGATGTCAACTATTAGTTCTCTAGTTATGTATGTAAATGTGTTTGTTTTGTCTAATAAACGTGTTTTAATAACTAGTGGACTTAGTAAAGAACCTCTTCCCCGTCTGTCCCTTATCATTTGGTGCCCACCACGTCATATCACAATGATTTTTCTGACAAAAAAACGTTATGGACATTCCCCTCCACCTTCCTCGTAGATATCTTCCCTTAAATCCTACTCAAAGCATGCCGGAGTATTGCGCATTTCACATCATTCCTTCTATCTGGTTATGTTGCCATGTATCTTTAAAATTTGCATGATTTTCTGGTGGCTTCTTCTTGATTTACCGTTTAAACGTCACGTAGTGTATCATGAATCAGAGTCGTTCTTTGAGTAACACTGAAATTAAGTGTAATAAGTATTAGACTCTGAATTTTCATATGTTATTGTCTTAAGAATAATTGGATGCAATAGATTCCCCCCAAGTTAAGTTGTATTTTTATTAAATCAGATTTTGTAAGGATTTTAACATAGGTTAGGTTAATCCTGAATGGCCCTGCATCAAATTTTCTGGGGACCATTTCCGGGGGTACTTTACGATTTTTACTACATGTTGCGGCCCCGTATCATTGATACGGTTGAGACGTTGGCGGTAGCTACGCCTTATGATTTTACCGTACCGTATCTACCGTAAAATCCGGCGTATAACGCGCACCTATATTTCAAGCTGAAATTTTTTACTCTACCATATATTCGCCGTATAACGCGCACTCCCTCTTTTACGAAGAAGAAACCTGAAATATTTTGTATTACTGATTTTATAAGTTCTAGTAATTTATTCGAGGTATTACCCAGACTTAAGAAAAATAGTATACTTAGAATTGTTACTTGTAGTAACAGGTGTTGATGGATGAAGGAAGCGGCAGATGAGCTTTTGAATATGTTATTACTCTTTTGACGAGAATCCCTGTCTGAATAGTGTATTTAGTTCCCATTTGTCAGAGAAAATAATTTCTGTCTATATTTTTTAACTTCAGATTATAGCCTTTATCTGGTTGTATCCGGCAATGAAAAAATATCATATGATGGATTTTAATGAGCTGCCTTAGAACTATAGAACCAAGTAAGTGGTACACACGTAAAAACGGAGTGAGCGGAATAAAGATGTTAATATTTTCTTCTACCGAAATGGATGTAATTTATTTCATCTATTTTAATCATCGTGCTATAATTAACACCATAAATCCTTAGTTCATACGGCAAGTCGTTTCTTTTAAATAAACAGTGTTTCTGATACATGCAGAATTAAATTTTTTACGTCATCTTTGTTATTTTTAAAGTTATCGTTTTGGCTACCCGCGTGGCGCAAACGCACCCTTAAGTTTTCGATCTCTATTTTTAGAAACCAAAGTGCGCGTTATACGCCGGATTTTACGGTACTTGTTTTCGTAGTTTTTTTACCCCATCTTTGTTCATTAAAATATTAATTAAACACAAAGAAAATTCTTCCATTAGTATATTATGTTGTATGTTATGATTTTTTTAAATATATGAGAAGAAATATCTCTCCATCAAATTTCATTCGATTACCTTACCATACTCGGTGGGAAGCTTTCAATGAAAATCCAGAATATATATACATTTTAAATAATAGATAATTGACTCAATTTAAATCTAATTGCAATCTCAGATCTTTTTTCTCAGATAATTTTGTTTTATTTTTACAGGTAGTGTACATTACCACTCATGAAGATGAACGTAAATTTCTAATAATTGCCGATTAAAATTTACCCGTTCAATGTACAATGTCCAAAAATGATTGCCTATCACTGTAAAGAGATATTAAACTGTTCCTTATTATAATGTTCTGCTTCATTTTATAATTATTAAAAATTAAGAGTTTCAAAATAAGATTTTTTTAAGGTATCCGACTACTTGCGACGGCTTTTTTTTTTTTTTTTGAAAAAATTGAGATATGGGGATTTTTGTGATTTTTTAGATTTGCTAAATGTTTCTTAAAGAAAAAATCCTAAAATTGAAAACAGATGAAACAAATTCTAGTTTAAAAAAACTAAAAAACACGGTTTTATATTTATTCGGAACAAAAAGTAAAAAAAAATAATTTTTAATATAAGAATAAAACGATTAACGAGAAAATTAATGTCTTTGGAGGTAAGAGCGTGGGGTGCTCTATAACAATTGTTATAATTTCTTACTAGTTTTATTTCGAAATGCTGAGTTAGTGCAAAAGTGTAGTACAAAGCACCCCACGCTTTTACCACAATGACATTAATTTCCTCGTTAATCATTTTATTCTGATATTCAGAATTATTTTTTTACTTTTTAGTTCGAATAAACATAAAAGCGTGTGTTTTTTAGTTTTTTTAAACTATAAATTATTTTTCATTTTTTTAGTTCGATCTACAATAAAAGCATGCATTTGTTGTTGTTATTAATGCCACCTGATTGGCAAAGGCCAGATCACGGCCCACGAAATTCATCATGGTAAAGGGCTAAGTGACACCTGTCGTTAGCCGTAGCTTTGAGCACCATATAGGTGTCAGAACGATTTAGCTCGGTTTCACTCCAATTTTGAGGGAGAATACCTTGGGAGTGGTCAGGGGCTGCCACCTCTCTTCCCCTTCCACCAAACACACGAGAGGATTTGTGGCTCGACGGCTATTTAACGTACCCCCATGCCGCGAAGGCACTATACATTTACAAACATCCATGTCTTGTCTGGGATTCGAAACCAGGCCCAACGGCACAGCAGTCAGAGTCGCTAACCATTACACCGGATGGGCGAAACAATGCGACTTTAATATTAGAAAGTGCACACATTACCAATATATGTATCATATTGTGTATATGACAAGTCACTAGTAATTACTAAACTTGCTTTTAATTTATAGTATTGATAAATCAATTATTAAATGCTTTTTGCCGCACTGATACATTAATAAGTATCTTATATCAGTGCGAATATGTAATTTATTTTTTATCATGTCAGAATGTATTTTGTTTTGCTTCCTTTCAGTAAATTTATAATTATTTTAACTGTTTTATTTTGGACTTTTCGATATGCTCGCCCCCCCGTTTCAGAAACGCCGGCTTAGATCACAATTTTTTTTCACATGCATGTCTTATTTTTTATTTCCATTTCAGAAAAACTAAACAATACTGTTTATATTATGGTAAGAAATTGCTGTGCAAACGTTTTCGCTTTTATAGGGTTGTAACTTAATCTTTTAGTCGCCAAATCTGGGAATGGAATATGGAATTAGTCGCCAAATCTTGAAATGGCATATGCAATTAGTCGCCAAATCAGGAAACGATGTAATGAATTAGTCGCCAAATCTCGAAATTCTTAGATTCTTTGTTTTTGAGAATTCTGATCAGGACAATGAAGCAAAATTATGAAATTATTGTGTTGTCATCGGTCCATGACAAGTGTGCAAAATTTCAAATTAATCTGACCTTTTATAGTGGGTAAAAATCGAGTTCAAAGATTCCATTACATACAAATGAAACTTATAAAAGCGTGTTAAAAAAATTATTATTATTAAAATGGGGAGAAAAAAAACTGGTAAAAATATACAAAAAATTGCATTAACAGTGCCCCTCTCTGTACAAAAATTTTATGAACAAATTCTCAATTTTTCTATTTTGATGTGTTACACTGTTATTCATGTTTGAAATGACCTCCAGGATAAGAGATATTTTAATTTTTTAAAAAAACTAGAACACTTTTATCTTAGTTATAATATGAAATTGCTTAAAAAAACAGTGATAAAGAACAGTCACATAAAGAACTGTAAGTTTTGTAATAAAACAGTGTGATAAATCTGAAGGTCAAAACACTTCTACTGTTATACAAGAACATACATAAAAAATTTCAGCAAATTATTTTCAAAACTTTTTGAGCAATCTCTAACCCGTTTGAGTTTTTCGGAAAAAAAACCCATTTCGAGCAAAACGCATCATAAAGTTTGACATCTTTACACAAGATGTCAAACTTTAGTGTTTTAATAAAAGCAGATGTCTCATTACTTTACACATCTGCTTTTATTAAAACACTTGTAGTTTGTGAATGGAAAATAAAAACCTTGGTGTTTTTACTAAGCTAATAAGATAGCCTATAAAATAAAAATAAAATTAAAAAAATTGTTAATTTTTGAAAAAAATCATGATTTTAGGGTAGTCGAATACCTTAAATGGAAGCCTTTTATTTCAATATGTATTGTGTGCTATATTTATTCTTTCATATTGATTTACTTGGTGGAATACGACACTTTTTTTATGCTGCAGATGATATAATCCCTTTGAAGATAAATTAATAAACAATTCTGAGGACAAGAATTCGCGAAGCTAATAAATAACATTTAAATTCTATGCTAATTTAATCTTGTTAAAAATAAGAATTTTCTCACTGGGATGGGGAAATTTGCGCACTTTTCATTATTAAAATAAATTACATAATCGCGTTTTACAAATGTAATACTGAAAAAAAGTTTTATAAAACAGGAATTGAAAGTTTAAATATAATTATTCAAAATCTTCATTTCATAATGAAGTAATGCGAATATTGCTTTAATTTTTAACTATTTAGACAGAAAATTGCTCATGACATACAGAAATTATACATGAAATATATACGCTTGTAAAATTCATAAAACTTTTCTCCAGTGTTTATGCTTTTTTATTCATTCATAAAGTGATGCAAAAAGTTTCACAATGCTAAATTTCCGATTTCGATTTCACCTTTTCCTGGTAATTTTTTAAGTTGTCTCGGTGTACTGAAGAGTTCTAGAATGTTAGCTTTCTTCACGTAAAAGCAACAAGTTTTTAAAGCATGGGCCAACTGCTACCAGTTCCGGAGGGAGGGGAGGGACTTATCTCGTTTTCGTCTTGGCCTCAATAAGATCATGTGATGATCTGAATTATTTTAATCACTAACTGTTATTTCCGGACCTATTCTAAAAAATAGAGGGAATTTCAAACTATACGCTCAGTGGTTATACAGTGGAAAGAATACATTATTCTTTTATATCAGGCATGTCAAACTCATTTGATATCACGGGTCAATGAACTATTTTATATTAAGTTGAGGGCCGCATGTTTTCAATGTTTAAAAAATTAATAAAGTAGGATTTCTAGAATGATTATATATATTCTATATTTATAAAAATTGATATATTATATATTATACAGTCAACCCTCCTATAACGCGGTACTCTCAGAACGCGGTTTCTATATAACGCGGAGCTGAAATTGCGACAGCCCTCCTATAACGCGGTACTTTTACAGCGCGGTTTCCGTTCAACAACGCTAGTAGGGCTAGGCGCCAAGTTCGCCAAGATAGGCGATAATATTAAAATATGGTTTACTTTGATGTTTTTATCGTGCGATAATGTGGTTGCCATGGGGATAACGTATATTAGTGTTAGTTTTTTGTTTTGGTTTTTTTCCCGCGGGATCTCTACTCAGCAAAAGTAACACATTGTTACAAATTTTGTGTAATGAACGCTTAAAATAGTGTAAATAATTTACACACACATTTGGAAGTGTAATACATTAATATTACTTTCTGTTGTATTTATTTTATGTTATAAATCTTGCCACCACCTTTCCCTTCGAAATCTAGTTTTATTATGAAATAAAAAAAGTAGTGATTACACTGATCGAGGAATAAATTAAAAGCGAGCGCGCACTGAGGCATGGCGTAGACAAAACAAAATGATTAAGGAATCGTGCCAAAAAGGTTTTTATTGGTCTCCATATAACGCGGTACGAATAATGTGATTAGTACTAATTCTGAGTGTTTCTTAAGCGCGGTTTCCATACAACGCGGTAGACGCTTTCCATAGAACGCGCTACGAATTATAGCCTGGTTTGTACGGTTAAATCCGAGTTTCTTATTACGCGGTTTCCATTTAACGCGGTACGCACTCACCGCGTTATAGGAGGGCTGACTGAACATACATAATCGTTTAATATTTCATTTTATTTTTTAAACTATACATGTTTTATATTGCTTTATAAGAACACAAAAATAAAATTATAATACGAAATACAATTTAATATTATTTTTAGAACATATTCGACATCGTTTTTTTCTCAAAACAAATCATCAAAATTTGGGTGAACATATGAGCAGATGTAGTTAGTAAAAAATGATGATAAATATTTATCATTTAAACTTGACCTTTCTGAATTTTAGTTATTTTTCATTAAAGAAAGAAGTTTCTAGAATGAATATATAAATACTTCCAAATATAGCCATTCATTATACGCGTAACAAATAGCATTTTAAGAAACCGATCTACAGATGGATAAGTATAAAAATTTAGAGTTTCAACTTTCAAACATTTTTGCTATAGCAAAGAATCACAACAGGTTACAATTACAGTTATTGTTTTTTGTGGGATATGGAGTTGCAAATGCTATTATCCCATCACAATAGATTTCAATCAATTACATTTGTAAGTATAAAATGTCTCCCCGGGTAGCAACCTATGTATTGGCGGGCCGCGTGTTTGACATGCCTGTTTTATATCCATGTTTAGGTCTCGGACTTCCACCATACACCATTATTGCTCGTTTAATCGAAAGAACGAGTATTTGGAAACGTATGCTATCATGCTGTCGTCTTAAAAGGATCACAGACAGGGCCTACTTTTGCACAGGCGGCCAAGAATATAAAAACATTATTTTTTCTTTTATATTCTGAAGGGAAAAAAAAATAAATAAAAAATAAAATATTCATCTATGTCTTTTAGCATACAGTTAGATAAGCATGCTAAATTAGGTTAGCAATAATAACTTAAAATTTCAAAATATCACGAAATAATTTTAGCTTTTCTTTTCTACACCATATGTTTATTTTAAGATCAGTGCCAATTTAAATTCATTTCGGGTTCTGGGCGCAGAAGATCTACAATGCCCCTTGACATTGGAGGATCAAAATTTAAAACCAGAAAATCTGGTTACGTCCAGCTTTTCCGGGCCCTTCTGGACACCCCCGAGCCCCTGGGCGTCCGTCCCAAGCGGCCAGTGGATAAACCGGTACTGTTTAAGATTAATACAAAAGTTTAAAGTTGTTGTAAAAACTTTTCATCTGCAAATCATCATCTAGATAACCTTTGTAACCATTAACAACACAAAAAGAAATTATTAAAACTAATAAAATAACTGTAATAGCTGTGACCTTAGATTCGTTACCTTCACTGCATGTACACTTGCGTCTCTGAAAATGCAGCACAAGCGAAAGGCCAGAAAGTTTAGAGTCGGTAATAGGTTTTTAGTAAAATAAAGATACACCATTCAGTTATTGAAAGTTTAAATGAAACATCAGATTGATTTAAAAAAAAACTAAACCAGATTAAGGTATTGGCATGAAAAACTGTAACAACAAAACTTAGTGAGTTTAATTTTTTTCTTTGTTACTATTTATATAACGAATAAAATTTTCATTTCAATGTTACCCCATTCAGAAAAACACATCTTTTACTTTTAATGTTGTTCTTACTGAAAACATTTAAGAAAGTAATATAATCTCTAAATAAGTTTCTATTTTTTAAAAACTTATTTGTTTAAATATATTGTTCCATTGATCGGGGTTCGAAGATTTTACGCAAATCAATCGCAAAAGAACAACTGATTGAATATTAACGTCCCCTTTCAGCTACACGGGGCTTTTGGCGACGGACCACGTATTACGAACCATGGTCAAGTGACGTGGACGACACCTGAACTGGGAACCCCTTTCCTAACACCCACCACACCAACGGAGAACGTTTCCCAGCTCGTGACAAGGCATGCCACGATCCGATCCCTTTGCCCCTGGCTCCTGACCGAAAGGGGAAAACAGTTTTTTAAGGCGAGGGGGTTTTTGTCAAAAATCAATCCATGAAATATAGGCTTCAAAACAATATTCCGGGGTTCTTCCATTAAACAGAACCGACACAATTATCGTCTTAAATACACTATGTAAAAAAATTATTCCCCCAAAACACCGCTCGTTCTATTCAACAGCCGAGCTGATAGGTATTACGGTAATCGTTAATTAAAACAATACTGACAAACCTGGTCAAAACCATATTGAATCAATTCCGGCGAAACATCTGTATTTTTTCGTGGATCATTCGAGAAAAAACCCATTGCGCATAGATCAATTGGGGAAAAATCCCCGGGCCCCCTTGCCCGGGGTAACTTTAAAACGCCAAATTTCCCAAGTTTCCCCCTGAAACACCAAAGGGACGGCGTTGCTTGCGAAATTACAATTTTTTAAAATAAAATAAATAGGTTTAAAGTACACCAAATACAAATTCTTTAAAATATCACATTAATAAATCCCCAAAATTTGTTGGTTGCAAGTAGGCGCCCAAACCCGATGGGGCTATAATAATAATGCAGACGATAATATATATCAAGAAATTGTAATGTGAAATGGTAACATTTTTTGATAAAACCAAAGCTCACTTTTTGAAGGGAATTATTGATTTATTTCAAAATTAGGACTTAATTTGTACATTATATTTATTCTCAATGTTATTTGTGACTTTTATATTATTGTCTCGAGAATGTTTAAAATTTTATGAAGTGAAAAAATTGGAAATAAATGAAGAATCGAGGGGAAAAAAGCATCATTTTCGTGAATCATTTGAATTTACCTTTTGTCTTTTAATCACTTAAGAATATTAAACCAGGGGTCGGGAACTTTGTATTTGTGGCGTGTCAAACCAATCTACCAATATGATTCAGGGTGCCACACTACAGGAAATATATGAAACGTGAAATAATT
>BMAV01025232.1:112799-125965 GCA_019973955.1 Trichonephila inaurata madagascariensis | reverse complement strand
TAAATAATTCTGAAAAAACGACAAAAAAAATAAATAAATAATAGTAATGAAATTTCTCCATTTTTAAGGTGACTGTCTACCTTCGGACCCAATTTTTTTTATAAATACAAATTTTTGAAACAAATTGAGTGGTTTTAGGAAGAAAAATAAAAAAAAATATGTAAATACATAAAAAATTTTAATAAATATTGTACTTTTAGAAAAATTGGTTGTTTTCTAGGAAATTTTACCAAATTTTTACTAAAACGGGCAACACTGTATAAAAATTTCAAATACAATTTATACACAACATACATATTATGGTGCTTTTCAGAATGAACCAAAATCTAAGAGAAATATTAAAATACAAAAAAGTTACAGACAATTATACATAATAATATGAAAATTTAAGTTTTAATTAAGTTTTTTCTTTATAAAAACTACCCTAAATGAAAAAATATTTAACCTACAACGAAACTTATATAGTTTACTTCATGAAATTTTGTATAATAAACATTCTCTCAAAATTTCCTAAGGTTATCTGGTTTGGTTCTTAAGATATCATGTATCTGGTAAAGTGTTTCTTTCGAAAACATAATTTTGAAAAAACTCATTTAAAGTTTTATCTTACTGCCCTTTTGCATAGAGTGATGTTCTTTGAAATCACTATAACTTTATTTATATTTCACGTAAAGGAAAAAGAGAAACTGTTTTGGAAAGAAAAATGTTCAAACTATAAGATTTTGAAATAATAAAAAAATGCCTTATGTAGACGAAAAACATTTTCAAGGTTGGCAGTCACCTTAAGAAGTATTAACTGCGATTCACAAGAGAAAATTTGTTTAGTTATTTTGCTCTTTTACTTAGCTAAACGAAAGATAATTTTTCTAGGATATAGCGAAAAAAATAAGTATCGAATCGAAATAAAAAAAATTCCGGCCTATCCTATTATGCAAGTTTTAATAGTTTATGGATTCTATTTATGTAATTTCGGAGAAAAAGATACGCGTATTTTTGTTGGTAGAAGCTTTTTAATAATTATGACAAACCGGCTGGGTGGAGTAGTTGGTTTGTCACTGGACTTGTATGCCTAAGGTTGCAGGTTCGAACCCGGCCCAAGTCAGTGGATTTTCATGATGCAGAAAATCGACAGTTGTCGTTCTGGGTGATTATTCAGCATGTAAAAGTTACGTACCTGTTTGTCTTGAATATTCTCGGCAAAATTAAAATCCTTTGTTCGCGCGCGGTTTCGCGTCGCCAGAGCTCAAGTGTCTTCCTCTGGGGAGGAAACTGGAAGTCAAAATTACCTGAGGCAATTGGTATCCGCCTATATTGTGCCACACAAAAAGACATACCAGCTCCCTGAGAAAATGCTAGGTCTGCAATGTGAAACACCAACCCGCAACCCTGTAAGAAATAAAAACAATTACAGTCTATAGCAGGGGTACTCAACCTTTTTTTCCCGCCGGGATGCACGCATATAACAAGTATTTCACCCTGACGGCAACATGAGGGCAACGGAAAGAACGTACTACAAGATCAAAACAACATTGGACAATGCAAAATTGATCAGAATATTAAAACTTACTTTTGGCTTTTATTTTATAACGCATTAACTTTTTCTATGAGACACACACAAAAAAATATTTACTTTCATACATTTTTTATTAAGGAATAGGGTAGTTTCGATTTCTCTTTCCAACCATGACTAAACCTCTTGCCTACGTTCTATAATGAAAAAAGCAAATTAATAGTAATATTGACAAATTTGATTGCTTGATTGAGGGAATTTACCGCTTAATTTTTAGTACATTCTTCTCCAATGTAAGAATTTCTTAGTGCAATGAGACATGACTGGACCCCTCAGAAATGTCTGGCGGGCCACATGTGGCCCACGGGCCGCAAGTCGAGTATGACTGCTCTATAGAGTTTCTTTCAAACTTTTAGGATATCATGCTTAATTACACAAAGAAAATCAAAATCAAATAAACGAAATATAGTTTAATTTTCATGTTTTCTTACTGTATTTTTTGTTTGTTAAAGGCCATAATAGTAATTGCTAAAACACTCACAATATCTTTTAAATAGGATTGACTAATCTCATAATATAAACACAATCCTTCTTTTCCCTTATAGTTTCTGAAAACAAAATGGCTGAACTCGACATCGTTGAAGAGGACACCAGTCAAGAGGACTCATATCAACCACCCTCTACCGGACATATCCGGGAATCTACGGTTTCTACATACCTGAACGAGCATAGCCGATTCGCTCGACAATGGTTCATTCATAATGCGACTCCAGATATGGTGTCAGAGTGGCTTTTGGGACATGGTTACGGACCTGATCCTGAAATTCCAGAAAACGTTTCAAACCTTACGGATTCATATGCTAGAGCAACCCACAGTGGTAGAAATTCTGTAACATCAGAAATATTTCAAGATATGGTTGTCTGCCCCAAAAAGAAGAAACAAAGTATGACGAACAATTTGTGAGTATATATATTTTTTTATTCTTTACTTCAAAACCTTTTTACTTCAATATTAGTTTTAGGCCATGGGCATTGTTCTGGATGTCGCCAATTTTGGCTGCTTTACCGCTCACAAAGTTGTCACGGTAGTGTTAATGGAGTCCTGATGCCCTGCTTTCACTGCTACCGTGGTTTCTGCTTTCAAGTCTTTGTGCCTCTAACTATCCGTCGTAAAACTAATTAACAGATGTATATTAAATATATCGAGGATCAAAATCTTCTTCGCGTAGTGGTCAACAATCAACAATAAAGAGTAAAAGATATTACATGATCTGTTTTTGACGGGCTCACGCGTCTTTTCTGTAACATAACCTCTGGGTTCTTTGACGGTCAAGATTAATGGCAAATCTTTTCCAACCCAAATCCAAGAAGCGAAATGCGATTATGAAATGCAAATAAGATAGCTTTTAAAAGAACAGAAGTTTCAGTAAGCAGTATGGCAATTTAGGGAAAGTTATGTTTGGAAGAGATACGAGTGTGAATTGACGGCCTATCATAAAGTTACCAAGATTTCTAGCCATTAATACAAGGTGCATACCATTGCACGCGCACCCAGGAGCTTCATACCGTGATAGAACCTTAGCTTGAATTAAGGTAGGACTGATTATTTGATATTAGGACTTGTGATATTATCAGAATTGAAAGTAGTCGGATAATATAATTATTTAGATAAGTGATCTAAGTTGCGCGATCAGGTTTAACATTTGCTGTGTGGTTGGTTTATTCTCACTTAATATAAGTTTATCTAATTTATAAGAAATTTAAGTTTTATTCTTAATAAAGTCATATTAAGAATTTTAAAATGTCGATTCATTTCGAGAATCCCACTCCTCTAATTCACGCTGACAATCAAAAATATGGTCACCAAAAAAAGAACGACCATATCACATGTTTTGCTATGAAAATTTCTTACTAATGTGAATTTTTAAAATACGATACAATTACTAGTAATATGAAACTTTGGTGCATACTCGGCATTTTTATTTTGATGTTCTTGAATCCAGTGTAAATATTTCATACTCTTCGTATTGAAAGTTGCTGGTATGCTTCCATTCTGGTTTTTTGAAATCCCTTATTAATGTCTGCATTAAATTACTCAATCGTTTGTATGTTTTATTTAGTAATCTTAATAAACATTATCACTATATTAAATATCATAAAAGATACGGGAATCCTCTCTAATCAATATATGGTTTTACATTACACACATGTAACATTGATTTCTAAATATATGCATTATATGCTATATTTATAATATGCTAAATATATGCAAATATATGCATTTTACTATTTAATACCGTTTCTGTTAGTCTGATAAAAATTATTTGTAAACTTTACTGAAATTAATTAGATTGAACAGCATTGAATTAAAATTGTTTATATAAATCATTAGAAAGAACAAGAAAAAAAAAAGATAATAATGTATTTTAGGTTTAATAAATTATTGGTGACGGTATCTAAATATGTTATAATTACTATGAATGGAATGCATTCAGTAGTGAAAAAAGTGATCAGATAGTAAAGTTGTAAAGAATTCAATCATGATGTATAAGTTTTCCTTTAAACTTAAATTTTAATCAACATATGAGCAATATGAATTATACAAACCCTTATTTTAAAATGAACCTTTTTTGATATCTTAAAATCTTTATAGGAATTCTTCTCTTTGATAGAATCTTTATAGGAATTCTTCTCTTTGAATTAAAATTCTTTATATAAATCATTAGAAAGAACAAGAAAAAAATGGATAATGTATTTTAGGTTTAATAAATTATTGGTGACGGTATCTAAATATGATATAATTTCTATGAATGGAATGCATTCAGTAGTGAAAAAGTGATCAGATAGTAAAGTTGTAAAGAATTCAATCATGATATATAAGTTTTCCTTTAAACTTAAATTTTAATCAAGATATGAGCAATATGAATTATACAAACCCTTATTTTAAAATTAGCCTTTTTTTTGATATCTTAAAATCTTTATAGGAATTCTTCAATTGCGAAAATATATCTTTCTTGTATTGATTTTTTTTAAATAAATAATGTATTTTTTTCAACTATTCATAATTACATTTATTTCTGAGCGTTCTATTTCATACTCTAAAAATTTCCTTTGTCGAGTCACGAAGTCCTCGAAATGGTATGGTGTAGAAGAAGAAGAGTGGAGTGCTAGCTCAAAACTCATCCTCATAACTTGACAGCTATTCAAAATCCCGAGTTTTGTTGGCAGCTGCCCTAGTGTAGCTTCAAAATGTGATGTTATGCTAACAATCAATCAAGTAATCTTTTGAGCAAATAAATGAATCCTCTCTTTCTGGAAAAAAAAATATTTGTAATTAATTTGATATATGTCTAAGCTGTTCTAGAATAATCCATAAAACTGTAGGAGGAAATTTGTAAAACTATACAATACTTTTGCGTGTTATGAAATAAATACATTTATATAGAAAACAAAAAAGCTTGATATCAGTGAAGTAGCTAAATTGAAATATTTCAGACATTGGGAAACATACTGCTTCTTTGAAAAGGTAGATTATTTTCCACCGCTTTTAATACATTTGTATATTTTGATATAACTATTTTCCATTAAAAATAGTAAATAGAGAAGAAGGAATTAAAATAGTTATAGGATTCACAAAGGATGCTCAATAGTTCTCTTCCTAGACAACTTTCTCTTGAATAAACAAGTTTTTTCAAAAGCAAGTATAGGAAAAAACTCTTTGCTGTATCCTTATGCAGTATCTTGATATGTTTCTGATGCATACCAATTTTTTTTCCCGATAAATTTACGACCAAATTCAGGATAAGTTATCTCTAACATATGTCTATGAGGTAATTATGTCTTGAATACAAAGAGTTCATAATAATTCTTAAGTATTCCAAAGATTCTGATAGAAAATTTCGAGACATGCATTTTAATATGTAACTCAGAAATTTTTCGGATATAGCATCAGATTCAAATTACTAAATTAACGAAAGGTTAAGCAACAACTCTTTTATTATAACTTAAATAAGACGAGATGGGGGGAAATGAATGTATAATATTTTATTTTAAGACAAATTTCTAACGATACACATAAAGTAGAAGAAGATATCTGATAGGACTATTTTGAAGCAACTCAAGAGCTGGTGATGACGGGCGTAATAATTTCAAACCATGACCACTGCTTCTATATCATGTCAAAGTGATGATTTAGATCAGCGATACTCAGCCTGTGGACCAACGGGCCTTTTTAAGTGGCCCGGTCATGAGAAATTCATTTATTACTGAAAAATTGGTGGAAAATTCTTTGTTAAAAAAATCAAATATATCAATTTTGCTTTTTTGCTGTCGATGGCATATGAGTGCCAATTGATGTTTTTTTTTCCTAATTAGTGATAATAGACAACAGTGGAGCAGCGACCATTTTATGAGTAGAGCTAATTTTTAAATATCTTTCATATCTTGCAAGCAAGACATTCGAAGAAAGTAGATTGTTTGAAGACGATTAGGAAGTTGTGTATTTTGTATTGAAAAACAAGCATGGTTCATTAATTGTTGGATTTGTTACGAAAAAAGTAGTGGCCGCGGTAGCCGAGTGGTATAGGTATCGGATCGTGGCTTGCCTTGTCACGAGTTTGATCCCAGTACCACTGAAGACCCGCCGTGTAGGGCAGCGATGCACGTTAAATCTGTCGAGAGCTGAAACGTCCTCCCGTTGGTGTAGTATGGTAGTTAGGAGAGGGGGGTGCCAGCTCAGGTGTCGTCCACGTCACTTGACCATGGTTCAAAATTACGTGGTCCGTCGCCAAAAGCCCTCGTGTCGCTGAATAGTGCGACGTTAGTATTCAATCAATCAATCAATCACGAAAAAGTACCAATAACAGGAATCATTCAACAACGCTTTTCCTCGAAAATCTCTTTCAAGAGGTGATAAATAGGTTTTCTTAAATAATCTTTACAACAGAAAAAAAAAGTGTTTTGTCAGTTTTAATGTCACAGTGGTAACAAAGGCACCCTGCGAAATTTGTTATATTATTAGTAATCGTATGAAACCGTTTACTGATGCAGTGATTGTGAAAGAGTAATTTTTGAATGCTTCCAATTTCGAAAAATTTAATGACAAAAATAAAAAGCACATAAAAAAAAGCAAAATAGAATTAAAAAAAGCAAAATAGAAATTTTAATATTTTGATCAACTTTCCACATTTTAAATTTTCTGTGTTAACTTGATCTCAAAGCATTTCTCCTTTAGACAGTAATAACCCAACTTACGCTATAATTGGGACTGAGTGATAACTGCGCAAACATATTTCGTGTAAGCTAGGGTATAATTTAGCATTAAGGTATCCGACTACGTTCGGAGCCATGATTTTGCAAAACTGTAAAAGTGGATAATATTTATGATATTTAGTGTCACTTAGATTATAAAGTGTATATAAAATTGTTTAAAGAATATTATTACAATAAAAAATTATTTAAGTACAATATTTTGACAAAAAATGAACATTGAATGACTCATTTTCAAAATATTCTCCTTTTGTGAAAAATGCTTCTATTATAATAATATGTTCCCTGTATATAGCTCAGACCTCTGTAAAGAGGCTCAACTAGAATTTTTGAAATATAATTTAGAAGTGGGTTTATCTGTGTTTTACGTTAACAGAGAGGAGAAATTTTAAGAAAAAAACGCCGATGATTATTCCAAATGGTTGTAACTCTGAAAATAATGTTGAATTTTTGAAAACTCATAGTTGAACCTCTGAATAGAGGTCTGAGCTAAATGCAGGCAAAATATTATTATAATAGAAGCATTTTTCACAAAAGAATAGTTTGAAAAAAGGTTATTCTAATTTAAATTTTTGCCAAAATATTGTTTTTAAGCAAATTTTTTGTCATAATGTGTCCTTATAACAATTTTATAGCTGTATTCTAGTCTAAGTGACACTAAATATCATGAAAACTATCCATTTATGCGCTCTTTTTAAATCACGGTTCCGAACGTAGTCGGATACCTTAAAAGCATATAAGTTATTCTTAGTTAGAGCCGGAGAAAAAAGAAAATAATGATTTAAAAAAATTTTCAATAAAATATTAGATAAACAAATACAAAATCATAAGTCGAAGCTATTTTAAGGCAGAAGGTTTCATAAAATCTATCAAAGTAATCTGTTGGTTCAAAGCTTTTTTTTTCTCCAACAAAATTTCCGTGGAGCATGCTAATATTTTTTTTATTCTTTGTTTCGTTGGAAAAATACGCTTTTTGTTGGAATCTATGTATTCTAAAATTTGTAACCCTTTTTTCCATTAAACTGAGGACTTCTGTCAAATTCCCAACCGTCATTCGATCTTCTGATTGACCTGGGTCTAAAGACTCAAGTTCTTCAATGTCTTGCTCTTGCTCATGCATTTCTATGAGCTCCATCACTATCCACTTCTAAAGTTATTTGCCTGGTAAGATCGTCTACTTCTTTCAATCACATTTCCAATTTTATCAGGCTCTGGCACTGATACCAACTGAGTTTCAGTGACGAAAAAAAAGTTTTTTCCAAAAGAATGACAAACTAAAAAACGAATCAACGAGATTTGAAAATCGCGTAACTCCAGGTTCAGGTAATTCGAGGTAGATTAAGTCGAGGTATTACTATGTATATAGTGTGGGGGGGAAGAGAGAATATTTGAAGTATATGAATCTACAGCTAATGCCTTTTAACGTTTTATCATTTAAGCTAGATTGCATGAGAAGTAAAAAAAAATAAACATGAGCACCAAGTAAGTGAACAAAATCTTGAAGGGGGAGAAAACACAATTATGGATCATATATATTTTTAAAAAATATTACATCCTTTGATCAATTGAAAGCTATAAAGTAAACAAATTAAAGGAGCAAGTAAAATTAATATTTACGCTTTATTAAAAACGGTTTACTATTATCAGCAATTGCTTTAAACTGATCTTTTCATTTGTATATTATTTTACTGGAACTTGTTATGAGGAAATCAAGGAGACAGTTTTAGACTATATAGTTTAAAAATAAGCGTGAAATGTTCATCATAGAATATAAATAATGCAATTTATTTATTAATTGGTATATTTGAAAATACATATAAGCTAAATGATTTCTTTTAACCTAGTGAATTTCTTTGGCGTAGTAATAATAAAAGCTTTAGTTTTAAAAATTAATACTGGGCTTTGTAAGAAAATCCATTATTTTATCAGGTTCTTCCCTTGTTTGAAAAATTTATTTTTCCGCTTTCAACTTCCTCCAATAGAGATAGCAGATGTCCATTTCTTTTTTTCAATTCCTACTATTAGCTCACAATCTCCATATATTTATTTATTTATCTGGGTAGAATTTTCAATTGGTAATAAAATACATTTTAAAGCGCTCAATTGAGCTGAAATTTTATATACAGGATTATTTTGTATGACAATACAATAATATAAAAATAATTAATAAAAAATAATTGATTAAAACTAATTATTCAAAGAATTACAAATACAACCACGTTGGAATCATTTTTGGCGACTTGTGTCAAAACTTGAAAAGGTTTTTTTCTCACCTGTTAAAATATTCAGTTGAAATGAAATTTATATACACGATTGTTTTGGATGACAATGCGATATTTCAATGATAATTAATAAAAATTAATGACTACTTAATGTTGTGATTCTGTCCTATGTATATATATATTTATATTAATTGTAACTATTTAATAAAAAGTAGCTAAAATAAAAAAAAAATTTGTTGATCTAAGTTGGAATTGACCTAAATGTTTTTTTTTTTTTATATTACTTGTTTATGTTCTATTCATTTACATTTATAAACCTTAATGAATCGTACAAAACAGCAATCAAACCACTAAGTCGCTTACAGGGGGAAAATGTAACCTGTCCATATAAAATATTTTTGGACGAAAGTGGTCGCGCGGGAAATTCTGTCACCCCAAATCCCTGAAGATTGCAAAAAATAAATGTTTACCATTCCCAAAAAAGAGGGAGATATATAACAAATGCATTTTAGTTCCCATGACTATTGTCATATATGAGGATACTGAAAAGGTCAACAAACAGTTTTCCCAGAGTTAAATATCTGGTGAGTCTGGAGTGACTATGGCCCTGCGCGACCTCTCCCGGTTTAAAATCAGGAAAAAAGACAGTTAAAAAATGTTTATGGTACTAGTAGTGACGAACAGATTAACGGAACAACATATTTTCGACAAAGGTTCTATCACAAAGTTATACAAGCCCTTATGTGTCGGTTTTGTCATGGCAGAGGTTCAGACTTTGTTTTCATTGACGACAAGGCACAGCCTTATAGGTCCCATGCTGTTCAGAAACATCTTGAAAGAGAAGATACCCGTAGAAAGAATTGATTAGCATGCTTCTCTGATTTAAATTCCATTTAATATATTTGGAATAATTTGAGGAAACAATTATATTCTCCTAAGAATACCAGGCAACTAACACTGATTTTCATTAAAGAGTAGAAAACCTTACCTCAATAATTGAAAGATATTTTAATGTTGAATCATAAAGTAAGATGGTGATATGCAATCATTACAATTAGACGGGGTCATATCACTCACTAAGGGACATTAGTTTGCTGTTCTCTCTTTTTCCCAAATAATGCTTTGTATCAATACCATTGTGCCAATAAAGATTTTGTTTGCTTCATTAGGCTTAGCGTCCCATTGCATTATTTTGCTTTTATGCTTTACTCATTCCTTAAGTACTACATTGTGCACCTGTAGTTTGAGTTTCATGTCATCCATTTGATGCATCGCTGAATTATGGTAAAATAAGGAAAGTTAATTAACTTTTGCACGCTAGTGTAAAAGTAATCTATTGTTATATCAGAATGAAAAAGAATATTTCTTTGAAATAGAAAGTATATATTTTTTTTAAAAATCAGACTCTTGTTTAATTATGAAATTATTCTTTGCTAAAATTTTTGTTCCTTACATGCATCATTCATAAAGTAAAGAGTTTCCTGTTTAAAAAAAAAAACATTTAATGAAAGAAGCTATGTTAATGCTCCATTTTTTTCCAAAGAATTCCCTGGATAAATTTAAAAGCTTTCGCTATAAAAAGCAAATTAGATCCTTTAATAAATCTATGTCATAAATTTTGTGTGCACAGCTGAATATTTTATTTTTAATATTAAATACTTATCTGGAGTTTGGTGGTGTAATAAAGAAATTCTAAATTGAAAAACAAATTATTAAAAAGCGTAGTTTTTAAGTAATGTTAACTTGTATTTTTAGTGCATATATGAATTCCCTAAGTCAATGCAAGTTACAATAATTAATACTCAGCACTGGCGAAGCTAGTGCTAAGTGGGCCATGTATCAAAAATTTTTTGGGTGCCCCTGTTTAGGCCGATTTTAAACCATGATTTTTTGCTCACATGTTTTGGGGCCCCTGTAGATTGGGGGCCCCGTATCATTGATACGGTGGTAGCTACGCCCCTGAAACTCAGTTATCATGATCTTTCAAATAATGAGGGAAAGGTTGAGCTGACAACTATTCTTTCTGTGTGTTCCTACTCAAGGTTTTCATAAATATGAGTCCAGTTTCATAAAGTACGCAATGCATTGTTGTTTATATTTGATCTAATGGATCAAATCTTTACGTTTACTTACTAATAGATCTCTGATTTATATGTGGAAATGACAAAATCTGCACATATGTTTACGTATATGTCTATAAAAATAATATTTTACGACACGTTATTTCTATAACTAAAAAGAAACCATATTTGCCTTTGTATATACACAGTCGGACCCCAATTAAACGAACCCCTATTTAATGTATTTCTCGATTTAATGAATTTTTTCTTTTCCCCGATTAAAATGGATGCAAAATCCTTTATTTAACGAATAACAACCCCTGAATTAACGAATTATTTTAACAACTGAATTTTTTTTTATTAGTTTGGATTGGAAAAATTGATCTTTTCAAATTACATCCTTTTTTCCCCAAACAGAAAAGTTATAAATTCGACAGAGAAAGAAGTAGATCATTATTAGATTTTAACGATGTAGAGGAGTCATAAGTGTAATCTACCACGTGAGATTTGAATTGGACTGTAAATTTCTTTATTTGGTC
This sequence comes from Trichonephila inaurata madagascariensis, assembly GCA_019973955.1. Lineage (NCBI taxonomy): Eukaryota > Metazoa > Arthropoda > Arachnida > Araneae > Nephilidae > Trichonephila > Trichonephila inaurata. Next base: position 114,366 of record BMAV01025232.1, on the reverse strand, counting down.
CCCCTTCACAACGCAACTGATATATTAAGAGATTTTGTAATCTGCTGTATTTCTTGAGAGAAGTGAGGTTTATTATACGTATGGTTTTGCAGACAATTTTGCTTTTGGAAAATTGTTAAACATGACGGATTGTCGGAAACAAATACATAGCAATTTTTATGCCGAAATTGATAATGAATCTCTTATCAAAATTGTTAAATTTTCTAATTCCTTACATTCTTTGGAAACTGGTAAAACAGACCTGATACAGCAGGATGTAAACGACGCAGTATTTTTTTCTCTTCATAAAGTCGAAAAAGAAATATTTCGAGTGTGAAGAATCAAAAAGATTGCTAAACAATATTCTAAAGTTTCGAATTAACTGGCGCGTAATAATTCGCTAATTCTATTTTCAGGTGCCCAATAAAAAGTCTGTAATTTCTAACTTGCATGTATTTGTGTAATTGTATATTATAGAATTTTCAAAAATGAAGTGCAAAAGAAATTGATTTTTTTTGGACCCTTATATTACGAATAACCCCGATTTAACAAATAAAATATTCAGTCCCGATGATTTCGTTAAATCGGGAGGGGGGTCAACTGTATATTAAATATAATCAAATCAAATAATGAAATAAAAAACGTGTGTAAAATAAGTGTTTCAATTCTAGCAAACCATTACTTTCGTGCATTTAATATATTATTGTATTTGTGAATACATCCTATCCAAGTTACGAGAAACTATCACCAAATCCTCTGTTGCATGGTTAATTCTATTAAATGTTTAGTACTCAACACTTCGTTCAAATGTTTTCTATTAAATGTGAGTTGTTGGATCTGAGCCAGATAGCTATTAACAGAGAATCAATAGCACGCTAATTGTATTTGAAGTACACGAAACTCTTTTGTATGGGAAAACAATTGTCTATGTACTTAAGATTAATGAAAGAAAAATAAGAATCTAGAGTGCTTTCTTTAGCACGGAAAGGAAGTGATGTTAAGTATGTTTTAATGTGGGATAAGGTTACTAAGCTCTTTTAATTGATATTGATCTTGGGTTTTTTTTAACGGCATTCATTAAATGTTACATGACACTTGAGATTTTTTAAAATTTCATATTGAATGATCTTAGACATAATTTTATTTTAGAACTAGAACCGTTAAAAAAATAATTCTTCAGCTTTAACAAACCTTATTTCATAGATTGGCTTAAGTAGCCAAATTTATCTCGTGTCATAAGAGGGCTTGGCTATTTACCCTCAATTCTATTATAGCTTGATATTTCTTAAAAATAATTTCATAAGCGTTTTTCTTAGTTAATAATGTATCTTAACTTTTATTTAAATATTTTCCTTCATCTGATGTACTTAAACAGTATGATGTTTGAAAAGTTGAGCACTGGTTACCGTAAAATCTGGCATAAAACGAGCACCGCCGTATAACGCGCACTTATACTTTCCAGCTGCCATTTTTAATTTTTAGGTATATTTGCGCCGTATAACGTACACCCCCTTTTTTTACGAAACCTCAATCCTGAAATGTATCGCTCAATGCTCTTATGTTTTGAAGTCATTTATTTGAGGTATTA
>BMAV01025232.1:92024-112789 GCA_019973955.1 Trichonephila inaurata madagascariensis | reverse complement strand
TAAACATATAGCTTTATCAAAATAAAAATAAAATATTTAGCAGTTAGAGCAAAAATTATTTTTATTCCCTTTTGCGGTTTTAGGGTTTCACTTTAATCTTTTAGGCGCTAAATCTGGAATTTGTTGCCAAATCTAGAAATGGCATATGGAATTAGTCGCCAAATCTGAAAATGGTTTATGCAATTACTCGCTAAATCTGGAAACGATTTAATGAATTAGTCGCCAAATCTAGAAATACTTATATTTCTTAATTATTAAGATCCTAATCAGGACAATAAAGCAAAATTATGAAATTGTTGTATAATCATCGGTCCGTGACAAGTGTGCGAAATTTCGAATTAATCTGACCTTTGGGTAAAAATCGAGTTCAAGATTCCATTACATACAAGTGAAACTTATAAAAACGTGTTAAAAACGAAGATTATTAATAAATGAGCACGGAATAATTAATAATACAATTTGTATTACAACATTTCAAAACCCCAACTCTTTCTTCCCGCTCCGTGAAATCATTCAAATTCAAGATTTTTCCCTTTTCTATTCAATCGTGACACTGTAATTTCAACAGAAGGTTTTCTAAAAATTTATTCATTAAGAACCTATTCAATTATCCTGATTTTTTTTATACTATTTATTACGTCTCCTCTCATTCAAATACATGTTAAAATGCACTAAAATACTTGTTTTTCTTTAACAAAAATTAATTTTTTACAATGAAAAGGGTCCAATACCTAAACATTCTCCTTGCGGCAGAACTTAACAAAAAAATAATTTTTTATTTTATTTTCCACTTTATCTATGTTCCAAAGAACATATTTCCCTCAAAGATTATTGAAATGCCCTGCGCCGAGTAATTTTTTTCTTGATTATTATTATTATGTTTATGTTGTAGTCGGGGCAATTTTGAGGAGACTTGGTACTTTTTACTCTTGTTTATTTGATGTAGTAGGATATTTCAATAGTACACAGACATATGAAGTATAACCGCATTTGGAATGATTAAGTAAATGTGATGCTTGCACTCAAAAAAAGCACACAAAGCAGCGATGATCACATAGCTAAGACAAGCAGACAAAGTGAGTTGAGCACAGACGACTTGCACTTTTATACCGGCAGTGAAGTTCGCATTACTTCCTTGTAACACAAGACATGATTGGTTAGAACGGGCTGGAACGAGATTTTCTGATGCAATGCTACTATTCGATTATGATTAAGATTAGCGTGTTAGTTTTGAACAAAATGATTAAAAGTTGTTTAAAGATTATTAAAAAAGAGTTATATATAATTAAAAGGATACTTGAGGAAATCATTACATTTCTCCCCTTTCCCTCCGTAAGACGCGTGTGTGTACCAGAGCCCTTGCCATACACCCGTATCCTACAGATATATTAAATTTAGAAACTTTGAATAAAAATTATTATTATTATTCGTTTAAAAATTTTCCTTCGCTTAAGCCGGTAATGACATAACACAGTAGAGCACACAGGGATTTTTCAAGGGGGGTGTCCGGGGTTGAAAAATCACCATTCTTGTATCATGATATTTTTGATTTTGTCGATTTTCAGGAACAAAACACAGTAAAAAACTAATTATTGAATAAATAATTAGCATTAATTAATAAAATTGATCATTAATAACAGATATTTAATTAAATTTTACGTATTATATACTTAGAATTATAACCAATCTGAAAAAAATCAAGGGCTTTGGGGGGTCCGGACCCCCAGGACCACCCTTGTGTGCGCCACTGACATAACATGATCTCCAACACAGAAATTAGATAATATCAAAAAATAAAAACAAATATATGCCGTTAAACTGTAAAACATGGGTACCCACAAATAACATTCAAAATGCATTAAAATTCAAAATGTAGCAAAGTTCAAAATGTATTGTGTTTCAAGATATTGAAAAAAAAGCGATCCACCTTAATGTTCAATCTTTTGTCACTTAAACTTTCAAATAGTTATGTCTATTTTTAACTATTTTAGGAAAAATTCCTGTGACTACATAAAATCTAACTCATGACGGATGATTTAAGAATTAAAATATTTCTTTTATTAGCTAAGTAATTCAACAGAATTTTAATGTGAAATAGACAGAAATGGTGAGATTCTACGAATCGTAACTTAATAACTCTAGAAATGAGAAGTTATATCCTACGTCTTCTGTTCATACTGAAAGTTAAATTCGGAACAACTAGAAAGATAGTTTGAGATATCCCAACATTAAAGAAGTAAAAAATGTGTTTCAAAAATAAATAATTCATCTCGACTGCATGTAAGAATTCCGCTCCGATACAGATTTCAGTTTATTCTAGCTTTTTACATATTTACATAAACATTTTCGGAAAATAATCTCGAACTCTCTGTGGAAGAAGAAGAAACATTAGAAAAAATAAAACAGTACATATATGAAGAAAGACTTTGAACATTAAGCGTTATACATTAAGTACTTTTTTGATATATAATAGAAAAAGTAGAACAAATATAAATATTAGTTATATATTTTTTTATTTCATATCATAATATCGTATATTGATGTTTCTGAGAATGTGAGACGTGTTTTGGTTTTGTTTCTTAGCTTTAATTAGCGATAATTACAGTCTTGAACTTGTCATAGAGAGATATATTTGTTGGAATAATTAAGATTCAAGAATAATTAATGCTGTAAGTATTATTCATATTTTATAAAGTTGCGGATAACTTGTAAAACGGGCTATTTCGCAAAGTTTCCCAACTGAAACCAGCATTTGATGTTATTACAAGTTTTAATTACGCCTTCCTTTTAAAAACACATGTGATATGTTAATGAGATTGATTATATAAAGTGAATTGAAGTAGAAAGTATGAAAAAGATAGCAATAGCGGAAAATATTTGATAATTCAAACGATGTCAGTCAACAGGTCACAGCTAACTTCAAACAATTTCCAGTGTACATTTAGAAGAAGGATAGTAGAGCAAAATTCTTTTAGAGAAAGAATTAGAAGGTCTATTCCAGAGGAAGATCGTTGTTCCAGTTGTCCTACATTTCTGTTAGTTCTCTCTGGAAGCCAAGTAAAATTTATTTTGTTATAACTCAGTCGTGAGAGAAACTCTCCCACCCATGCATTTAATTAATAGTAGAGAGATTAATGACAAATAATTATTGTAAAATCCGCCGAATAATGCGCACAGGTGTATATACAACGCGCACATATACTTTAAAGCTGCCTTTTATACTTTTTAGATATATTCACCTTAAAACGTGCACCTCCTTTTTTACTAAGGAATCTGAAATGTACGTATGCAATGCTGCTATATCATTTTTAAGTCATTTATTCGAAGTTTTATCCCAGAAGACTGAAAAAAATAGTATACTTCTAGAAAACAAATCTTTAAATTCATTTTTCGTATGTCGTATTTTTTAAAAAATAATTAGTGCAATCTCTATAGAGAAGTCCAATTTTTTTTTATGCTGATCTTTTTTTTTGAAGTTATTATTTATATACTCGGCGTATAACCACGCACCCGCAAATTTCGATCTTATTTTTTGTTTTAAAAACCCCGTAATACGCTGGATTTTGCGATACTTATTATATTTATTAGACAGTAAGATAAATAAACTGAGATAAATTATTTCTTGTATTTGAGATTTGTGGTTAAAGCTGCGACATCCATGCCGGGCTTAGTTATAGAATTTTCAAGATAGGTAAATTTTGAATTACCAACACATGCTTGAGGACACCGCTACATAACTTATACATTTAAGTATGAATTGTAATCTGTAACAATTACGGGGGGAATGGTTTTTTTCATTGGTGTTTTTTTTTTTTTGAAGACCTTGAATAAAATATGCTCAATATCATTCTTTAAAGTTTTATCTTTTAAAAATACGTGGTTAAAATGCGAAAAACTTTGTTGTGATTCTTCATGAATTTTAATACAACTGATTGTAAGCCAATATTAATACAATATGTGAAAAAGTTTTGAAAAATATCATTAATTATTTATGTTATTGCAATTTTGTCCCTATTTCTTTATTTTTCTGATATCATCTAATAATAAAAAATAAAATGAATTTTTCTGTTCTAAACGTTTTATGAGTAAAATAACCGAAACAAGATTATGGTGATTTTAATTAGCTATAAAAAGTAATTTAAAAGTAAATGGTTCTTAAGCATATTTTCAATCACATGTAAGCTTCTGAAGCAGTGCAAATTCCCTATTAAAAGTGTAAATAATCAATCGAAGATATCTAAAAATATATTAGATCTCTTTTAAAAATATACTAGTCAGCGGAAAATTGGTCTAATTTGAATAAATTTAGTTGTTAATGTTAAAAAGTTACTTATAATGTTTATATGTCAGTCTGCCTTTTTTTAAAAAATTATGTCCTGTTTATTTTATTGCATAATTATTATTTGTAACATATTTAGGTTCTTTTAAATACTTTTGTTTTCGAAACACAGAATATGTGTAAGGTAATGTCTTACAAAAATAAACAGTCTCTTTTAAAAAAACTTAAAACGCATTTTTAATGGTTACATGTGCGTTAAATAAATGTTTGAAAATGCATCATAAAAAATTTAACTGGATAAACATATCATTTCTAAATAAATACAAGAGATACATTTTTTTATGGCAATGCTATACGGCAGGTTGATAACTTTCGGAAGGCAGAGAATCATGTATGTAGATTTAAAAACCTCATTGAAAACTTTTCTTAATGCATGCAATTAGTGATCTCAGCGTGTATTGATTATATGTCAGTAGGGAGTAAAACTTTAATTTGCTTCAGGAAGTAAGAAGCTCTTATGCTTGTGTGAAAAACTATTATTTTTCTCGAAACAAATGTATGAAAATGCCTAACGGAGTTAAAAAATCATTAAATTAAATACTCTTCCTTTATATAGAATTTTCTCACTTTGGTTCTATTTTCAAATGTAACAGCTCAATATTTTGCTTCTTATGTAAAAGGATTGGTGACTATTGATGAATATAGCTTAAAGGAAACAGATAATGCAGGACACACTAGTTATTTGTAACTTTTTCTTTATATGAACTACTTTTAGTCAGGTTTCTTTTTAGACATTTAAAAAGCTTTTTCTGTAATTTTGCCAATCGGGTCTCTTAGCTGCTCTTCCATTGGAAAGGCTGAGCCCCTCCCACTCCCAGATCTAAAATTTGATTTTATTTTCGGTGCTCTGCACCGAATTTGATTAATTTTTTCAAGCACTTAATACATTCTTATAATTTTAAATTTATATTTTCCTTAAGGTATCTGACTACGTTTGAAACCGTGATTTAAAAAAAGCGCATAAGTGGATAATTTTCATGATATTTAGTGTCACTTATATTAAAATACATGTATAAAATTATTTTAAGGACATTTTGACAAAAAAAATTTATTTAATTACAATATTTTTCCAAAAAAATAACTTAGAATAACCTTTATTCAAAATATTCTCCTTTTGTGAAAAACGCTTCTATTATAATTATATTTTGTCTGTATATAGCTCAGACCTCTGTACAGAGGCTCAACTATGAGTTTTGAAAAATTCACCTTATTTCCAGAGTTACAACCCATTGAAATAATTATCAGATTTTTTTTCTTAAAATTTCTCCCCTCTGTTGTCGTAAAACATGGATAAACCCACTTCTAAGTTATATATTTCAAAAATTATTGTTGAGCCTCTGTACGGAGATCTGACCTATATACAGGCGAAATATTATTATGACAAGCATTTATCACAAAAGTAGAATATTTTGAAAATTAATCATTCCATGTTCATTTTTTGTCAAAATATTGTACTTAAATAATTTTTATTGTAATACTATTCTTAAAACAATTTTATATACATTTTCTTATCTAGGTGACACTAAATATCATAAATAATATCCATTTATACGCTTTTGTAAAATCACGGTTTCGAACGTAGTTGGATACCTTAAACTACTAAAAGTCTATTTTATTTCTATTTTTTTTTTATATTGTGAACTTCATTTGTAACAACATTCATATTAAGAGGTTAATACCTATTGATTTGCAAAGAACATGAATTTTGATGCGCTCTTTTCTTTCATCCCGGTTTGTAGATCTCTGGCAAGGTTGAAAAGGAATGTTACTGTTCAATGTCTTTCTAATTTAAAAGATAACTCCTGTTTATTTGGATTACCTTTCGTTATTTTTTGTTTACACACAAAACTATTTACATACGACATGCAATCTTATGAACCTTCATTGGACATCTTGTTTCAACCCTCTATTTCCTTATTTTTCCATTTCCATTGTTCTTTCCCTCTCAAAAGAAAAACAATGCTGCAGTGATCAATCAAATCATGTCTGCATGCTAATTCTGTAAAGAGGGAGGACTTTCAGCATTCTAAGCAAAATTGAATCGGCACATTATTCTCGCCTTAGAGAGTTCCACCGGAGTGAATAGCTCCCTCGGATTTTTCAAAATTTTTGACACATGAAATGAATGAGTCTTCCAGACATCAATATGTGCCGAAGAATTAAGAATATTCCTCAGAAAAATTGAACTTTTGATGGTGAAAAAGAAATCATCGTAAGAAGTAATTGGTTAAAAAGAAATTGCCAGTAAAATTGGAGGGAAGAAGGCATCTAAAAAGGAATCTTAAGAAACACAACGATCCAAATAAACGTAAACTTGATATTCTTTGGTAGAAAATTCGATACTCAAAAATCAGTCTTTTCGATTTAAATATTTTAAACAAGGGTCGTTTAAAAGTTAAAACTGTTCTTTTAATGCATTGGATAGAACATTTCTTAGAATATGATGTCAAGCCATAACTGTAACCTAATTGTCCTGTCTTATGAAATGATCCACGAAAGTATGATGTAGTGATTATTTCTCTACAAAATTACTTCAAAATGTATTTTATCCTTTTTAAAAATTACCTTTATCGACGTTACAATATTTTAACTTAAGTGTTATTAAGGAGGACTGTAAGAGAGCAGAACTGTAAGACATTAAATGTTGGGATTTTGGGTGAATTTGAAAGTGACGTTTTAGTGCCATGAATTAAGAAACCTAGACATGGAGTTGATTAATTGAAATTGAGGGTGAGTCATTAATTATTTGTAGTTAATTAAAGTCAGAATATATCAATTAATAAATAAAAAGATAAAGTCAAGATTATTCGACTATTCAGATAGAAAATTTTGAGAGAGATACAATTTTACAAAGAACAATTATATTCTCTTAAAACACTGGATTGTTATAGGTATTATGTTTTCCTAGGGTAAATGAATAGCTTTTTAAATACAAATACTCATATTTCATTCGAATTTTGAAACTTTCTTCCCTTTTTTTTTGGGGGGGGGGCTAATAATTTACATCAAAAGTTCCGTTTAGCGTGGTTTGAACAATTACTGGACTTAATCGCAGGGCTCCAACTAATGTAATTCTTTATGAGACTGATTTGCAGCTCTTGAGGCTGAGAAGTATTTGAAGAAGAAAGAAGTTGTGTTATTATATACGTAATTGTTTTTCTAATTGAAATCAAAAAGCAGTCAAAATGACTTCCTTGGGCAATCTAGTGTTGAAAAAACATTTCTTTATGTCATGCATTTTAAGTAGTTGTATTGCAACTTTTTGTTGAAACTAATTTTTTTTTAATCTGTAGCACCCAATTTGGATACACTTCCTGGAGTAAATTTTCATACAGAATTAATGACTCGGGTAATTCGAACTCCCAAGATGATATTCGGATTCCTTCGAAAGGTATGTAACACGTTTTGTCCCATGTATGGATCAAAATGTGTTGGGTACCATGGCCCGTTGGAATGCGTGGCCCGCCCTCATTATGCCTATTACCTCCCAATGATCCATACTCATAAAAAGTGTGATGCAAATTAAGAAACATGCGGCAGTCCGGTGCATTTCTCTGTGGGTATTTTTTCCGATACAGTCTTTCTACTGCTTGTGCATTTCCTTCTGCCAATCCGTAAATCAGGTGCATATCTACCAGCTCGTTGTTTGTATAACGCTTCATACTCCTTTGCGATAACAGCTGAAATAATTGCGTTAATGTATGCCTGTTTCACCCAGTGCTCTCGTGAACAACGCCCCCTAGTGACGAACGAAGACGTTTGCGACCATGAGATACATGCAAATCTGAATCCTTGTAATGTTTTCCTACTTCCCCTTAAAATTTGTCTCAATGATCAGGGGACATCCTGTATGTAATAGAACTGAGAAATGAGCTCTATAGATAGTAACGTAACAGAGTATTTAGAAAAGAAAATAAACAACTATATAATAAATTAATAACGTTTTCTGAGGGCAAAAAAATATATGAAAACAAAATGATATAAAAAAAATAAAAGGAAAAACTTACACAAATATGAAGTTCGATAATTGCAAAATAACTTTTTCTTCTTTTACTTAACGTCTTAAGAAACTGGATAGACTGTCTGAAGAACTTGCAATCCGCTTGCAATTCCACTTGCAATTAATTCCATTTAATTACTTTTGCTTGCTTTTATTTCGTTTTTTCAACGATGAAATTTAATTATCAAACTATACTCTTAGAATTGAATTTAAGAGTAAAAAAAACCAAAAATCAACGGTTAAAGGATTAAAAAAGAGAATGTTTTAATGGTGGTAAGAGAGTTGACGAGCCCTTTTCTTTTTATGAAATATATTATAATAAAGTGTTGCTTCTTTTTTGATGATGCTGAGCGTATTGTTCATCATTCTACAAAAATATGATTAGAATTTTAAGTACTTCTTTTGTTATTGGTTCGTATAAATCATTTCTAGTTGCCGAGATAATAGTAAACGAACTTTTTGTTGCATAAAATATTAAGAGAATATAAATATAAAATTTAATAAATCAATTTACGTGCAGACTAAACATATTATTTTTTTTCTGCCTTTATGCATATTTATTGTCGACATATGCATATGCTAGAATATTTCTTAAAGCCTAATATTTTTTTAAATATTACTAAATTGATTTATCGTTCAATCCCGCTTAAAACGCGCACATTTAACACAAAAAAGTTGATCGCAATTTACCGATTCGTGTAATACGCCGGATATAAGAATAACAGCTTTAAAAATAAATTAAAAAAAAGATGAGCAAGGAAAAAGTTAGACTCTTGCATATATCGAAATACAGTTTATTTTTTTAAAAAATGGCATTCGTTACGAATTCAAAGGGTTGTAGTTCTAGTCTGCTATTTTTTTTCTAATGTTTTAAAGAATACCTGAATAAATGACTTCAAAACCCATAACAGTATTGCGCGCATACATTTCAGGTTTATTCGTAAAAAAAGGAGTGCGAATATACCTAAAAATTAAAAATTGCAGCTTGAAAGTATAGGTGCGTGCTTATACGCTGGATTTTATGGTAAGCATTTTTAGGCAAAGGCTTATACATGTTAAGATTATTTTCATTTATTTCTTTTATTAATAAGATTTTTTATTTTTTATTAGTTACATAATGCTATGGAAAAAGTGGAAGACGTCTTAAACAGGATTTAAGCCAACGATTTCATAACAGTGCTTATAAGTAATTAACCACAAACTATTAAATTCATAAATGAGATAAAGAAAATTTTTCAGCATTATCACACACACTGACCAATGAAATAGAATCTACTGAGATTTACATTTGAATGCGTGTTAATGATAAAGTATATATATTTTTTTTAATGTGGGTTACACGTAGTTAGAATGCTAGTATAAGTAAGATGTAAAAGTACTTTTCATGATGAATGAAATAAAATGAGGAAGACGATCAAGTTTCACCGTTTGAAAAAAAGATTTATTGTTTGTACCCGTTTAGCATTGGCCTCGATTTTGAAGACAGTAAATCTCCCTTAATTCTCAAAGCCAGCCATACCAAAGGTTTCCAAAAACTGGAATCAGAACCTACAGCTCTTCTTTAGACGTAGTAACTCTGTTTTGGAGAACAGTTTTGCAAGAGCGGGATCGGCGGATTCTTCAATAAATTGTACTGCAGAACGGGTACTCTACTGTACTTCAACTGACACTGAACGTCAATCAAGGCTCTTCCCAACAGATTTCAGCTCGAACTATGCACAGGGAATTTCAGAGAATAGTAATGCATAGTCGGGTGCCTGTGAGAAAACAATTTCCTTGGTGTCAAGAAAGTGGTGGTCAGAAAAAACGCACTGGACATCTGAGGATTGGAAATGGGTAATGTGGTCGCATGAATCACGCTGTATCTTATTTTACACTAATGGAAGACGCCGAATTTAGCAAGAACCCTACGAAGTCATGAAACCATTTTGCCTTACTCACACTGTACAAGGGTCTCTTGGGAGTATCATGATATGGGCATGTTCATCTGGCATAGAAGTGGTGTCCTGGTATTCCTCGAGGATAAGCAAACAGCCATGATATATTTAGATATACTGACAGATCAAGTGCGCCCTGCAATGTTGCATTGTTACCCTGATGACGACGGATATTTCATGGGCGATAATACAACTATACATCATGCCAGAACTGTTCAAAATTGATTTTGCTGAACATCAGTCTGACTTCCAAAACATTTCCTGGCTACTGCAAAGTCCAGATCTTAACCCCATAAAAAATGTGTGGGATATGGGGGAAAGATACTTTTGACAGTACTCTCCTCTTCCATCTAATTTACAAGATCTAAAAGGCTTCATTGTCAGTTATTGGTATTCTCTGGACATAAATCCGCTCTAAAAGCGTGTAGATTCAATGCCAAAATGAATCAGAGCAGTTATCATTGCAAAAGTTGGTCCTATAAAAGATATAGATCATGTACATAATTCTTCATACGTTTTAAATAAAAATTACATGATACATTTTTTTTAAATAAATTTTAAGGGGCCTGGCACGTCCTTAGGAGCCTATTTTAAATTACATTGGTTATGTACCTTTTTCTCAGAAACTACTTACTTCTCATGGATGAAAATTTTTATAGTGTGTTGTATGTACTATCAATAAAACTTGAATAAAGGGTTTTGCTTTTTTGTTAAAACTTAACGTAATTATGAATTTTTAAAAAATTGTCTAATTTTTTTCCTAAAATTTAGTTTAAAGTAGCATTACGTATATATATAGAGAGAGATAGTAGTTTCTCCCATTACGTTTTAACGAATGAAATGTTTTTTTTTCATTTGTTTACAAATTTAATTTATACTATATATATATATATATATATATATATATATATATATAAATTGAAATTTCAGTGGTATTTGCTTCATTAACTAAAATAATAGTCTTAGAAAAAGCAATGCATGCATGTAGTATATGCTAATATATGATTTGGCAAAAAATGCTTACAATAAATGAATCCTCATGAAATTGTCAAAACAAATGTATAATAAATTGGACAAATATTTTCCAAGAAGATTAAGTTGTGTAAAAATTATTTAGATCTTCCAAATGCATTTAATTAAACGGAACAATTTTTGTCTCCCCCATTTCAAGATGAATGACAAAGAAATTGTTCCACTTTAATTAATTTTATCAAATTACTTTCTGAGAGCAAGAGAAAAGCAGAAGTTTGAATGTACCAAGAGAATAATCGTGCATTTGCTCACAGTCATTTAGTTGACAGCTCTTTTGAAACTACACATCTTATCCATTTAAAAATTAAAGTGCGTTAAGTCTCGCTACTTTATGTACATAGATGAATAATTTAGAACTATTCCTTCTTTAACAGAAAGGTAAAATAGAAACAGTAACAAAAATTTTAAGTGTACTTTTTGGAAAATTATAATAATTTATTTTTTAAAAAAAGTTGTGTATATATACATATATATTCATTGTATTATTTTTATACTAGTGTTTTATTCACGGGTGAATTATAAAATAACACTTATCCCTTCAGCTAATTTGGATACCATTTTTACATAAAAACTCGGTCCAAGGCAGCATATCCAAAAATTTATATATATTTTTTTTTAAAAAAAAATAGCTTTTTTTTTAATATTTTTCGGAAAATGTTTCAGTGAATATTTGAAAAAATATATTTTTGAGAAGATTTATTTGAGAAAGTTCCATAACTCTATTACAAAGAACAGACGAATAACTAAAAAGATCACCCAAAATACAATAAGTCATACAACGAATGAACGCCAAAAACATGCGAAAGGATTAAATTTTTTCGCTAAGAAAAGTGAAATTGATTGTGTAGTTAAAAATTTGTATTTAATTTTAAAATTTATATCCTTCCTCCCGCTCCTGAACGACATGGCATTTTGCGTACCGTATAAATGCCATACCGTTCAGATCGAAGGATTTTCTGCACATTACGACTTGATTATTAAAAATCAAAAACGTTCGTGTGTTTCAGTGCTCTTTTTAAAAATTCTTCAAAAATTGGATTAGTTTACTTGAACAAAACAAAATTAGCTTATATTCAAAAATTTGGATCATTCTGGAAGAGTAAAAATTAATCGCAATGATTTGCTTAAGAGCTGTAGAGAAAAATGTAACCATCTCACTTCAACATCGAATCTTGGATAAAAAAGAAGAAAAAATGTAGATTTTGAAAAATCATTTTCTAGATGCACTCCATTATAACCCATAGTTTCAGCTTACATAATATTGTAAGTCTGGACCTTACCGTCATTGCTCTTTGCCGTTCCTCCTCAAACTCTTTTATCTTTATTAACTAAGCAAACTAAGTAGCAGTCATTCACAACATATACTCCTGGGAACCATGATAAAATGTAATAATCAGTTCATAGAATGCACACATTTAAAGTAAAAAAAGACATTTCAAAACTAACTTTAGCAAAAATATATTTAAAACTGGTAAAATAGATTAAGATAGATGAAACTTTACCATACGCATTTTTCTAAGTAAATTCGTTGTTAAATCTACATCTTTAGCGAAGGAGGAAAAAATGACTTTAAATTGCACAATACATTGTTTTCTGTATTAGATTTATATCCAATTTAGCGAAGGTAATTTGGAAAGTTGGCGACAGAAAAGACACTGGATTGAGAATAGAATACAAAATAATATACATAAAACAGTCTTACACTGGAAAATATACTTAAGAAATTAAAATTAACTAAAGTTAAAAACCATCTAAATCAAATAATTCTAGTCAATTAGGCATAAAAATAAATTGAAAAAAAATACAACAATAATAATAACTGAAATAAAAAAAAAACAAATAATAAAAACAAAGAACTATAAGTCAATTCCTACTTAGATAAACAAAGAAAATTTTTATTTTTGCCACTTTTTATTAAATAGTCACAATTAATATAAATATGTATATACATATGACATATATATATGTATATACATTGGTAATTGATTTTTATTAATTATCATTAAAGTATCGGGTTGTCATCCCAAACAATCGTGTATATAAATTTCATTTCAACTGAATACTCTAAAACGTGAGAAAAAACCATTTCAAGTTTTGACACAAGTCGCCAAAAGAGTTGCTAAGTCGCCCAAAACGATGCCAACGGTGTTGTATTTGTAATTCCTAACATAATTAGTTTTAATCAATTAATTTTTATTAATTATTATTATATTATTGTATTGTCATCCAAAATAATCCTGTATTTAAATTTCAGCTCAATTGAGCGCTTTAAAATGTATTTTATTATAACGATTAAAAATTCCAAGATAAATAAATAAATAAATATATAAATACATAGATTGTGAGCTAATAGTAGGAATTGAAAAATAATCTAAAACAGATAAAATAAACTTAGCATTGATCACATTATCATTAATACAAAATGTAACCAGAAATAAATTATATTATCAACATTAATATAAGTTATAAACAACCTAAAACACCAAATCAAACCAAAATGTAACTTGAAAAAATATTTTTTTAGGATGATTTATTCGGAAAATAATTTCAATTCTGCTACAAAGGAATAAATATGAAGATATATAAATATAATGGGAAAACAAAAAAAATATAAATATACCGATCTCAAAAAAATTTCAGAAATCATAAATTTTAGCATTCATTATTAGACGTGACGTCATATCGCTAGAGCTATGAAGAATATCCTCAAAATTATTTGAACAGTAAGTGATTTTTGAAAAATAGTATCTATGATGGCAAACGCGTCATCATCCGCAGTTTCAACGTAAAACATTTTACGCGTTTGGGTGTTTCTGTTTTTGCTCTACATTATACATACATATAAATTATTTCTTTAATATATGGAGGTATTTATTTAAATCATTTCTAACTTTCTGTAGGAATGCTACACCTTAAAGTTAATAGCTTCCATGCATGGCTTATGATCTTATTCTACGAAGGAATGCTAAACTTTATATTTTATAAAATATTTTTTTGTACTCCTGAAAATACGAAGTAAGGTATTATGTAAACATATTAAGTTACTCGTTTTTTTTCATTCAAAGATTACTGTGTTAATTTTTCTATAAAAAAGAAATACATTTTGCTTATAAGAAAAAAACGAGGCTTATTTTTTCAAGACTATTTTTCTTGTAGAAAGATGAAAAATTCGTATAAAAAACAAGTTTCTAAGCCTATGCATTACGTGTTTCTTTATATTGTGTGAGGACATACAGGCACGTTTTTTTACTGGATGTGTTTGAAAAACTTGACACTAAGGACGATCTTTTTCCCTGCTTGTTTGTTCGAAAATATATGTGAGGAGCAGCAGATGGTTTTGAGTGACGCATATATTTCGAAAATTTTTCTTTTGGAATTTCGTATTCGCATATGATAAAAAGAAGTACGAAATCCTTAAAACTATTCCATTTTTCTTACAAATAGGATTTTAAATTAAGTTTGGAGCGTATTATATATATATAAGGACATACTTTTACTGTATAGTTCATTTGAAAATGATAAGTTTTTAAATTAAGGTATCCGACTATCCTAAAATCATGATTTTTTTTAAAAAATTGAGAAAAAAATTTTTATGATTTTATTTTATAGGACATATTAGCTCAATAAAAAATACCCATTTTTTCATTTTGTATTCACTAGAACAAAAACTACAAGTGGTTAAGTAAGAGCAGTTGCTGTAACTTTACACAAGATGTCAAACATTAAAATGCGTTTTACTCAAAATGTGTTTTTTTCGAAAAGCTCAAACGGGGACAGCGATTGCTCAAAAAGTTTTGGAAATAATTCGCTGAAATTTTTTGTGTATGTTCTGTGTAACATTAAAAATGTTTTAACCTTCAGATTTATCAATCACTATTTTTTTTCAAAATTTACAGTCCTTTTTGTGAATATAATCACTGTTTTTTTATGCAATTTCATACAATCACTAACATAAATAACATAAAGTGCTCTAGTTTTTGCAAAAATTAAAATATCTCTTATCCTGAAGGCCATTTCAAACACATGAATAACAAAGTAACACGTCAAAATTCAACAATTAAGAATTTCTTCATAAAATATTTGTACAGAGCGGGCCCCGTTTATTTAATTGTTTGTACATTTTTAACCAGTTATTTCCAATTTTAATAATGATAAATTTTTTTCTGTTTTCAATTTTAGGATTTTTTTCTTAAAATGTACTAAATAAATCTAAAAATCACAAAAAAAGTCTCCAGATTTCCATTTTTTTCAAAAAAAAAGTTGTCGCAAGTAGTCGGATACCTTAATAGTATTTAGATCACAAAAAATTCAAATTTAGTTTAAACTAAGTTTTGAGGCATCCGACTGCGTTCGGAGACCAATTTTTCAAAAATTATTTTTCTGAAGAAATGTATTGTCTTAAAGAACACTTTTTCCCCTTTACGTTGCTAAAGGTATAAACTAAACTAGAATTTTATTAGGAACTGTTTATGGTAGAAACATTTTTAAGAACCGATAAATCTACATGACCAATTTTCAACCAATGGACTTATTTTATCTACTTTAGATAGCATTTTGATTTAAGTTTTTCTTTCAATTTAATGTTGCTTCATGTTAATTAAATAAGGATGTTTATTTTTTGAACAACATTGTTTTGTCACATATTATGTGTTGTGGTTTAGATTGCTTAGGTAGTGCTCATTGGTATTGCTTACATATCTATATAGATTTTGCATAATTTATTTATATTAATAATTGGAAAAGTTTGTGAAGGAGCGGAATAATGCAAAGATGGAAAGTCGTAAGAAATTTCATAAGCTTAAACTATGATAGATGATGATGTTCATCTCAAGGCGAGACTTTTCAAAATTTACTTTAAGTTTTGATATTCAGTGTCGAAGAAATGTTTTAGTAAGGATTCAGGTCCAAAAATTTAAAATATTTTTCTTAATTATTGCCCATTTTTTAAAAATCTATCTAATTTTCAATTTTTTTGGTACCTTTTCGTGACAGCTCTTAAAACTGATGTGGAATTGTAATTTTTTCCACTATCTGACAGATCCAAATTTTTTTAATAAAACGTAACTCTGTTGGGAATGTATATGCTAATTCGTCCCTTTTTTTTACTATCTTGTTTATTTTAAAACCGTAATATATTCAGAAATATATCAATTCAAAAGAGATGGACTTTATGCTATACGCGTACTGAGCACTGCTTCTTTTATTAAAAATTACTTACTGCTTTGTTATTTTCCAGCACAAATAGAGTAATTTACCGTTTACTGTATTTGTATATGATGCATATGTTTAACGTTTTTTTGAAGAAGTACACTTTTTTACTGCATACCAAACAATAAGGTATTAATACATCGATCTAAAAATTTTTTATAATGTATTATACTAATTTAATACGTGTGACTTTATTATATTTTTATTACCGAATGACAATTCGTATGATACAAGAATTAGTTTTATAATCTTTTCTGACAGAAAAAGATATGCTTCAAAAACATTGAGAGGGAATCTTTGGTATACGTACAAATTTTATTTCAACAACGAATGATGAAAAATTTTCAATTTAAACAAAATTGTAAGGATAATATATATATATATATATATAATAATTCCCTCTAGTATCCTTTTTGTTAACTCTTTACTAATATTTAAACAAACTTTAATTCTTTGGTTTAAAAATAACACTGTAATTTTAACCGTAATCGGCTGGTCCGAAATCCCTGTCCCGCCCATTCTATCCAATCAGAACCACTATTACATAATAGTCACTGCCGGTATAAAAGCGAAAATCTTGTGTAATCGCTCTCTTTGTCTTTGTGTTGTGTCCGTCAAGATTTCGTTGCCGCTTGTCTCTTGTCTGCTTTACCTTATAACCGTCGCACGTTTGGCTGGTCAACAAGAAGATGTACCGTAATTTTGTCCTAAAATTTGTATGTGTGTGTCACAATAAAGAAGATGAACGTCCACTGAAGATGTTGTTTTCTTGAAACCCTACTAACACTCGACAAAATAACACACTCGGCCAATATGTTACATATATCTCTCTATAAATGAAGAATTTGAAACTTTAATCTTAATTTTAATATCCACCACGTATTCTTATAACTACAATTTTTTTCATATTCTCATTCCACAGAAGCCGTAAAGAGTTGCAACAGCACTTGAAAAGTCTAAAGGAGCCCGATTTGCTGATGGAATTGATCCGAGACATTGCAAATGAATTGGATGTAGACACCCTTTGTCACAAAATTCTTGTTAATGTGGGGATTCTGACTAATAGCGACAGGGGTAGCTTATTCTTGGCCAAGGGACCACGAGGTTCACGCTACCTGGTAGCCAAGTTGTTTGATGTCACTCCTGACTCAGTGCTGCAAGATGCCCTAGATGCTGCGGTAGATGAAGAAGGCGAATCCCGTATACCATCAATTCCTTTTGGAGTTGGTATTGCTGGACATGTGGCTCTAACTAAAGAGAACGTAAATATTAAAGATGCTTATCAGGTAAGGTGCATTTTATCTTAAATGTAGTAGAGTAGACATTCTTGCAACGCGTTAGATAAGTTCCGTGATTTATGAGTCCATGTCTTTCGCGAGTCAGGTTATACATATATTTAACTTTAAACACAGCTGAGTTGATAGTATTTTTGTCCCAAAGATAACAGATATGAAAGCAGTTTTATTTTGCAAAGATTTATTTACCTAAAAGCTTTTACTTTCAGATAAATTTAATGTGTATTATATATATAAAAAAAATTGAGACAATCTCCTCTAAAAATGGGATTCACCCAAATTTAAGAAGCTTAATGACGCTAGTGTTACTAGTCAAAATTTAAATTAATTATTGAAGCGAATGCTTAATAAAAATCAAATATTTATATCTCATTTTTGCAGTCTTATACTAGCCTCTATTAGCGTTTTGAACGAACGCGATATCAATTTTTCCCCGACGTGTTATACCAATTTGACTTATATAAACCCGTGTTATTCGGTATGGTAATAATATATTATAATTTTTATCACATGTTAATATCCCGTCATAAATTTCATTAAAACTCCATGGTTAATTTTGCTAAAATGAAATACAATGGCAAAGTTCATTTCAGTTTTATTTATTTGTTTGGTAGGGAGTAAAAGTATTTTTCTGTAATGATGCAATCGAATGAAATAACTTTACTATAGAATTTACTTCGTCGATTAATACATATTATATTGATGAAGCTTGGTAATTTTATCATAAAACAGGAATAGTTTAATAAAGAAAAATTATT
The DNA here is from genome assembly GCA_019973955.1 of Trichonephila inaurata madagascariensis. Taxonomy (NCBI): domain Eukaryota; kingdom Metazoa; phylum Arthropoda; class Arachnida; order Araneae; family Nephilidae; genus Trichonephila; species Trichonephila inaurata. Next base: position 94,220 of record BMAV01025232.1, on the reverse strand, counting down.
CTTCTGAAATACATTTTTTTTTTCTAATTTAACTTATATGTGATTCACTTAACAGTATTTTAAAAATTTAATTTGTAAATGCAGAACAAGTTTACTTAAATAATTTTGTTACATATCTTAATGTTTTAATTATGGATGATATTGATAAAAGTATCGGAATCCTTCATAAAAAAATCCTCGGGCTTTTCACAGTGTTTAAGATAAGTATCGAAAATATCTTACTTTTTAAGTAAGTTTCAGAAATTCTTACTTTTTCTCTTCTTTCTCTATCTATTGAGCATTAGTGTACCATAAAATTTGATGGAGTGTTTCAAAAACAAAGTTTGTTTCTTGTTAAATGTTAACCACACAAATTTGAAATTAATATTTTGTCAAAATTATAAAGAGCATTATTAGATCTAATTGATTATTAAAGTAGAGTAAAATACCCGGAACTTACGCAATAGGTGGGACTGAATGATAGTCGCGTAAGTCGGGTATAATTTAGCATATAAATACATGCAATTTATTTTAAGTTGAAGCTGTAGAAGAAAGAAAATAATTTATAAAAAGAAAATGTTTTATAAAATCTTAGATAGCACAATTAGAAAATCGCAAACCGAAGTTATTTTGATGTAGAAGGTTTCATAAAATCCAACAAAGAAGTCTGCCGGCTCAAAGATTTTTTTTTCCTCCTTAAAATTTTTCCGTAGAATGGTAATTTTTTTTTTATTCCTTGTTTTGTTGAAACAATACAATCTTCGTTAGAGTCTATATTTTCTAAAAAAATTGTGACTCTTTTCCAACTTAACTGAGGCCTTCTATCAAATTCCCAACCATCATTCGATCTTCTGATTGAACTGAATCTAAAGACTCGAGTTCTTCAATGTCTTGATCTGCTTATGTATTTTTACGAACTCATCAATTGTCAGCTCCTGATTATGGGAACCCAGCTCTTCTTGAACGCCATCACTATCCAATTCTAAATTAATTTGACTGGCAAGATCAACAACTTTTTCAATTACGTTATCAATTTTATCAATTTCTGCCACGTTTTCCACCTGAGTTTCAATGATAGGGAAAAAGACGAATCGACAAGATTTGAAAATCTCGTAACTTCGGGTTCGCGTAAGTCGGGGAAACTAAGTCGAGACATATTACTGCATTCGATTAATTTTACAGCTTACAATCAATACTTTATTTGAGGCTGTTAAGCAAAAGTGTCTTTTTTATTTCTGCAAATATAACGATAAGCTGTATTACAATTAAAGTTAGTAGTGTTTTCTTTGATATGGTATTCACACACATTTTAATGCAAATTTATAAGGAGCATTAGATTTATTTTACCTGAAATTTCATTTTTCCTGTTTATGCAATTTAAATTATGGCATCTTTTAAAAAGTTTTGCTTAAAAAAAATCTGACATTTTATTTTTTCTTTCTTGCATGTTATTTTCACGCAATTCTTAAAACAAACAAATATATGATCAATGCTATTGCTATAGATTGCACAAGAACGAATGCTCTACAGAATACTGACAATAATAAATCAAACATTTGAAAAAAAATTCTGAAGAATTTGAAACATGTTTGCAAAATAATGAATGCTTTCTTGCTCTTTCTCTCTCTAAATACATCGATATTAGGACTGTATTCGAACTAAAAACCAAAACGCGTTTTTTAAATGTAATCCAAAAGTTCGAAATTGAAGCCTTTTAAAAATATTTTGCATGCTTTTTCTTCACTTTCAACGTTTATTCTGGTTGAAATGCACTTGCAATTTTCCATCACTTCTTATGGAAGAAAAAAATATCATTTGAATAGATCAGAAAAGACCTTACTTAAAGGTAGATCTCATTCATTATGAATATCTATGTTCATGGCTTGCAATATTAAAAAAGGTAAATTCAGGTAAATCCTTTCACAAAAATTGTACTACTTGGTTTCTGTTTCAATGTACAGTAATGATATCTCAGAAAATGTCAGATGCTTCAGAAGTACAGGAACAATTTTCGTACTTTTAAATTCAAAGAATCTATTAAAGGGCCATGTACAAGTATAATGCTATGGGATGTAAAGGTCGAAAAACGAAACTGCGCGTCTGTGATTTTCAAGAGTATTGTAAAAACAGCTCTGAGGAAGTCGTTTAAAATTTGAATTTCCTCTATCTCCTTAACCTACTTAAAATGATAAATGATAAAATTGTCTATTTATTCTC
>BMAV01025232.1:69444-86040 GCA_019973955.1 Trichonephila inaurata madagascariensis | reverse complement strand
TGGTGGCATAAAGTCAAACTGCAAAACACCACGCCGATCCCAAAACACTGTTGCCAAAATCTTGCGCTTTGACTGCGTTTGTTTGGCTTTGACCTTGACGGCAGAGGATTTTTGTCGTCATCCCATTGACTGTTGCTTGGATTCCGGGGTGATATGAGTTACCCATTTTTCATCTCCAGTAATAATTCGACTCAACATGTCATCCCCTTCTTCCTCACATCGAATCAAAAGATGCAATGAAATGGCAAACCTCTTCTCTTTATGTTCCACTGCGAGTAGTCTGGGTACCCAAAGTGAACACAAGGTGAAATCTTCAGTCACAATTTTGTACACCACCTACCGAGAAACGTCGAGAAATTCCAAGGAAAGAGTGGTTATCTTGAATCTCCTGCTTCCACGAATTTTGTTTCAATTGCTTGCAACAAATCATCAATGATTATAGAGGGCCGGCCTGAGCGTTCTTGACCGTGGACGTTTGTTTGCCCATCTTTAAACTTTCTCACCCATTTTCGAACTTTGCTGTCACTCATCGCTTCGGTGCCATACACCTCTATTATCTGGCGACGAAGGTCTGCAGCCGACATGTTTCTCGCTGTCAAAAAACAGATAAGAGACCGTATCTTACTCTTGGCGGATGATTCAATCACCTTAAACATTTTAAAGACGCACTGTGAAGCTGACACGACTGCTACAGAGCTGGAAAAGGCGCGAGTGTGTTCACAAAGAATGCTGGTCAGTGACGCAGAGACCCATTGCGGCGTACGTGCGAACTAGGGAACTGTACGCACCAACGGACCTTACTTAAAAAATAGCTCTCGTATTTCTATTTAAAATTTTTAAGTTCTGTTTTTTATCTTAAATTTAAAATTAAATTAGAAAGTTGTCACATAATTCGGTATTAATAATTCATTCTCTTGTTTTAAAACATAATTTTAATAGCATTGTTTGAAGGTCCCAATTGAAAGAGAGATAAATAATAAAATAAATGACACGAAGTAGCTAAAATACTTCATTCCAGGACAAGATATTACAATTGTTAAAAAACAGTTTCTTTATAAGATTTGTAATGTTTGTACCTATTTTTTCCCCTTGCTTCAACAATGATGTTCATTATGCGACACTTAAAGTTAAGATGCAACATTTTAAATGCTTTAACCTTTATTTATGTTTAATTTGCTAAGAAAGTCTTCCTTCAATTATAAACTTGTCGCCACGGTACGATAGTGGTCAAGGTAACGGGTTCGTGGCCAGCGTGTCATGAATTCGAGCCTATTACCGCTAAAGACCCACCGTACAGAGGGGACCTATGCTCATTAAATACGCCGAGGGTCAAACGTCCTCCCGTTGGTGTGGTGTAGAAATTAGGAGAGGGTAATGCCAGCTCTGGTGTCATTCTAGGCACTTGACTGTGATTTAAAATAACCAGGTCTGTCTCCAAAAGTCCTTTAAATAACTGAATATAGTGTGACGTTAACATTCACTCACTCAATCAATAAAAAACTTTGCAATATAATTCTAGCTTTCGTTATGCAATTCATAACTCAGCTAACTGCTTACGTATGAATTGAAAATTAATTTTCTTTTTCGTGTAATAAGAACAATTATATACATATTTTTTTTAAATCTTAAACTCGCGTAAATTATACTTTATTGCAAATATTGATTATGCATTATTTTGTAATTTTACCGGAAAATCATTGTTATTTGTGTTAAATAATAAACCGATGTTCAACTGACAACAGTAACCCCGTTAATTGTGAAAAAATATATCTCTGCTTTCCAATATAAATTACTTTGAAGATTATTAGAACTCCGTAAAATTATTTTCGGGTTTCAACGAGCGCTTTTCTTTTTTAGTTAAAAGAAAGAAAAAAAATAAGTTTAGTTTTAGAGAAAAAAATAACGCTGAACTATACAAGTAAATCCTCTATTTTATTTCTTTTTCAAAAATTAAATGAGTTTTCAATACTTTTTTAAGTAAATTAAAAGTTATAATCCCTGAAAGGAGAGCCATTATATAAAAACTATTGCATAGGAGTTTTTTTTTCACGGTTTTCTAAGAATTATCGAGAAAACATTATTTTGAGAAGAATAAAGTTCAGCTCCTAAACCTAAGAAAATCACACCTCTGATGGGTTTTTTCCCCTTTTATTTTTTATTTATTATTATTTTTTTTTTTCCTTTTGAAATTCTTGAGAGAAGTTTTTTATTTGAGCCACCATCATTTTCTTTCTCCATTATCACAGAAAATAGAAGAAAGTTTTTTCTAAATTCTTTTTTCGACCTTGTACAGTAGCATCTTATTACTTTTCAAAGTTTATGCGTCCCTGCAACATAATTTTTTTCATCTAACCTTGAAAATTATATTTTATATGCCGCGTGTGAGTGGGTAGGAAGAAAACAGATTTAAAAATCTGTTAAACGTATCAGTATATCAATCTCAAACGTCAGTTTAAAAAATGTTTTCATGAAATTGGTGAATGTAAGTCGTAAATTTTATATACACAAGAGCAATATCTCTTTTTTGTTTCTCTGTCTCTTTCTCTCTCATTTATCTATACAGAGATTGATATTTTTAATTCACTTAATCTTTCTTTTTATTTACCGTGTTTACTGGAATCTAAGCCTCCATCTATTCTAAGCCGCTCCTTCAATTCTCTACACGTTTTTAAGAAAAAAATTAAAAATTGTATAAGAAGCTCATCAATATCTAATTCTTAAGAAATTTATATAAAAAAATTAGTGTGAAAGAACAAGTAGTTAAAAATTAATTTATTTTGCTAGTATTAAAATCTTTCAAATACATACATGAACATATGATTACTCTGACTGTCAGTATCTTTTTTCAAATATAATCACATTGTCACAACTGACTTCGGAATTGGTGCCAGGGGTAGCCGTTTTTCCACACGGTGCCGTCATCAGTGATTTTTTTTAAAGAATGTTCTATAGAAGAATGTAAAAGTATTATTGAAGACTGTTGAACATTTACAGGAAAAAAAATATATCGTTTTGTTTACGCTTTTGACGTATATTTGTTTCATCCGTGTCAAATTTTCTGGGGCTGCTGCTCTGTTTTCATTTTTTTCTGCAAATAAAATTATTTTCTCTCTTTTCATACTTGTGTCATAGGGAAATCGTTCTTATGCTGTTACCAATATTTTTGTTGTTTAGATGATAAGAAAGCGTGTACTAAAAAACTTTCTAAATACAAGCAGATAAAAATATTTAGGATTGACAGAACACTATATTGCGGAATGGAATGAGTCATTGATACAAGTGGCCAGAATGGATGGTTACATTTTTCTTTTTGAAAGGTGTGGAAACATAATTTTCCCCATAAAACAAATATGTTGCCTTCGATTCTAAGCCACGTCTGAGTTTCACCTGCATTTACACTGGAAAAATAGTGTGGTGATTCGATTACTTGATGTGATTCGAGTAAATAAGGTAAAATTTGAATTTAAACTCTTAAAATTTTCACTTTAAGATATTTTTAAACCCCATTTTTTCTTTACAAATAATTTAACAGGAATATATCCAACCTTTCTCTAGGGAGGTGCCATTGAATGATATCGTAAGCCAACTTTCAATAAAGAAGAGAACTTGGACAGTTGTATTACGTTGAGTAAAAAGTTTTCCTCCAAAAGAAAAAAATCTTGTGAAAAGATAAATACATACAAAATCATCAAAGCTAATGAGGATAGGGATCTCCATTTAAATCTACAATGGTCTGCCAACGTTTTGGCAAATTTTTAATCCCTTCTGCGAAAAACTGTGGCGTGCACGAGTCCAGAAAATGATTGACCTCATTTATGACTTTGTCATTTGAATGGAAGATTGTGTCTTCAAGATGCAGCTGAAAATGTAAAAACAGATAGTAATCCGAAGGCGCCATATCTGGACTGTATGGTGGATTTTGCAACAAATCCCTCTCCAGGATGAAGAGCAGCGGTACTCAACTTTTTTTTCTGATAGACCACATACATATGTCATTTATTTCACGCGGGCAGCAACAGGAGGATAAATAGGGGATGGGTGGGAGAGGAATGCATTAAGATCAAGATAACATTGAAAATTTAAAATGTGGAAAATTGATCAAAATATTATATCTTCTATTATAATTATTTTTTTTAATTTTTATTTTATTTTTTACACTAACACACTAAATTACAAGCATTTAAGAAACACCCCTTCAACTCCTTCACAATTTCTGCATCAGTGAACGGTTTCATATGATTACCAATAATAGAATAAACTTCATAGGATGGCTTTACTACAGCAGTGATGTTACCACTGACAATATACTTTGTTACTGTTGCAAAGATTATTCGCAAGAAAGCCTACTTAGCCCCTCTTGAAAGATGTCTTTGAGGAAAAGTGTCATTGGTATATTTTAAGTACAGCACTGTCGCGACAAATCTAACAATTACTGATCCATGTTTGTTTTTCACTACAAAATAGTTAACCTCCCATTCGTCTTGAATTGATGTATTTTTTCGAATATTTTTTCGCTTGCAAGATATGAAAGATAGTTAAAAATAGTTCCGACCATAAAATTGTCTCTACTGCACTGTTGTCTGTTATCAATAAGAATAACCNTTCCAAATATAAAAAGACTATCAATTCCTTCCCGTACGACATCGATAGCAAAAAGAAAAATTGATGTATTTGATTTCTTGACAAAGAACTTCTCACCAAATTTTTAATACAATGTTCTTATATAAGTAAATTTCTCAGAGCAATAGGCCAAGGCCGGGCCAGTTAAAAAGGCTCGGTAAGCCACATGCGGCCAGCGAGCCGCAGGTTGAGTTTCGCTGGTGTAGAGCGTACAGCTGGTAATCGCACTAACATGTGGCCAGGCCACATGTTAGTGCGGTTCTAAGACCACCTTCTAGACACCCGCGATTCTAGACCACCTTTCTTTTGAACTCCTTTTTACGCTTTTCGCGAATGGCATCGCTAACTTTAATTCGCATTTTCTGTATATGGTACTGTTGATAGTCTGCCCGCTTTTCAAGTACTCCTTAGATAGTTATATGACAATACCACCAGATACAGAGAAGAACCTTCTTGTTAGCGTTCGTCTTGCAACCGAACCTGCTGATCAGCCTCCTTCACGGCTTTTATTGTTATAGTATACCTATTTTTCATCTCAGGTCACAATTCTGTCCAGAATGTTCTTTCCTTTGATTTCTGAGCAGAGCCAAACAAGCCGCTTTTCTCTTGCTCTTGTCTTCAACAGTCAATTTGTGAGGCACTCAGAGGTTAAACTGAAACGTAAGCGTTTGAGAGCATTCACTATAGATTTTCGGCAAACGTCAAGCTCTAACGCAATAGTTGATGTTGAAACATTTCTGTATTGATCAATGATTTGCTTTAACTGGTCATAATCAACCTCAATAGGGCAGCCAGAACGTGGTTCATTTCAATGTCAAAATTCCCAGCTTTTAAACTTTCGAAACTAAACTTTTACTGCGTCGTAAGAAACAGTATTAAAACGTAAACTTTCACACATTTTTTGTGGCATTCATTTGCACTGAGTTTATTTCAGAAATCATAGTACATAATCGTTCTGATCTGCTGACGTGATTGCTCCATTTTAAACACATTTTTTGTGCACAAGATAGTAAAGTTTTGATAAACAAATTACACAGCCTTTCTGATTTAAAAAGCAAAAATCCGTTTGAAGAAATGTAAATCACTACGGGAATGGCCGCTGATGGAGCAGAGATATCTCCCTTTGGCGGAAAACTTTTTACTCAGCCTGATAAAATATATTTTTTTTTTGTTACGGGAATCACAAAGCTGTAAAACAGGGTTGGTAGTTCCTTCCGCTGCACAACCTGATTACAAGGACTTAACTATTCGATTTGTGTGATTTCCGTATTCTAATTAAGAAATTCCGGATTGTCAATAAAAACTTGTAACTAAGAAATATTGTATCTTTATCAAGAGACTGCAACCATATTATTATTTGATTGCCAAAAAAAACTTTGCAAATTGATCTATTACAATTCAAACTATTATAATATATACCACTGTTTCTAATTTCAATTCTGCTAAAAACTCTTCTGATGGATTAATAGAAATTTATAAACATTAAATAAAAGTTAGGTCTGTGGACATTTCATCGCTGTTCGAAATCACAAGATCCATAACCAATAGTTCTGGTGTAGTGACTTTATTTAAATTACTTTACTTTATTGTGACTTTATTTAAATTAACTAATTTAAGCAAATTACAAAATGTATCAACAAATCGTTATATTTTAATTTAGTTTATTCACACATTGGAATACATTTATAATTACTAAGAAAAGTTTTAATTTTTCTCGAGTTTCTTTTGTATTTGTAAAATCATCAAAGGGTGCAATTGCCTTTTTGGCCTACGTTAGTTTCTTAAGTATAAAAAAATACGCAATACAATGTGGCTCACTCTATCAAACATTATTTCTAAATTTCAAATTCTAAGGGGAAGTCTTCAAAAACGACTAATGTAAGATTTGCAATAAAACCATGTACTCAAAATTATATTTCTGCTAGTATTAAAGGATAATATTTCCATCCAAAATAAAATGAATAAAACACATTTTTCCCATTTAAGTCTTCTTTAACCCTTTAACTGGTTTGCCCTTTTACACCATACGGGCTTCCAAAAACTAGCCACAACCGGTTTGCCCGTACGCTGTATGGGCACTGATATTTATCTTTGATATACACGTATCAAAGATAAACTTTCTTGATATGTCTTCTTTGATATCTTTCTTTTATCTTTGATATACAAATATTTTTTTATTCTTACAGCTAGATTATCAGTGCTAGTGTTTTTAAAAGATGCAGTTTCTCCATGGTACTGAAATACTTCTCATTCGGGATTTTCTTTCTGATGAAGGTGGGAATATTTTAATGAAAGAGAAGGAATTTAGATTCTTGAAAATATATGATGGAAAACAAGGACTGGAAAGGCAATGTGCAATTGGTTGCTTGAAAAGAAATGGAAATGGAAAGGAAATCCAAAAAAGCCAATATTATGTCTTCCCATTTCAATATAAGACTGAGTATTACACCATGCTTCAAATTGCATTTGCATACATATATACATACATCCACAAAATCTTCAACCGTTTGAAAAAGAGTTACGAACATGAAATATTTTTGCAAGTATGGGAACAATTTTTTGAGGATATATGAAACAATCTTCATAGCATGCAAAGCGTACTTACAAAAAGCAAACATTTAAGGGTTTTGTACTCCACAATTTTAATATAAAAAAGTAGCGTGAACACTTTAAAATTAAAAATTAAACTGAAATTCTTTCATTTTCACAATCTATTAAGTATTATTTTTAATTATATGCAATTAAAATACACCATTTTTAGAGCATTTTGAGCAAAAAAAATGAACAAGTAAGGGGTTTATTATACATAAAATGTTCCAAAATTTATGATTATTCCTTTACTTACCTTCATTATTTTATGCATATGCTTAAGAAAACACCAGGACCTTTAAAATGAAAAAAAAAAAAACAAACAGAAAAACACGTATACCAATATTAATTAAAATTATTTCTATTCTAATTCATTCACTCTTCTTATTTGCTAATCATCTTGCTAGAACCTACAACTACAAAAGTTAGAAGTCGAATTCTTTTCAACTTACCTCCTACGAAGAAAATTGATTTCTACCAAAACAAGCACCATTCTTCTGTTTCAACACAAAAGGAGAAAATAGGGCAGGACCTTCTGTTGAAAGCAATTGCCTATACGATAAGACTATTTTCTTTTTAGTGCCATCGTATATTCTATTGATCTGGAATTTGGAGGGATTCTTCTGAACTGTTCTGGAATTTTGGAAAGTGGGAGAACAATCTAGTTCCAAAACTGCGAAAATGAATTAAGGATTGTATTTGTAATTGTCCTATTCACATGAATAGAAATATTTATTTATAAATAATTTCAGATACTATTAGGTAACAATTTGCATAATTAACTTTAACATTCCTAAATTAAAGTACTACATAATTTAATTTTGTCCCTGATGTTAACAGGGGAATTAAATTAGTTATAAATCTATCTTAAAAGAAATCGTTTGTAATCGCATTCTTGGGCTTACGCATATTAATAAATGTCTAAAAATCAATTTGTCTATGTACTTAATTAACTTGTTTAAAAAACTTGTTTACTATTCTCGCAATTAAAATTAATGTACTTTATAAGAGAGGGTTGAAATTTAATTACTTTCAAGTTATCTCAACTTCGAGTACAAAACATACATTAAAGTTAACGACTGTAGAGCATTACTTTAAGTAATGCTTCAGATATCCAATCTAAATTATTCTGATATTTTGAACAGTAATCCAATTCAATTAAGTCTACAATTTTAATAGTAAGATATCGTGTCACAAAAGACGTAACTGGTTCTAATTTGTTTGTCCATATTGTTTATACATTTTAATTTCAAAGCCCTTCGATCTACGTTTAATGAGTTTTGACAATAATCTAGCACGTATCTTTTTATTTTAGATAATTAAAAATGAAACCAAATTTTAATATTCTTCTTGTTTTGAATGTGTTTAAAAGAAACAAAAATAGAATATTTTGACAAATATGTGAACCTATCTTAAAATATAATGTTATAATTATTAATTAAGAAAACTCTTATTTTAGAAAAATAATGAAACTGTACACAAATAAATTTTACCTTAAAAGAAATTATAATAATTAGTTTAAGGCAATGAATAAATGTTTACTTGAACAAGCATTTAATATAACTTTAGCCAAAAGGAAATGAAAATATTATTATGCTTAAGAAAAAATAAAAATGAGATAATTTTATGAAGTAATAAATATTATTTTTTTCGTGTTTAAGCCTTATTTTAATTGCAAGCAGAATTTTTAAAAAATTAATTACAGAAAATAAGTAATCCCTCCATTATTTCTCCCTTGAGAAGAAACTGCCATCTATTATAACGATCTAAAAACGCGTTACTCTTTTTTTAAATTTGGTTGCAGGTTTATTCTTTATATACAGCCTCTGACAATAAAGTTCGGTGAATAGTCCTGTAGCATTAACATAGATGAAATATTAAGAAAAGTTACACTACTAATAGTCTACTAATAGTCTACTTCCATAACTATGCACCGATGCTATACATATCGTGGAAACTTAGCAAGAATTCTGAATTCTTCTATTGAGATGGAGTTCAAAAGCCTCGCCATGTTTCGTTGGATGTCAGACATATCATCAAATCTCTTTCTTTTCAAAGCGAGTTTGAGTCATAGGAATAGGAAGAAGTTTGGAGGATTGAGATGTGACGATAATGGCGGATGTTCAATTTGCATCCCTCCCACTTTTTTTATTTTTTTTATTTATTATTATTATTTTATTTTTTTTTTTTTTTTTTTTTTGCCGGGAACAGTTTGACGATATTGGCTGTGTGAAGGTGAGCATTGTCGTGAACAAAAAACCATGAACTTTGTTGTGCCTACTGGGGTCGTACCCTGCGTAGATGTTTCATGAAATGAATCAAAATTTCAATGTACCTTGCAGCGTTCATCGTACAGCTATTATGTGCACAGCTAATAGATGATCTTTCGTGATTAATTTATTCACTTTCTCAATGTTTTTGGCATCAATGGAGGCCACCGGTCTTTCGCTACGGGGATTGTCAGAAACACGCTTTACCTGTCTTCTCGAAAACTGGCGAACCACTCGTACACACACTTCATGGATAGTGTTTGATTTTCGTAAACAGTTACCAGCATCGAATAAGTTTCTATTTGTGTCTTTAAATTCATCTTTTGTTCATTCATTTTCCTGTTTTTAGTTAAGAATCAACGTACTAAACTAGCACTTTGTAAAATAAGTCTTACATTGAATACAAATGAATCTCAACTGAGCAACGGTGGGGGCAGATGGTCAACATCTGCCACTACGCATGTGCAGCGTTTTGTTTCTCCAGTGTTGCCAGATCGGCTGCTCTGGCTTTCTTCACCGAACTTTATTGTCAGAGGTTGTATATAAAAAAAGGGTAACTCAAACTAAATTTTAAAAATTTGTTATTTACCTATGATTTTTTTTAAAAAAACACTAGGGTGGACCAACCCCTATTTTTAAAAATATACAACTGTTCATACTCATTTTCCAAATTGTAAAACTGTAATTTACATGCATTCTGTAGTTCTGAGATCCATGCCCTTTCAAATCCTCACTTTCAACGTTGAATGAAGTGATGAAGTGAAGAGAGGCGAATGCATTACTATTATCTCTAATATTCTATTTAAAATGTTTACTCAGCTCTGTTGTACCAAATAACAAATCTTTAATTTCAGTCCGATATTCATCTGGAGGCGGTAGTTTGATTTTATCTTGATGACAGCAACAATTTTTCGATTTGGACATTTCCTTTTCAAATGTGAATGCACCAAAAAATTTACATTCATTATTTAAATCACCGTTATCCAAATAGTAAACTTGTTGTCCGTCTACTTGCGTAACATTAAGTTTTTAGCTTCTAATATTTTCACAGTGCGTTCTATCGTACTTCCTTTTCTTTTCTAACTGTTCAAGTTTTTGGTTTTCAATTCTCCGGGTGGTTCGAAGTTTTTCAAACTGTTCAGGATTTAATTTTTCAATTAAGATTTTCTTTAAAAATTTCTGTCATTCGCATTCTTACTTCATTTGTTCTTTTTTAATTTACAAAATTCGTACACGATGGTCCTCTTTATTTAAATTTTTATGACCTATTTTTAGTAATAATACCTTATGTATACAAAAATTTATTACAGTATCACGAAATTCTTTTTTTTTTATAGTTAAAGAGAATAGTTTTTAAATAAATTTGAGACCTTAAAGAAATATATAGTACCACAAAAGTCAGAGAAAATTATCTAGCAATTTTAAATACAGTGGATTTGAATTGATTTCATTTTAGAATTACTCGAACACCATCGGAAATGAAATTCAAATGACGAAAACTGCTCCTCAGTTCGAATTTCATTCTCCAAATACAAAGAGCTCCATACGAAGTGTTCGGGAATCATTTCAATTCAATATTTAGCATATCCCTTATTCCGCATTTTTGGTGTGATTGGGATCGATCCCGTACATTGCTGACCAGTTTAGTTTCTAGGCTTATCGACTGAGGCTCCATTAAAATTAGAAAAATCCAAAAAATGTACTTAATAACATTTCAAAATATACTCAATGTATTAAATTTAATAAATATGATTAATTTAATATATCATCAAATGATTCTTTTTGAAATTATACTTTTGCAGCAAGAAATATTTGCTGTTCAATTTTTTTTAAAGCGCAAAACTTGAACGTAATACAGCGTTTCTCAAACTGTGGGGGGCGCCCCCTTGAGGGGCGTGACAACTCTAGAAGGGGGCGCGAGCATATTAAAAAGTTGAAAACATAAGATTATTTAAAAAAATATATATATTTTTTACTGAAAGTAAACAAACAAAATACATTCTGACACGATAAAAAATAAAGTACCCATTTACATTGATATATTACGCTCAATATTTATCAGTGCTAATTAATGTATTTTGTAATTAATTTAATAATACTAACTTAAGTCCCCACGGAATTGCCGTATATACAATTATATACAAAAAATTAAAACTTGTCTTGGTAATTTATACGGTGGTTTATAATTAATCCCTTAGCTGCCAATTAAAAGTTATGCAACCGTTTTCCACGTAGGCGCGAGTATGTGACGTATTGAGGGGGGGGGAAGGAAAAAAGAAACAAACAAATAATAATAAGTTGAAAAAAGTAAATCCTTCGCAAACATTATCAAGGTCCTTTTATTGCATTCCAAAGCCTTCGGAATAATTTTATGGATAGCAGAGAAAAGAAAAGGTCGTACTTCGGAAAGATACGAACATATGTACTTTGGACGTATATATACGTCCGGGGAAATTAACACTTTGGCGAGACGTATATCAATGCGGCGACACTTAAGAGGTTAAAGTCTTATCATAGTTTTAGCTTCAAAGTATAATAGCATTATTGAATTCAATGCATTGTTTTTGTATGAGGGGGGCGCGATGAAAATTATAATTGAATATTAGGTCGCGAATATTGAAACTTTGAGAAGCACTGATGTAATATTATATAAAATAAAGATTCCTTCATACATTATACGTGCCATTATATTAGGTTAGGGAAGAAGAAATCCATTATTTGTGCAGGAAATTCAAGACTTTATTTAACATATTTCTGATTGTCGGATTTCGATCAAACATGCACCGTTTTGTTACATAGTTTGTTGCTATTTTAAAGGTAGCTTCATAATGCATCTCTCATAGTAGACTTGGTCCTTATTGGAGAAAAACTCTAGTAATCGATTTTCACAATCTTCTCTTGATCCCCATTTCTTATCACTCAGGAAGTTTTGCAATACGAGAAAAAGGTGGTAATCGCTTGGTGCCAGGTTCGGACTATATGGTGGATGCATTAAAACTTCCCAACCAAGTTCCCAGAGTTTCTGGAGAGTCACTACAGACGTGTGTGGCCTGGCATGGTCCTGATGGAACACAACACCTCTTTTGTTGGCCAATTCTGGTCGTTTCTGGTCAATCGCTAGCTTTAAACGGTCCAGTCGTTGACAGTAGATACCTGAATTTAGTGTCTGGCCGTACAGAAGCAACTCATAATAAATTATTCCTTTCCAGTCCCACTAAATACACAGTGGAACCTTCCTGGTTTGGCCACCGTTTGAGCTGCTTCACCGCACTTTGACCACGATCGTTGTCGTACAATATTGTCATATGTGACCCATTTCTTATCCCCATTCACCATCTGCTTAAGAAATGGGTAGATTTCATTCCGTTTGGCCAAGGCTTTGCTGAGGAAAATTCGATTAATCATGTTAATTTGTGTGGCACCTAAACATCGAGCTTCTTTTTGAATCTAACTTTGCGCAAATGGTTTAAAACTGTTTTAAGGTCAATCTTTAGCTTCTAGGCGTTACTACGACTACTAACAGGCCGGTCAAAATCGATTATTTCTGTGATTTTATCAACATTTTCGACGACGGGCCTGCCTGTGTGAGGTGCATCTTTAGCATCGAAAATGCCTGAGAGTCGACGTAACCTAAATTGCACATAATTAGCTGTTACAGTATCGGCACCATAAACACCATTCACAATTTCAGCCGCTTGGCTTGCATTTTCGCCTTTATCAAAGAAAAATTGTAAAATGTACCGAATCTTCTCTTTGTTGACTGCCATTTTTTTAATATCCTGTAACTCACAACTAAATGAACCAAACAGAAAACAGCAAAAGAATTTTTTAGTGTAAACTGTCACTCTGACAACGAGCATAAATTTGAAATTGTTTGATGGGTACTTTACGAGATATCGACACTACAGCCATCTACCGAAAAAAATAATGGATTTCTTTTTCCCCAACCTAATATTTGTATGTACGTAAGAAAGTATCATTGTGTTTATCACAAGAGAGCAAAGAGAAACAAAGAAGCAAATTTCTCAAAAGCTTTATATTTATTATGCCAATTAAGTAGAATCGATTGAAAGGAGCATCCGAATCTATCTAATATTATTTTAAGAATGACACAGGAAGCTCTATGTAGTAATTAAGACTAATTTTAAGAATAAATAAAAATGTGAAGGAATCAGAAAAACAAAACGGGCAAGCGTGAAACAAATTCATTTAATCTTATTGATACATTAATTTCGAAAAAGCATTTTAATTTCGAAATTAGCAATCAATTTGATTACCTTAATTAACTAAGAATTCAATTAATTTAAAATATTCCACACAAAGGAACATTCGTCTTAATTTAAGTTATACCTAATTTATTTTTTGTTTTAGAAAATGTTATCTTAAAAGATCTTCACAGAAAAAGTTCTTATCTATTTTAACTGTCAAAAACATGTTAGAAAACTTGTATTTATCTGAAAACTATAAAAATCTACGCCAGAAAATTAATTCTCTTATTTTTTAAAGTTAAGTTCATCTAATCTTGTTATAAGTTCCTGTTTTGCAATTATTGAAAGAATTTTTATCACACAATTGTTTAACAAAATACTGCTTTCAGTTTTACGCGAAAATGCAAAAATTATCTATTGGATTCTTTTGTACACCATACACACTCTCTCTCTCACACACACACACGCAATTAAGATTACTGTTTACAAAATTTTGATTATTCTTCGGTATAATTTGCTTCATCTCTTTCTCAAATACTGTTGTATTTTAGAGTAAAATAAGTTTAAAATGAGAAATTATATTTTTCTGACAAAATCTCAGTTAAAGAATTAAAAATGTTTTTAATGTTATTTTTAATTTCTGAAAAAGTTTTCCATCCCATACGCGCGCGCGATTAACATTTTAGACAATGCGAGAAGACAATTATTTTGAGATAAAGTCTGTTTACTTTAAATTGACTTTTTTCGGCGGAAAAGAAATCGCATTCTTAGGCAAATTTATGTTTCTCTTTACTTAATCTCTTTTTTCTCATTTATCGTATTGTCAATACTACTTTTTTGAGTGCCAAATATTTCCTCATTCCACTCCTCAGTTTGCTCTTCTGATTGATGAATCGGCTGGAGAAAAATACAATTGGTTTGACACATGGTATATTCATGTCTATGAAGAAGTTACGTATTATATAAATGCAATTATACAGTGAAAAAATAAATGTATAAAGAATAATTTTGTAAAACATTCAAGGCACGTACTATTTATTTGCTGAGAATTATTCATTGCATTTACCTCAAAAAAAAAAAAAAAAAAAAATGCAATAGATTTTAATGAACAATTTGCATGATCAATTGGGAGGAGTGTTAGGCTTAAGAATGTATGTCCATCTTTTATTCACACTCACATAATGTAAATGGACATTCCCATTTGTATTTCACAGTTATTTGGTATGAACACAAAAAAAGAAACAAGAGACATACCGAAAACAAGAGACAACGGTCACATGGTGATGAAAATCAGACAAAGAGACAGAAACTAAGAAATCTCACTTCTTATACTAGGTGGTGAAAGTCACGTTACTTTTTTTAACAAAAGCTATGATTGGTCAGAAACTACCGCCCGATAGTTTCTGATTTAATCTTGCCATTGGATTGCATTTAAAATCCCGATTGTGCGGGTAGGCCAGCTAAAATAATTAAACGCGAGTCCTAGAGGAATGAATTAAATAATTAAAAAGTTACTAAAAGTGATATTGGAGGGAATTATTACATATATATCCTTACTAATATTATAAAGGTTTAAGTTTGTATGGATGTTTGGTACTATTTCACGCAAAAACAACTGAATGGATTTTAATTAAACTTTACAATAATATAGCTTATACATCGGAATAACACATAGGCTCTAATATATGAGGATATTGGGTGAAGTGTCCAAAATACAACGATAAATCTCAAGAAAGTGGGAAAAAGTTCGGCCATCTGCAAAAAAGCCCGCGACAGCTAATATCTATCTTTTATGTGTGAAGCAAAACTTTGCATTTTGTTCTGTCTACGCCAGGCGTCAGGAACTGCGAAAGCTTGAACAGGCGGAGTGTGAGGCTGATTACAATTTTAACATAAAATAAATACAGCAAAAAGCAATATTAACGTATTAACTTCCACAGATATAAATTATTTATACTATTTTAATCTTTCATTACACAAAATTTTTAGCAATGTGCTAATTTTCTGAGCAAAGATCAGATTAGGAAGGTGTTTTCAAAAATCGACCCACAAGAGAGTTACGGGGATATAAATAAAAAAAAATTCCTTTTATCAGCTATTAGATCTACAGACTTAAAATTCAACAAACATGATTTTTTTTTTGTTCAGCTGAGATAAGCAAAAAACTTTTTTTTTGTTTAATTTGCAATTCACGTAAAATTAACTCATTAAAAACTTCTTTATCTTTCAATATGTATTGTTTAATTTTTCAATTCACCCGTGCGAAGAACCAGTATAACAGCTAGTGTATATATATATGTAATAATTCCCCCTATCTCTCATCCTTTTAATTAACTCTTTTTAATAATATTCAAATAATCTTCTAATTATTTGGTTCGAAACTAACACCTTGATCTTAATCGTAATCGACTAATATTATTACATCATAAATCCCTTCCCGCCCATTGTAACCAATCAGAGCTCTTGTTACAAAAATGTCACGCGGTCTTCCGTCGGGTATAAAAACCGATGTCTCTGGAAATACCCTCTCTTCTTCGCTCGTTTCTCTGTAGTCATGTAGCCGGCTGCTTTGTGTTGTGTGTTGTAGCTTCTTTGTCTGTGTTGTGCCGTCAATCTTTATATGTGTTTCAAGATGCAATAAATTGGATTTACTAATTGACAAGACTGCCTCTTCAATACTACAGTAATCGTCCACTCGCCACGTTCTACCGTAATCATTTCCAATGGCCACGCACTATCCTTTCGTTGTTCCAGAATAGTTGTCCACTCACCACGACAAATTATGCCCCACTATAAGTTTTATTATATATATATATATATATATGTATGTGTGTGTGTGTGTGTGCGTGCGTGCGTGCTCTAATTAAATAAACTATTTTTATTTTTAAGTGTTTACTTTTTTTAATATT
>BMAV01025232.1:46878-62671 GCA_019973955.1 Trichonephila inaurata madagascariensis | reverse complement strand
TATTTTGTGGAAAGGGTAAGAGAAAAGAATAGTTGTTGACGTCTATAAGGCGTAATATTGTTTAGTTATTGTTTTCCTCTTTTAATGGAACTATTAATGGAATGGAAAGGAATTTTCGAAATAGAATCAAAGTAAATAATAAAGGCACACTGTGCGTATGATTGTCACAAAGTATTCAAACTGGGGAATGTTTTATTTTGTACTTTCAATTCCCTTTTTTCAAATAAGTTTATTACTTTCGTGTATGTCTGATTCAAGAATTGTGTATATATGAAACATTTGAGATGTGTTAATATTATATTTTTAAATATATATGTTTCGTTTATTATGTGGAATGTGTCTGAATCTAATATTTTCAATAATTTTATTTCATTTTTTGATTTATTTGTCATTTACTTTTTGAAATTTTTGTATGGTATTGAATTTAAGGAATTCAGTGAATCCTTGCTTTCAAAACTTTTTCTATAGTTACAAATTTCAAATGATTTAAACGAATATAGTAAATATAGTAATCATTTTTTTTTTAATTTAAAAATTCAATAAATATTTTTTATATATAACAGAACTATTTTTTTTTTAAATTTCTTTCTTTTTTTTTTACTTTGCTTTTAAACTTAAATGTATATAACTTACATTTTCTTGATAATTATTCGAACATTTTTTAGAATTTTTAATTTTATATATATATAAGTTTTCGTGATGCTGTAATAAATTTATTTATACATAAGGTATATAGTTAATAAAAATGGGTCGTAAAAAATTGAAGTGAAGAGAAACGTCAAGAACGAATTATAAATGTATCAATACGACACTTATAAATGTATCAATACTGCGCAAAGTATTTCATAATTAATTTAATAGTACTAAGTTAAGAACAAGTTTACTAATTACCAGTGACCCTATGAGCATGTCCGAAAATTATATACAAAATTTAAGTCTTGTCTTGATAATTTATACAGTTTATAACTAAAGTCGTGTTGTAGCATTACGACAAATTATGTTATTGAATTCGAATACATTGTTATTGTATGGAGGGGGCGCGATGAAAATTATGATTGAAAACTGGGTCGCAAGTACGGAAAGTTTGAGAAGCACTGGCCTAGGGGTTTCCCTCTACCTACCAGCACTTTCTCGAACAATCCACTTACATCATAGACCGTGATAGTATAAAATTCTCCAGTAATTTCTAGAAGCATCTATATAATCCCCAAATTACTAAAAAGGGTCACTAACATAGGCACCAAGTCGCCAAAATTATGCCAAGTAGTCTGTATTTCCAAATTTCCATTCAAACGTCATTCCAATGCTGGCGAGGTAGAACTGCATAATTCAAGATTATAATTTTACAATTTGAGCATTATGAACATTTGTGTAATTTGAACAGTGTGGGTTGAATAGCCGTTAGGCGGACGGGAGGTAAATTCTCTCTCCTAGTTTTTCTTTAAAAAAAGTATTTAAACTGCATATTTTATTACATATTTTCTACTTATATGTTGTTAATTAAGTTGGATACACCTCATTTCAACGTATTTCAAAGTTTGCAGAGCTGTGTGGTTTCCCTATTTATGCAAATTATATTCAATTGAACAGATTCCTTTTTGTTGCTGCTAAAACTTTGTAAATAACTGTAATTAATTCAATTTCAATTCTGTTTTTAAAATTTCGTAGTAATATTTACTTCCCTCTTTAACAATCCATTCATTCTTTTTTGACTTTAAAAATGACATTTTCTGGGAAATGTTATATTGGAAATAAAGGTCAAAAAAATTTTAATAATTTTGAACAATTAAATAATTCTAGATTGTTTATTGTAAGACCATTAAGAGGTAAATTACAGAGATAATTAAATAAAAAAAATGATAAAAAATTGAAAGACTAATCAGCTTACGCCATACAAAGTAGGGAGAATAAAACTGCATCAAAGACGCAGGTCACTATCACGATCGTAAATTTTCAAGCTAATTAATCATTAATATTTATGTAGAGAGAAAAAAAATAGTATTTTTGAATAACCCTCAATAATTAATACGGACATTGAAGAAACACATATTTACAAAATTTTGTCTTTAATAATAAAAGATATATCACGTTGTACTTTTCCAAATGTTATATACTTTTTAATTATACTTTAAAATACTCTAATATACTTATAATAAGAATAAAAACACATTTTCCATTGTAGAAATTTTTTTGAAATTTGAATACGCATCAATTAAGAGACAAAAATAATTTAAAATGTTAGGAAGAGACAATATTTGAATTACTAATTACATTAAAAATTTCTACCTGATCCTTTTTAGAATTTTTGTTTTATATGAAGTTATTTTTTTTATGTTATTGTTATATTATTTCATAATGAAAGCCACTTTCGTATTATCTTGAGCCGTCACATGATATTTTTAAAAATTACATCGTTGTGTGTGTGGGGGGGGGGGCGGCCGACCAAATTTTTTACACTCTTAAGTGCTATTAACCCCTTAGCTACCAAGTTATCTTGATGATTTGGGTACGTAAATTGTCAAGTTTTTTTACTGCAAAAATCCAATGCTTAGCAGAAAATAAAATATACTATGCAGTTAAAAATTTTAATTTTGAATGACATGCATAAAAATTTTTAGTTTTTATAACTGCATATTCCCTTATGGTGGCAGCTTTTACCGATATAGATTCGGGTTTGACAAAGAAATGAAAACGAAATAAATTTTCCCCAATATGTATTAGGGTTTAGGAAAAAGATGCACTCAAAACAAAAATTTATCCACGTAATACTCGGGCGTGACCTTTTTGAGCAGTTGTACCATGACAGAGATAATCTCGAACATAGCAGTTTGCAGCACTAGTGCGTACCCGAGATTATCTTGGGTATGATAGTTAAAAGAATTAAAACATGCTACTTTTAAATATCTCAACTGTTAACTTATTGAGAAATTAAAAATTTTTTTTTGCTTTATGAGAGATAAATGTACTTTTCATTGCTCAAAAATACTCCACATCAACAAACAGCTCAACAAATAATCCTTTTAAAAAAAACAGCAAAAACTGCGACCATTTTTGTCTTAATGGAAGTATTAGTTGCTGATATTTTAGTTTAAAATGGAATACACATTATTGCTATTTTACCTATAAACATCGTATAAAATCTTGACACTTTTTTTAAATCCTATGTAATTCACATTGATGAAAAACCCCGTTTAATTACTCTTAAATTCCCCTTATTCTTTTCATATTATCTTATTTATTAAGCGAGAATATTATGGGAGGTAAGATAAGATGGTAGATAACAGAACTAAAATAATTATCTTAAGCGGACAATTATTAATAACACCATCTAATGTTTTATCTTGTCAACACGTCATTGGAAAGGACATTAAAATATTCTTTTTAATGGTTCACAAGGAAAAATATTTAAAAAAATGGTTTTTAATGATCTGTTGTCGTTGGTAGATAAGATCGTTGATGACGGCTAAAATTATTATCTTAAATGAACGTTTAGTTCTAACCCATCAAATCCTTCATCTTATCAACGTGTCGTAAAAAAGGACGTAAAAAATTGTTCATAAGCATATATTATATTCATAAGAAACGAATGTGATACTTGAAAAATCTTGACTTTTAGTAAGACAGTAACCCAAAGTATACCTGCCAACCAGCCATTAAAATGCTATGTAGAATAAAAGCACGTGTAATAAAAAAACGACTAAAACAAAAGTGTGAATTTTTTATTTGATGTTATAGTATACTGTCTTCCAAAAATTAAGTAGGTAATAAAAATCTTTATTTTCTGAAGTTTTGAGGAAGCGCATTTATATGCAGATGCAAAGTGCTTACAAATTCTGTAAGGTTAACTTAAGAGGTTTCAATTTTATGGTCGGAGAAGTTAAATGGAATGTAATAAGCGTTATCGTCCCGTCGAGTTGTCAATAAGAAATATCTCTTTTATTTGGCAATGATCATTTGGTAACTTCTCTATTACAAAAAGTTCAAACATTTATCCATAGACCTCTGCTCTATCGTCCAAGAGTTTCCACACCTGTTGATGATCAGTAAAAGGCTTAGTATTTATACGTAAACAACTTGTGACCTTCACAATTATTTCATCTATGTTTGCAGCGTCACTTGGATCGACTATATTTTACAATACTGCGATTTGCTGGCTCCTTATGACTGTATGCTTAAGTGCCACGTGTTTGTGTCCCACAAACCATCCAATCCAGATATATATTTGCCAATATTGTGCTACATCATATTGCTGTAATGTCATGTTCAAGGACAAATTAAGATTTGCTTTGGTGTTGAATAATAAACGCATAAGTATCTAGCACAAATTATAATAAATCTATCCATGAAACTCTTTTAATAGCATGCATTCAGAGATTGTAGCGTAAGAATATGGCTGAGAATTTCAGCAGGAAATCGCTTTTTTAGAAGTTATTCTGAGAAAACTATGAGTTATCGAGATGTAATTTTAGATCCTATTGTGGGACTCTACGCCAGCGGTTCTTAAACTTTCGAGCACCGCGCCCCCCCCCCCCCTTCTTTATATTCCACCATTACATCATGGACTTCTAAGATTTTCAACAACCCTCTTTCACATCCAACACATGTTTGAGTAATTTAAAGGTCAATCGATAATTCTAATACTGCCTCTGATATTCATACAGACTTATTTTTTGCACATGCGTTTCAACTATTTTTTTTAGAATTATTGCTCTGCAATTTCGGCTATGTAGCTGTAAACAATAAAAAACATAATATTCTAGATTTAAATACATGTTCTAGTAGTGTTGTTTCACTGGGGGCAATTTAGTAATTAATTCTAGGATGGCGCATCTTTCAATTTTCCCATGAGACCTTTCAGGTCCGTAAAAGAAAGAAATCTGGACATTAAATGAAAGACATTCGTAGACCATAGTTTAAGAACCGATGCTCTACACCTAGGGTGTCAAACTCAAAGGCTAACTTGGGCCAAACAAGCAATGTTTAACTTTAGGTGGACCGCAAGGAAAATGAATATTCATAGAAATGTAGATTTATTTCGAATAGTACATTATAATAAACACATAAAAGAACAACTTAATGTAGACGTCCTGACACTTGATATCTCTTCTGTGCTACTACCTTTCCTATTTCGGGAGAAAAATTTTGATATTTTACTAAATATTAGTGTGTCCCAATATACTGGCTGGACTGTAAAAAATGTTCGTTGCGGGCCGCGAGTTTGACACCCCTGCTTTACGTCATTGCAATTAAGTTTGGCTTACTACTTTTGAAGTATAATTACAGTCCACATCGAACCAATTTCTTTGACTAATACCTCCAAGGTGAGAATATTTTTCATACAGAGTGGCTGAAGTATTCTTCCAAACTAAGCTCTATTAAGAAGAATTCGGGAATGCCCACACACGTGCAGTCCCTGCACTTTTATTTCTTTCAACTTATTTTAGAACTGGAATTCAGGAATAGTCATTGTTCCATTAGAGGAACAACCATTGCTACTACCTAAGATTGTTGACTGATCCACTTATTGAAATTATGGACATGGCTGTAATGTTTGTATGAATATCCGGAATTATTATAAGAATGTGTGTGTGTTTCTCTTTAACTTTTAATGTCTTTTTGTTGATGACGTGGATATATCTTCTTTTTATATAATTCTTGTTTCCTAAAATGATTAAACACTTTTGTTTCTTTTATGAAAAATTTTCTATTAATCAAGGCTTTGCTTTCTATTTTTGTTTTGAGTTGTTTCTTGACATAGCATACTTAACTTTTGAATGTTGTGATGAATTTTTTGCCACTTGTTTTCTTGTCATTTCATGTCTTAAATTTATTATAATTTTATAAATATATTCGCATTGTGATATTTCTTTCTTAGTTGGCGTAATAATTTACGTTAA
Organism: Trichonephila inaurata madagascariensis; assembly: GCA_019973955.1. Taxonomy (NCBI): domain Eukaryota; kingdom Metazoa; phylum Arthropoda; class Arachnida; order Araneae; family Nephilidae; genus Trichonephila; species Trichonephila inaurata. The sequence continues at coordinate 56,774 of BMAV01025232.1, read as the reverse complement.
GAAGTATTTTCAAATGGTATTATTTCTTATGGTAAAATTGCGTGAATACTGTAGGGATCGTTGCCTTTTTGTTATAAATTATAAGAAAATAAAATGCATTCTAACTTTAAAAATAAATGGGTTTTCTCTTATTTTAAAATTAAATTCAGCTTTTATTTACGTATTATATAGAATTTAAAACAGATTTGAATATTTGAAAAGCAATCATAAAATTTGATTTAAAACTGTATATATCTCACAGATTGATAAAGTGAATTATCTTTAGCTCTATTCTATTTCAACCCTTCTATCACCCCGAATTTTGTGGAGCAACATGTTCGTAACTTTAAAAGTACATTATAGTTTACTTGATTTCCCCAGGCTCTCTGCAAACATGTGTCATTTACAATGTATGAATAAAAAAATTTTCTTCTTGCTTTTTCATTATTTACATTTCCTATATGTTTAATTTCGAAATAAAAAACATCATGCGATTTAAATTTTTATTACGTATTTGATGTGTTTTGTATTATAATTCGATTCCTAACGTACGCTATAGGATATATAAAGTATCATTATATACAGATTGAAATTACTCTTGAAAAGAGTAATTTTTCATTACTCGTACATCTACGAGAGCTCTTGAAACGTTAAATTGAAATAAATGATAAAATAAATTTGTATACATTTTGACAAAGTATGTTGGCATTATGTTTAGGTACTTTTCCGTTTCGCTAGCGGAAGCGATAAAGTAGCCAGAAATGACACAACCAGCCCCAAATGGATTATCCCCATTGGTAAAATCTTACCACTACATTTTTAAAACTAGTTGTAGTCGTTTCTTATCAGTATAACGTCTTTTGTATAATTCCTCAAAAATGGATCAGAAACCAACAAAAACTAATATTTTTGCGTGTATTGTGTGTTGTCGCCAATTACGCCAACTTGGCGAGATTTGCATCTACGAAACGGACAAGTACCTACAACAAGTTTGTTCAGCAGACACGAAATTGCAACTCAAATTATTTTATAATTCCTATTTTAGCCGATTTTTTTTTTTTTTTTTACTACTTAATATTTTCTTGTTTAGTGTCTCATATTAAAACCAGATAGTATCAAATCTCTTTGAACTAAATACAGTGTTTTATTTGTATAGAGCTATTTATTTGCCTCTTTTTTTTGTTTGGAATAATCCCATTTGTCTAAATGTGTTATAGTTTGCTCTTTTTACCATTACACTTTTCATGACTTATAAAAACGTTTCTCCTCTATTTTAAATTGGTGATTATTTTAATTAATTACAAATTTATCTGCATTTTTTATACAGAGCGTCAAAATAGAGGGTATGTCAAACGCAATTACCTAAACCGGACCACTTTGGGGGGGGCGCCCCGCTATCTAATCAATTGGCACCAATGATAAATTATTCGCGGGCCGTACTCTGTTAATATTTCAGTTTATTGTGTCTGGTAATAATATATAACCGTGTTTTTTTCACATGTTTAGTGTTATTCGGTAAGTATAATTTTGTGCAATAATATATTTGCAGAAATGAAAACAAATACCTGATAATGGCACATAATTCTATGGAATTTTTTTTTCCTTTCCATTTCCATAAAATCCAAAAAATTATATATTGGTATATATTTTTCCTTATGTTTTTTTATTTATTTTAATTCTAAACAAACTAAAATACACAATTATGTACTAAAGTTTGCTCTTAGAAACCGTATGGCCCTGTATCGGATAAATACTTATTAATAGTGCACATATTTAAATTGAGCCTTTGAAATAATCTTTTAATTTTACTTATTATTTGTACCTGAAGTACAATTCATACTGAATTCTAACTATACTGAGTGAAAGAGAACCTTGATTTTTATAGAATTTCTGTTCTATGAAAGGAAATTATTTTTATTTTCATTTTGACTTACTTAGTGAGTTAGTCAAATAAAGATGAACAAGAATAATATATATATATATAATTCCTAGAGTCATAATTATTTTAGTGAAGGATTTTTACTTATCTGAAGAAATATATTATTTACTATGCATATTAATATACAGTGTAATCTTTTTCACTCTCTGTATATGTAATCCTTCTTTTTTTAAAAATATAACAAGATTGTATTTATAGTAGTTCTCCGTCTTACATTTTCTCTTAGAATCACTCCTGAGGTAACAATTGATAAAATATGGAACAAATTTTGGAAAAAAAAATATTTTTAAAAGGAAATTATTTATTTTTTGTTTCAATAATTATTATAAGAAACTCAACTTCTTTTCAACAATGAAAATATCCTTTCCAAACTGCAGTTGATATCTTTGAGGAAATATTTATCACGTAAAAAAATGAAAAGCATATCTTTAAGCTTAGCCTTAGCTTGTCTTAGCTAAGCCTAAAACTTGAAATAATGTATGTCTTTTTTTCCTGTATAATTTCAGCACGAAGTATTTTTTCCAACAGTAATTCTTTCATTTGTTTTATCAAATACAAGGACAAGTAAAATATTTCAGCATTTCATGTTCTTCAGAGCTTTTTCATCTGCCGCCAGATAATTCGAGAGAGTGTTGAGAATATCAAAAGCTAAATGGGTTTTTAATTAAAATTAACTTAAAGTGATATCCGTATAAGTACAAGTAACACATTTCAACACTTTTGTTGCACTGATAATATAAAATATTTCTTTCTCACTTAGCATACTAATTTTTGGCTATGGTTTTAAGTATTATTTTAATGACCTAATTGTGTCAAAAAATCACATAATTATCATACTTGTCTCCGTGGTCGAGACCTCTCCTAAGTGATCTAAAGAAGTGAAATTTGATACAGTGATGTCTACCAACGTGAACCTCAACTCTTCATACTAACAAGGTTATATCTAACTGTATATTAAATTCTACTTTTTTTTTTTTTGCTTTTAGAATCATTATAAAACAATAATAATGCTTTCTTGATATTATTTTAAATCAGTTGTTAAATATATATCTTCAATTCTAAAATTGTCATTCGACAAAATTTAAGTTATGCAAGAAAAGAACGCTTAAATTTGTCTATGTTTTTTTTTAAATATTAATTTTATAAATCTATAATTGTCTACAAAAAAATAACGTGTTAAATTTTCTACTCTATATTTGTAATTAATAACTTGTATGGATCACTTTTATATGGAGAATAAAAATTATTATTAATCGAAACCAACATATGCGGAAAAGATCTTCTGTTGTCTGGATATCAGGAAAACAAGTAATAAAAAAAAAATTTTTTTTAGTCAATTCCTACTTAGATCAACAAAGAACAATTTTATTTTAGCTACTTTTTATTAAATAGTTACAATTAATATATAAATATGTATATACATATGACAGAATCACAACATTAAGTGGTAATTCATTTTTATTAATTATCATTGAAGTATCGTATTGTTATCCAAAGCAATCGTGTATATAAAATTTCAGTTCAACTGAATGCTTTAAAACGTGAGAAAAAAACCGTTTCAAGTTTTGACACGAGTCGCCAAAAGGGTCGTTAAGTCGCCAAAAATGATGCCAACGTGGCTGTATTTGTAATTCTTTAAATAATTTGCTTTAATCAATTAGTTTTTATTAATTATAATTAAATTAGTGTAATGTCATCCAAAGTAATCATGTATATAAAATTTCAGGTCAATTGTGCGCTTTAAAATGCATTTTATTAACGATTGAAAATTCCACTAAGATAAATAAATAAATATATAGAGACTGCGAGCTAATAGTAGGAATTGAAAAATAATTTTAAAATTTACTATTGCCACAAAGTGGTTAAACTTCGGAAAAAGTGGATTTTGGTTAGATGATTTTCGAATTAAAATAAAATTGTTTTTCTACAATATACATAATCAAAAGCGATAATTATTAGTATGTGAGTACTGAGTAGTGAATAGTACAACATACTTTGCAAAATTTCATATCCCCCTTTCTCCCCCCCCCCGCACCGTCGAATCAGTCCGATCTAAACTTTTTTTCCTTTTTTCCGCTTTATCCTGCAATGCAATTTCTCGACAATATATTTATTTAAAAACTTAATTCTAAAAAAGGTGTTAAATGTACAGATACATTAGTCAGACCTCTATATAACGAAGTCACTAAATCCCGTAAAAAAGTTTGTTATATGGAAAATTCGTTAAATAGAGATTCAGTTTTCAATTTTCTTTCCAAACCACATAAAACAAATTTAAATTCATAAACACTATACATTAAAAAAATAATAATTCACACATTTTTGTAAATTAATAATATTTATTTTATATATCTTACCTATCAAAAAGGAAGAAAAGAATGAAAGAAAAACTGCAATGAAAGTTTCTTGACGCCTTTATCCACTTCCTGAAGATTTAATCTTTTTCTTTGATGACCAAAAACTTACATTTTGACATTTTCCAGCTACACGAAACGTAATTACCAGTGCGACTGATCAACACTACAAATAAACGGAGACTAGTTCAAGAACACGGGAACACGAGACAACTCCACTGTTGTGAAAGGATATATCAAAGATGTTTCCAGTGAACTGGACGATGGGGGTAAAAGGTTGCACTTATTGGCTGAAACTCCCAGAATTCTATTGCTCTCGGCAAGCTAGGCACCTAATAAAGCTAGCTCGAGATTTATGACCACCATAAAATTAGTTAAAAGAAAGAATAACTTGAAATGTCCTGAAATACTTAAAAAATGGGAGAAAAAAATGAATCCCAAGAGAAAAGGTTCGTTATATAGAAATCGCACGTAGTTATTGGGAGGTTATTTTACTTAGAAAATCGCAAAATGAAGAAAGTTCGCTACAGAGAAAAATTCGCAATATAGAGGTCCGTAATATGGAGGTTCGACTGTATTTATTAGGTGTCTGCTCAACGTAATAAATGTTAAAAAGCACTAAAATGTCTGCTTTCCTTTTACAAAAAGTGCGTTGGCATTTTACTATAAAAAAAAACAACTTAAATACATGAACTTCGTTCCCCTTGAGGCAGTCATTAATATAAACATTAATTTCTTTTAATTTTTTCCCCTTCATCTATATACCAAAGAGTAGAGAGGTTTTGAAATTTGTTTCACCCTAACGTGCATGATAGTATTTATAATTAGCATTATAATCCTAAAACCGGTGTTCAATAAGAATTCTGAAGGATTCTTGCTTACACATTTAATAACCAAACAAAACATTACGGAATCCTGCTAAATTACAACAATCAATCTGTTGTCCTCAAATTCTGTAAACATTCCTTCAATCCAAATGCATTGACTAACCATATAAAATAACTGTAATTATTTTCTTTTAGGAAATTATCATCGAGAATTTCATGTCGTTCAATCGACAAACCTTCAATTTTCCTTTGTATTTATCGATCATTAAATCACATTCCACCACTCTTCACTTTATTACTCTATCGTTCATTAGTTTAGCATCTAGAAACAGATACATATACATTGAAGACGTCTCGAGTACTTTCTCGTTTCCATGACAACGGAATCCTGGAGATCAAGGAAGGATTACTCATGATCATGACGTTTACTATCCACTTTCACCAAAGAAAGGTTACAGAAATTCACAGACGATCCCAGGGGACTACCAAAGATTGACTACAGTTCCTCGAATAACTCCACTACAATAAAGAACTATAGAGGACGTATTGCCTGGAGTTCTGTGATTGGAATTCAACGTTTTTATTATCTTCGTAGACAAAAAGATTTAGATGAAGAATCACTTTCAATGTATTGTATCTCCTTAGAGATATAAAATACTGATGTTGCAATTATGGAAGAAAATTTAGAAAGTTTTGTTTTTATTGTAGATGATACTTTTAACGCTTTACATACTTTTATTACTAATATAATTTTGATCATGACCAGCATGAATTTAATTAGACTCTACCAGTTCATTCAAAAAACAGTTGGAACTAAATATAACGTAGTCTCTAAATCCCGAAAAAAAGTTCGTTGTATGGAAAATTCGTTATATAGAGGTTCATCTTTCTATGTTCTTTATAAACCACATAAAACAAATTTTTAATTCGTAAACACTATATATTAGAAAAAAAGTAATTAGACACCTTTTTGAAAATTAATAATATTTATTTTACATATCTTACCTAACAAAAAGAAAGAAAGAAAAACTGCAAAGAAAGCTTCTTGACTTCTTTATCCACTTCCTGAAGAATTAATTTTTTTCTTTGATGCTCAAGCACTTAGGTTTTGACATTTTAGAGCTATAAGAAACAAAGTTACTAGTATGACTTATTTACACTACAAATAAATGGAGACTAATTCAAGGACACAGGGACACGAGCCAACTCCACTGAGGGTGCAAGGGAATATCGAAAATCTTTCTAGTCAACTGGAGGACGGGGGTTTTAGGTTGCACTTCTTGGATAAAACGCTCAGAATTCTATTATTGGCGAACTAGGTACCTAATAAAACCATTTCAAGATTTATGGTTACCATAAGAGGAGTTATAAAAGAAAGAATAACTTGAAATGCCCAGAAATACTTTTAAAAAAATGGAGAACAAAAATTGAATCACAAGAGAAAAAGTTCGTTCTATAGAAAAATGCACTTCGCTATTGGGAGGTAATTTTACAAAAAAAACCGTGAAACGATCCCAGGAACAATTTCGCTACATAGAAAATTCGCGATATAGAAGTTCGTAATATTGAGGTTTGACTGTATTAAGATCGGAATACATAACAGAAGATAAAATAATAAATAACTTATTTTAAGTTGGAATCAGTATAAAACTTCGGTAAAACCACTGTCTTTTTTTATTAAATTAACTTAGATTTTTTTTCCTTTCCCACTTTCAAAGATATAACTCTTTCTATATTTTTTTCAATGTATTGAAACGTACTTTTTTACTCGAGATTATTCAGTACTGTACAAATAATTTAAAATGATATATTTTTGAGGATTTACAAAATCTTACATAAAATGTGGCATATTGTTATAGAATGTCAATACTTTCAAAGGCCAGAGATGCACTTGTACTTGAAAGTAGCTAATAGAATTAAGAACATTTTGTTCACTTGTTTATATTGAAGAAAAAAATGCTTTTATTTTAATTTTGCATGAAAATTAAATCATTAAAACTATTATGTAATTAAAATTTGCTTTTATTTAAAAGCTTCATAATTCTTAAAGGAACCAGTATCCTCAAATATTCATATTCATTATTCTCAATATCAATACAATTGAATGTCATCTCTAATAATAACCAATTTATTGTTAAGAACTATTTCGCCCTCTTATAAATTCCCAATGTTTGATATTATTTTTTTTTGTATCATTTTCTTATATTTAATATTGATGATCACATAAAACAGTGGTTCTCTATGCTTTCAGTTTCCACAATGATAGTTTCTGTATAGAAGCTCTTTTTTATATATTCATGTCCCTATTCTAAAGATGCAAAGACTTAATTATACGTATTTTTTTTCATAAAAAAAATCTTTCGATATTTTAATAGATGCTTTTTTCTATTTAATACGTTTATTAAGATTATTAATCATCAGAAAGATTCTCAAACTTTTAATATTTTTAAACAAATTTTTCATATCAGTTTTACTCACACTCATCGTGTAATAATTCTTTTTTAAAACCATTTTTGATGAATATATATCTTAATTTGGTTACTCATATGTCTTAAAGGTATTTCATTGTTGTTTCTGCTCTCTTCTCCCCCTCCTTATCTGTTTTCTTCTAGCTTATTCTTAGAATATGAAGGAAGGAAGATTTGATCTGGGTACCTTCCGTTCCGAACGCGAGTACTTTATCTACCACGACGAAACGATCGTCATCGCGTGATGTTTGGTACTAGTTTTACATAGATATCACACCGCCACATACCCCCATGCGAGTGATTCGGTGAATAGCGAACGAACGAAACCATATTCGTGGCGAGCATGTGAACAGTTGGGTCACTTTGTGGGTTGCGTCATCGTGCGTGACAGCTTGAGAATTGTGTCATTTGTGCCAAACGGCTTTGTTGAGTGACGGCTTATTTGTGTCAATGTTTGACGGCTTGGTTTGCTTTTGCGTTCGATAGATGGCGCCACCACTGCGGTGCGATAAGGGTGCGATTCTTTTGTACGGCCAGGGTCACCAATGAAGGGAGGAAGATTTAATCTTGGTTCTAAAGTTCCGAACGCGAGTATGTTATCGACCACGTCAAAACGATCGTCATCGCGTGATGTTTGGTACTAGTTTTATATAGATATCACACCGCCACAAATATATCAGTATTTATGCACATCCATGAAACCATACATTGACTCAATTTTAGCATACATGCGAGAACTACATGCGTCACAAAATAAACATTTTTCTTAAATATAATAATTGAGAACAATTAGAAAAGTTTACACTCTTATTAATCATCAACTTTTATTTTTATTATAATGTTGTAATATACAATGTTTTTATTATAATGTAATTCAAGTAAAAAAGTTCTCAGTCAGTCCACGATACACTTTTAAGTATTTAAGGATAGATCTAAAATTTGTAAGTAAAGGAAATTTAAAAACATTTAACTAGATAATATATAGTATTTTTAAAAAAGTTGAAAAAAATTTAATGTAAACTTTATTATTTAATTTCTTCTGAACGAAATTTGTATTTAAAAAATATTGTTGATGTTTAAAACTTCTAGCATTCATAATTTACTATTGATATTGAACACAGCAAAAATAATTAGGACATCTTAGAAATATTTCTGAAAACAGTTTTAATGCTCATTGTGCATAAAACGATACTCATATTTTAGCAGGGAAAACAATAAATCTGAAAATAAGGATCATCTAAAAAAATAAATAATATTTCAGCGTATAAGACATTTTTTGTAAGTAACCGTGCTGTGTAAGTATAGACCTAACAGATTACGCCAAACTAAAAATACACTTCTTAAAGTCACCTTAAAGTTTTTCAAACATTTTGAAGATCCTTCCCTTGAACTTCTAAGATGCTTACTAGATAAATCTTACGACTCCCAGTGGTATCTTTTAAGTACCTGTACTTAAACATATCTCTTCATAACAAATGTGACTTTTAAGTCCCATTGAAATGCACCATAAATAATTTCATAATTTGGTCTTATTTTTTTAAACGAAAATAAAGGTTATTAATGCCATCACTATTTTTATAATCTGTTTTACATTGAAATACAAACAATGATTATTTAGTGGAAAATAACTTTTTCATTAAAAGATAGGATGGTTGTAACCAATGTATGTATTGTGTTAATCATACAAAAAAAACATAAATAATACCCTGATACCATACGGGTTTTTGTTGTTTGTAAAAAAAATTTGCTTTTTGATTTGTTAGCAATTTACTTGCATCTTTAAAACAAAATCCGCCAAAAATATATCTGTAAATACAATTTAATCAATTAGTAATACTTTTGAAATTTCATAAAAATCATATTTTTGTTTATAACTCACACAACACTTCTAAAGCTAAAAAAGTCATAATATATAAGTACACAGAAATACTAAAGACATAATATTTAGCAATAATAACTATTGTTTTCCTTATCTAACGTTTACTTTTAATTGAGCGTATCCGTTTATTTGAATGTTCAAAAATAAAATATATATATATATTTAACAGCAAAATTAAAATTATAGTTATTCAAGAAAATAAATGAACTCTGCAAACGTATCAAGGTAAATCAAAAATTAAAGTCAATTTTCCATAATATTTTTTGTTTCCCTATAAGAAAAAGAACTTCATATATCACTTCTTCCAAAAGTGTTTCTTGCAAAGAAACGCACTTTTGGTATCGTGCAGTCAACCTCTGTATCCCGTTTTCTTTCTCTTGAAGTCATTCAGCTATACCTCGTTATCCAACATAAATCGACGACCCTGAAGCTCATCCATCAAAGGGATGA